>JARQOD010000002.1:312443017-312512885 GCA_033576555.1 Oophaga sylvatica
CATAGGCTGCCAGCAAAATGGCTCGCTTTGTCCTCCTCTTCTTCCGACTTCTCCAATTCCTCCATTTGCAGCTGCTGAATGTCCAGCATACACCTCAACATATGCCAGTTTTTCCACCTCCCTAACTGGGCTGTCCCCCCAGGGCCGGCGTCAGCACCTGGCGCACCCGGGCAAGTGCCAGTTCCCTGAGCAGTGGGGTGGCCCACTCGTGGCCGACGGCTCTGGAACAGGGCCCCTCATAGTACGCAAAAGTGTGTCTGATGGTGGGGGGCCCACTCGCCGTCAGACACACCGGCATACTACGAGGGGCCGTGTGCCAGTGCCATCGCCCACGAGTGGCCTCCCCCCTGCTTGCTCAGGGCCCCAGCACTTGCAATACTTACCTCTCCCTGCTCCACCGCTGTGACATCTTCCGCGTTTCCTGACAGGGACATTCTGGTCAGAGAGAGCGATGACATCTCATCTGTACGCCCTCTGCCTGAACAGTCCAAATGCAGGGAGCTGGGAGATGGCGAAACTGAGGAGTCCAGAGTAGAGCAGTGCCCAGGTAGGAGAGGTATTTCATTTTTTTTTAAGTTTGGAGCAATATATAGGGAGCATTATACACTGCAGAATTATATATGGGGCCCATTAAACACTTGAGCATCATAGATAGGGCCCATTATACACTGGAGCATTCTAAATGGGGCACATCAAACACTGGAGCAGCATATACGGGGCAAATAACACACTGGAGCATTATAAATGGGGCCCATTATATATGGAGCATTATATTGGCCCATAAGACACTGGAGCATCATCCATGGGGCCCATCATATACTGGAGCATTCTAAATGGGGCCCATCAGACACTGGAGCGGTATATATGGGGCCCATTATACACTGGAGCATTATAAATGGGGCCCATTATATATGGAGCATTATATTGGCACATCATACACTGGAGCATCATCCATGGGGCCCATCATATACTGGAGCATTCTAAATGGGGCCCATCAGGCACTGGAGCAGCATATACGGAGCCCATTATACACTGGAGCATTATTAATGGGGCCCATTATATATGGAGCATTATATTGGCCCATAAGACACTGGAGCATCATCCATGGGGCCCATCATATACTGGAGCATTCTAAATGGGGCCCATCAGACACTGGAGCAGCATATACGGGGCCCATTATACACTGGAGCATTATAAATGGGGCCCATTATATATGGAGCATTATATTGGCCCATCATACACTGGAGCACCATCCATGGGGCCCATCATATACTTTAGCATCATATGGGGTTCATTATTTATGGGGCATCATATGGAGCACATATGGGGCCTATTCTGTATGGAGCATTATATCAAGCCATTCTGCATGGAGCAATATTTGGGGCACTTCATATACTGTATGGAGCTTTATATGCGACTCATTATACTGGAGCATTATGTGGGGCTCATTCTACTCTATGGGGACAGTCCTATACTGTATGGCACATTATATGGGGACCATCATATACTGGAGCATTATGTAGAGCTCATCATATACTGTATGGAACATTATATGGGACCAGTTATGTATGGAGCAATATATGGGGCTCATTATTCTGTATGGTGCACTATGTGGTGGCCATAATACTGTATGGAGGAATATACTGTCCGGTTTTTGAGCTATTGTAGAATTAAAATAGATATCAGTCATGTAATGTAAGAAGTGAAGTATTTGTCATTGTACTATACCTATATTTCTGTGCCGTATCGGAGCATCATGAATTGTGGTATGTGTTAAAGGGGCCCACTGACACTCTTTCACCCGGGGCCTACGAAAACCTGGAGCCAGCCCTACCCCCCCCACAACTTTAGCCAAATAACTCCCAGTTTTCAATGCGTAACTATTATTATAAAGTAAATTAATGTTGCCAAGCTTAAGTAATAAGAATTGATGTCGTTGGCATTGAAATGAGCAATGTAGGTGTGTTTACTGTCCTCCACTCCCTGCCGACTTTGCTTCCCCATTGACTTGCATTGGGTTTCGTGTTTCAGTCGGACCCTTGACTTTTCCCGATAGTCGGCCGATTTCGTTCGACTCAACTTTTGAGAAAGTCGGGTTTCATGAAACCCGACTCAACCCTAAAAAAGGCAAAGTCGCTCATCTCTAGTGATAACACCATAATCAAGCCTAACCATCCTGCTTCTCTGACTACTGAATTGCACGCTGCTCACAATTAAAGAGGAGGCTTTGCTGGCTGGCAGAGCCAGTTGAGATGGAGCAAAAAACTATATAGGGTGATGGTACACAGCCCAGCCTCATCTCATCTTCTTAATGCGGATTGGGTGACAATGAGGAGGGGGAGGAGGAACAGGAACTTGTTGCCTGCACTACTGATGGTACTACACACACCAACTGTTCACCGTAGATAGCCTGAAGATGAGGAAGACAGGAGGTAAGAGGAGGAGGATGAGAACGAATAGCAGATGGACAGTCATCCTGTTGGTAGGGACAGGGAAGTTTTATTCTGTTGGGCAGTCTGGCACATATGGCTGAGTTTATGTTCCACTGCCTTTCCCGTGACCCTCGTCTTGTACGCATTTTGGTTGGCCAACACTATTTACTGGTTGGTCACCCTTCTGCTTTTTTCCATATACTCATTGACAAATTCGTGATTTTTATGGTGATCTGTACTCATCAATTCATCAAAGAAGGCAAAATTAACTGATTTAATGTGTTCATTCGCAGTTTGTCTGTAGCATTTGTATGTAAAAGGTAGTCGTGGGAAACTTTACGCTACTGGAGCTGGAATTACCACGTCTGAACTCTGCAGTGCTTTGTTTCCATTCATTTCTGGGTGCTTCTTGAAGTATGTTTGGGATCACTGTCCTACTACTGGAAGACCCATGACCTAGAATGCAAACTCAGCTTTCTGACACTGGACACTATTTACGACACAAAATCCTTTGGGAATCTTTACATTTCATGAAACCTTGCAAACAGTGTCTATATCTTTGAACATCCACCATATTTGACTGTAATTACTGAGATCTTTTATTTGTAGGCCTCATTCAATTTATAGTAAACAGTAGAATCATGTGCTTTGCATAAAGTTTTTGAGATTGTTATATATCATAGAAATGTACCCAAGACCACATAATACTATAGTGCTGAGAAATTTAAGCCAGCAAAATTTGTCAATGCTTTTTTTAGTGTTATATATGACAGAAATGTACCCCAGAAGACAGAATAGTGTATGGGTAAGAAATGTAAACCATCAAAATTTTTAAATTATTTTTTTGTTCTATATCCAAGTAATGTGGCCCAGACCACAGAATAGTGTATGGGTGAGAAATTTAACCAAGCAACATTTTTAAGCTCTTTTTTGGACTGTTATACACCACCAAAATGTGACAGAAAGCATGTAATACTCTGAGTAATCTAATCCAGAAATATTTTTCAATGCTTTTTGTGAGTTTTGCATTTCACCGTAATGCAACAATAACTGTGTTAAACTGTATGAATGACTCATTGAATCCAAAAAAAAATTTAGGATGTAAATATTTTGAAAGTGAAGTTGATGTACTTATACAGTCATAAAGGCTTTGCAGAAAATGGAAAGCCAGGCAAGAATTATATGGAAGGTTATCGATAAACCCCTGAAAGGCAACAACTGTCAGGCTGCATTCAATTATTTAAAAAATATAGTTGCTGTACTCCTACACTCATAAAGGCTTTGCACAATGTACAAAACCAGGAAAAAATTCTAAGAATGGTCATCCATAGACCCCTGAAAGGCAACAACTGGCATTCCTCATTCAAATATTTTAAAATTATACTTGCTGTTTTCCTATACTTATAATGTCTTTGCACCAAGTACAAAGCCAAGAAAAAATTATAAGGAGGGTAAGACAGCAATTATCTTCAGGTGTCCGTTTCTTTTCCTTCCTTGGGAGGCTGGAGGGACTTTCTCCACCTGCTTCCTGGAGCCCGATTTCAAGGTGCCTCTGCTGTAAATGACCTGGCTTGAGATAGTGTCGGAGCTCCAGACATATAGAAATGGGCAACAGTCCCACATAGGAGGTGGGGAACCTCAATCACAGTACTCTCAGGGCTGGTAATAGTCCTGTCTAGAGTTAGCTCAAGGAGCCTGTCCCAGGCCAGTGGCATATATTTGTCAATAGACTGCACAGCCTTAATCCCTGTCTATATATTGTACTCAGGCACTCTCCCTGCTCTTGCCACTTTCTATCCCTCCATAAATTCAGATTGTATACAATGCAATCAGCACAGTAATTGATTTACCCATAGAATGATGACTCAGCTTCAGCAACAGTATCAACAGTACCTCTTATTCATTATGCTGTGCACTCACAGGCCTAGATAAGCACTCTCTCCCTCCAATATAAAGTGTCACAGAGCTGTACTATGCCCCAGTGTGCAGAGCTTGGCAGGTCTGTTTTTTTTATAACCCCTCATGATGTCACACGGCCAGCCAATCACAGCAATGCCACTACCAAGAAGGCTACGGCATTACAGTGACACGCAGCACTCCCCGCATGCTTCTTAGCTGTGCAACAGGTGCCATAAATTGGGGCAAGGATTCAAGTTTAACATAGAGCACCGCCCACTGCTAGCTGAGTAATGAGTACATTCAAGCACCATGATACTTGATTGATAACCGTGTAGCATCAAGCAGCGACCTGGGAGTCAGAGAGGCGTCTTCCACTTGCTGTTCCCATTCCATTTGAAAGCTGTTTCCATCAATTTCTGCGATTTTCCTGCCCCACTAGTACCCCTGTTTGGGTCTTCAAGAAATAAAAAAGGGTTTCTAATTGACTTCCATTATATTCGTTTCTCAAGTGAAGAATGTTGAAGCGTCCGATTGGTTCAATGCAAGTACTGAGTACTCGAGCATTTTAGTGCTTGATCAGCATTACTTTTTAACTTTTTTATTTTTTTACTTAATCTGCCTGTGGAACATTAACATTTATTATGCTGATCACTAGTCTCATGCATTGCAATACAGATGTACTGCAATCCATGAGACCTATGATATAACTTAGGCAGATTGCCTGTTACACCCTGCCTATGGCTGGGCTTCACAGGCCACCATACCTGGCACACCAGGAGGTCTATGATAACTTTTGGGTGCTATGACAACAATCGGTTCCCTGTGATTTAATCACAGGGGTGCCTATGTAGGTGAGAGAGGGAACCAACTCCCTCTCACAAACTTCTAAATGTTGCTTTCACCATCAATTATGGCATCTTGAGGGTTAATCAACCAGGGGCAGAGCAGGCACCAGCCGCAGCTGTTACCGTGGGAGCTCCCACTGATGATTGGGAAAGTACTAATATTTCAGCAGTTTCTTGAGATCACATGCTGTGATCGGAGCAATCAGCGTGTGGAGCTCGCTGAAATATGTCCCAATATCTCTGGCTATGTCACTCTGTCAATGACAGCTGTTGGCACAGAGTTGTTACTATGTGTTTTCACACAGTGATAGTTTAATTTCATGTCGTACATAGCACATCAAGATGTGGGAAATGACACCCAGTCCCAATGTGCTATGTCATTGGGCGTTAAGTGATTAAATGATCTCTAAAAGCCCTAAAGTTAATAATGACACATTTCCTTTGTATTATATATATATATATATAATATATATATATATATATATATATATATATACAGTACAGACCAAAAGTTTGGAAACACCTTCTCATTTACAGATTTTTCTGTATTTTCATGACTATGAAAATTGTACATTCACACTGAAGGCATCAAAACTATGAATTAACACATGTGGAATTATATACTTAACAAAAAAGTGTGAAATAACTGAAAATATGTCATATTCTAGGTTCTTCAAAGTAGCCACCTTTTGCTTTGATGACTGCTTTGCACACTCTTGGCATTCTCTTGATGAGTTTCAAGAGGTAGTCACAGGAAATAGTCTTCCAACAATCTTGAAGGAGTTCCCAGAGATGCTTAGCACTTGTTGGCCCTTTTGCCTTCACTCTGCGGTCCAGCTCACCCCAAACCATCTTGATTGGGTTCAGGTCTGGTGACTGTGGAGGCCAGGTCATCTGGCGTAGCACTCCATCACTCTCCTTCTTGGTCAAATAGCCCTTACACAGCCTGGAGGTGTGTTTGGGGTCATTGTCCTGTTGAAAAATAAATGATGGTCCAACTAAACGCAAACCGGATGGAATAGCATGCTGCTGCAAGATGCTGTGGTAGCCATGCTGGTTCAGTATGCCTTCAATTTTGAATAAATCCCCAACAGTGTCACCAGCAAAGCCCCCCACACCATCACACCTCCTCCTCCATGCTTCAAGGTGGGAACCAGGCATGTAGAATCCATCCGTTCATCTTTTCTGAGTCGCACAAAGACACGGTGGTTAGAACCAAAGATCTCAAATTTGGACTCATCAGACCCAAGCACAGATTTCCACTGGTCTAATGTCCATTCCTTGTGTTCTTTAGCCCAAGCAAGTCTCTTCTGCTTGTTTCCTGTCCTTAGCAATGGTTTCCTAGCAGCTATTTTACCATGAAGGCCTGCCGCACAAAGTCTCCTCTTAACAGTTGTTGTAGAGATGTGTCTGCTGCTAGAACTCTGTGAGGCATTGACCTGGTCTCTAATCTAAGCTGCTGTAAACCTGTGATTTCTGAGGCTGGTGACTCGGAAAAACTTATCCTCAGAAGCAGAGGTGACTCTTGGTCTTCCTTTCCTGGGGCAGTCCTCATGTGAGCCAGTTTCTTTGTAGCACTTGATGGTTTTTGCTACTGCACTTGGGGACACTTTCAAAGTTTTCCCAATTTTTCGGACTGACTGACCTTCATTTCTTAAAGTAATGATGTCCACTCGTTTTTCTTTACTTAGCTGCTTTTTTCTTGCCATAATACAAATTTAACAGTCTATTCAGTAGGACTATCAGCTGTGTATCCACCAGACTTCTGCAAGCACAACTGATGGTCCCAAACCCATTTATAAGGTCAGAAATCCTACTTATTAAACCTGACAGGGCACACCTGTGAAGTGAAAACCATTTCCAGTGACTACCTTTTGAAGCTCATCAAGAGAATGCCAAGAGTGTGCAAAGCAGTCATCAAAGCAAAAGGTAGCTACTTTGAAGAACCTAGAATATAAGACATATTTTCAGTTGTTTCACACTTTTTTGTTAAGTATATAATGCCACATGTGTTAATTCATAGTTTTCATGCCTTCAGTGTGAATTTACAATTTTCATAGTCATGAAAATACAGAAAAATCTTTAAATGAGGTGTGTCCAAACTTTTGGTCTGTACTGTATAATATATATATATATAATATATATATATATAAAATATATATATATGTATATTCATCTTCTCCATTTTAAAAATTGCAAAAAAAGGAAAATGGGCTGAAGCAAAAGTTTGGGCACTCATGGAGATTTGTGTGCTCAGATAACTTTGACCAGGATTTCAAACCTTAATTAGTCTATTAGGGTTATGGCTTGTTAACCATTGTTAGAAAAGGCAAGGTGATACAAGTTTCCCAGCTTTATAAAAACCCAGCCTCCTCTAACCTTGTGCCAAAAACTGTGGCCATGAGTTCTTCTAAGCAATTGCCTAGCACTCTGAAAATGAAAATGGTGGAAGCACACAAATCAGGAGAAAGCTATAAGAATATAGCACAGCATTTTCAAGTTGCCCTTTCCTCAGTTTGAAATGCAATTAAGAAACGGTAGTTAAGAAGAACAGCTGAGGTCAAGATAAGGTCTGAAAGAATAAGCAAAATTTCAGTGAGAGCTGCTAGTAGGATTGCTTGAGAGGCAAATCAGAACCCCCCGTTTGACTGCAAAAAAGACCTTCAGAAATAATTATCAGACTCTGGAGTTGTGGTACATTTTTCTACTGTTCAGAGATACCAGCACAAATATGGCCTTCATGGAAGAGTCATCAGAAGAAAACCTCTCCTGCATCCTCACCATAAAATTTAGAATCAGAAGTATCCAAAAAAACATCTAATCAAGTCTGATGCATTTTGGAAACAAATCCTTTTATCAATGAGGTTGAAATAGAAGCCATTGGCCACAACAATCAAAGGTATGTATTGAGAAAAAAAAGGACGCAGAATTTCAGTAAAGAACATCTCACCCAACATTAAGCATGAGAGTGGATCAGTGATGCTTTCGGGCTGTGCTGCAGCCAATGACACATGGAACATTTTACGGGTAGAGGGAAGAATGGATTCAATGAAATTTCAACAAATTCTTGATGCGAACATAACACCATCCAAAAACAGAAGTTAAACACAGGATGGCTTCTACAAATGGATAATGATCCTAAACACACTTCAAAATTAACAATAGACTACCTAAAAGGACACAAGTTGAAGGTTTCTTAATGGCCCTCACAGTAACCTGATCTGAACATCATTGAAAATCTGTGGCTAAACCTCAAAATAACCGTGCATGCAAGACGACCCAGGAATCTCACAGAACTGGAACAATTTTCCAAGGAAGAATGGATGAAAATCACTCAAACAAGAATTGAAAGACTCTTGGCTGGCTACAAAAAGTGTCTATAAGCTGTGATACTTTCACAGGTATTAAAACGTACTAATCATGCAGGGTGTCCAATCTTTTGCATCAGCCCATTTTCCTTTTTGTAATTCTTAAAATGTAAAAGTTAAAAAAATATATTTTTTTGCCTAAAATACAAAGGAAATGTGTCATCCTTAACTTCAGGCCTTTTAGAGAACATGTAATGTTCAACTGTTCGCAATAACTGTAATTTTGACCAGGGGTACCCAAACTTTTACATGCCACTGTATATAACAGACATTGTAGATGTGACATTTATTCATATAAACCACATTTTTAGGGTTGCATTTAATATAAGACTTAATACAATATAGTGAATCATGATTAATAGAAGAGGAACTTATGAAGTATTGATATAAATTGGCATGTGATCCTCTATATAGAAAACAGCTTTTAGTTTGTAGACATATGCCTGTAGAAACAGTGCTATCTGTACACAGGGAAGAAGAAAGCAAGTTTTCAATAGTAGGAGATTTTTTAGCTAATTACTACCATTAGATTATCAATTAAATGCTCATCTTGGTGCAACATGTATTTATAATTGTATTTATCAATCTGACAATATCTGAGTATGTATGGAAACAGCTATTGCTCTAGTTTCCAACACAGCAAGTGAATTGAGCGAGGTTCAACATATCTGTGGCAGGAAGTATGAAAATCCCATTCTTGCAGTTGCGTGACTGCTAGCTCTTACCATATACCCTGAAGAATCCTGACAGTGTGTGGTGCGCTCGCTGTGAGAATTCAGAAGTCTGCAGTACATAGTGTGAGCAGACTTTTAGCAAAAAAACAGACAACCCCTTTAAAGCAAATATAATATTTATGAAAAAATAATTTTTTTGTCTTTAATCACAATTTGTCTGCAACATTCCAGTGGGGGTTCTACTTACTTACCTGAATGCAGCTATTCTCAGGTGGCACATTAATGTCAACTCTAGGTCATTTTGAGTCAGAAGTATAAAGTGTAGTACTTGAAACAACTATGTTCTGAAAAGTAGGTGTCATTTTGTTTTAAAAGCAGATAATTGTTGTGTGCAATATGTTCTCTCGTTGCAGTTATTTTGATAAAAAAAAACACCAATAGTGTAAAAATGAATGCAATATCCAAAAGAAAGAAAAACTTTATTCTATGTCAGAAATAATGGCAAAATTATTTTTACATACTCTATATTTACATGTTTGGTTATTGTAAATTTCTAGTACATATGGCAGTCTTCTTTCCTTTATATGCTGAAATACCTTAAATATATATCTATATATATTATATATATATATTTCTGTTCATTTAAATAAGTTGCATGCTGAAATTTATTATATCAATATTTACACAGTATTTATTTGATATTTACAGATTTAAGAGTTATTTAACCCATAGGAGTCGCTTTGTGACCTCTACGCAGCTTTGCATCAGGGATGAACATCAGCTCAGCTTGAAATCATGAACATCCTAAGGCTATGTGCACACGTTGCGGATTGTTAGCGTTTTTGCCACAACGAAAACGTGGGAAAAACACTTACCCAAAACAATTCATTATATCCTATGGGATTCCGCAATGCTGTGCACATGCTGTGTGTTTTTCTGCGGCCAAATCGCATCGCGGGAGAATCCGCAGCATGCTCATTCTTTTTGCGGAATCGCGGCGATTCCGCCGCCTTAGGAATGCATTGAACCGCTTACTTTCCGCATGTGGCTATGGCCACCATGCGCAAAGTAAGCGGCATGTGCGGATGGTACCCAGGGCCTGGAGGAGAGGAGACTCTCCTCCAGGCCCTGGGTACCATATCCATGTAAAAACAATAATTAAAAATAAAAATAATGAAATTCTCTCCTTCCGGCGTCCCACGCAGCTTTCCCGCCTCTCAGCGACGCTCCCGGCCAATCCCGTTCCCAGGCGTTCTTAGCGACAATGACCCCAGATGACGTAGCGGTCTCAGGTGATGCTACGTCATCTGGGGTCATTGTCGCAAACGAAGCCTGGGAACGGGATTGGCCAGGAGCGTCGCTGAGGACCAGGAAGGCTGCGGGGTCGCCGGAAGGTGAGAATAGGACGATTTATTTTTTTTTTATTATTTTTAACATTAGATCTTTTTACTCTTGATGCGGCATAGGCGGCATCAATAGTAAAAAGTTGGTCACAAGTGTCAAACACTTGTTCCACTCGTGTGACCAACCTGTCAATCAGTTTTCCAAGTGATGCTACAGATCGCTTGGAAAATGATAGCATTCTGTAAGCTAATTACGCTTGCAAAACGTTAGTTTCTGGCGGGAATACGCATACCAAAAAAGATGTGTATTTCCTGCGGCAGGGAGGTGTGGGATTGCCGCTCAAATTTCCGCAGCAATTACGCAACGTGTGCACATAGCCTAATACTGAGGTGGAGGAACAATTAACTCCCATCCCTGTCCTCCACGCTCATAGACTGTCACAAAAGGCTAACATGGGCAATAAGGCTCTGCAGGAGTCAGTAAGAAAGGGGTTACACACAATTGTGTTGCTGGCAATCTATTGAATAGTTATTCTCCTCATTTTGGATGCAGCAACAATGAGTGGAAAACAATGATTCACAGGAAATGAAAATGTGAAATGTTAATAACATCATGTACATTGAATATGACATGTGCTGTAGTCATTTTTTTCTTTTTGTTAAACAGGAGTTCTTAATTATTCAAATCAAAGTAGAGCATATGATGTAGAAGAAGAATAGCAAAACTGCAGTAGTTTTATTTAAAAAAGAAATTTGACTTAATATGTATACCATTTGGAGATACTCAGGCTTAATGATTGGGCAGCTGCATTCCCCAAATCATTACTCACAGCTGGAATCCGAACATGGAGGAGAGATCCAATATCCTCAAAAAAAACCTTGAAAAATAAACAAAAGAAACGCACATAACATGACACTGCCGTCCTTTATATTTTTCTAAAGGATAGAGTAGATGGACTGTTCATAGACTGCATGGAAATTATTTTTCAGGCAGACTGCCTTGCTCTGGACTTTTCCAGCTTCAGGCTGAGATATTGCTAATGGTCATTTAAAAAATATATATTTTCTGTGGCCTAACCCTTTTTGTTAGGACGCGGTCACACTTGCGAGAAACTTGCACGAATCTCGCTTCTCAATATCTGGCACTTGGGACCAGAGTGTGCGACTGTATGTATTTCTATGCAGCAGAACGCTCCAGTCCGAGTGCCGGTAGCAGTGCCGGGTATTGAGGGCGAGACTTGTGCGAGTTTCTCACAAGTGTGACCCAGCCTAACAAGGATCCTTTTCTGTTATTTGATAAAAGGACCCACTAATGGGTTCTATAGTGATTATTTGTAATACAAAAGCAATCCACTAATTTTTATACAATGTCACGAGCATTACGTTGTGCTAATTTAAAGATGACGGGTCACAAAGTCAAAAATAGCCAGATTTTTCACTTATTTATTCCCAATGCTTCCCTGAGTATTGCGCTTTTTTTCATTTTTAAAATCTGCTATACAGTTTCAGAGATATGAGAGCCTTTTCATTTAGTGTTACTTTCTGTGGTCGTTACAACTAAGCGGCGCTCACAAGATAATAATACAGAGCTGTGTAAAGACACAGCATTGAGAGTGTCCCGACAGCACACCCTCTTGATAAAGACTATTAAAGTCTGCGCTAAATTACAAATTCCTAATACCATATAGTGGACATTAAAAAGGAAAAAAAGTAGAATATTTGGAGGAGCAGTGGGAATGAAAAAAAGGTAAAATTGGCCATTTTTGACCTGATAACAGGTCCTCTTTAAATCAGTGGGGTGTCAGTGCAATGCACACATTTTCCAAGAAGAAAAGGAGGGACTTTGTTTAGTGGCTCTCTGATAGGGCTAATTGATGACTATCCCAAAAAGGAAACTCCCCTGTATTAAAAGGGTTGTCCGGTGACAAATTTTTATTTAATTTTTTCAATTTCAGGTCAGAAACCCACTGCCCCCCTTAGCCCCCAATCTCAGTTTCAGAGCTGGATGAACATGTGGACATGGCTGAATGAGGGCCTTTTTAAAGCCCTACTTCAGGTCTAAAGAGAAGATTGTGCTTTACCTGCTTTTTACCTGTATAAGGTAACTAAATCCTACTGGTTATTGCAGCAGTAAGGTTTCAGAGCTCAGACGCCCAGCGTTATTACTTCCATAACCTGTCTGATTGCCAGGCTACAAAAGTAAATAAGGAATTACATTTGAAAATTGGTTTTATAAACCAGATTACTCCTTAAGGTATAATTAATCCGAAGTATCTCCAAACCAAAATAGATATTGAGGGTTTTAGATATAACATTTAATCTTTCAATGCAATTCAATGTAGTGGAATATATCTGCACAGATATTGTTACTGATGTTCACTAATTTAATCCCATTTCATTGGCAGGCAACCAAGGAAGACACCATTTTTTGCTTGTATAGTAAAACAGAAATAACACTAATGTAAATCAGATTTTTAAGTAAACATTTTAAGAAAAAGAAATTCTTTACTGTGGTTATTGCCATTGTGCTAATCCAGTTTTACACCAGTTAATGACCTAATTTTTATATTAGTCCTAAAACGCATAGACATTACATGGAGCCCATAAAATAAAGAATAAAAAAAACAGTTATATACTGTATGCGCTTCATTCAGCCTGTATTCATCTTTCAAGTACCGTTAAGTATAAATTAAAATAGAATTTCATTTATGGCAATTAAATTAATATCCTAAGCTAGAGGCTTAGTTAGATATCAGTGATTTTTCTCGTACACAAAAAATGGTCCGAGTTTCATCAGTGTTTTCGACCAGATTTTCATTTCAGCTTGGCTATTGTGTCAGTTTTGACCATTACAGATTCATCACTTTTTCTTGTATACCAAAAAATCTAATGGAGGTTTCTAAAGCTTCTCCTATCAATGAGTCCGTGAATAATGGAGAACACATGGATTTCATCCGACTCCATAGTCTTGGATTGGTAAGATTGATCCAAGAATTGGATCAAAATTGGACATGTCTTCATGATATTCTGATGAATACACCCATCAGCCACCAACCACCTGCGCTCGCTGTTATTATTGGCAGCAGGCATAGACTGATAGGAGTAGTAGTCCCTTCACCAACGCCACTAACCGCAGCTGCGAGCTCACGCTGTTATTTGACAGCATGGGAACTATGGCTTTCTGACCGGCGGTAATGATTTTACCGCCGATCAGAGGCAGTGTTAGCCGCGCTGTCAAGCACATGACAGCACAAGAAACACTCAGCGTTTGAAGTGCCAAACCAAAGTGTAAGGCCGGGTTCACACTAGCATATGGCATCCAGCGATGGCATATATCACACAGCACTCAGATGATATCCGAGTGATGTGTGCTGTGTCACTCGCAACCATAGACTTATATGGGTGGAGTGCTCTGAGACTCCACTCTTTTTTTCACATCATTACGGAGAAGAGTAAAAGTGGTAGTCCGAAACACAAATTCATTTTAATTTTAAACTCTTATCTATTTAATGCAATAATTTAATCTAATGCACTTTAATTAAAAAATCACTATCCTTCTCTAACTACACTATCTAACAGCTTTATTTCTTTTATTACTTCCTTTGTGAAGACTTTTTGTATGAGAATCCCAGTGTATAATGCAATACTCAAACAAAGCCTCATCAGTGGGCAGAGGTTGTGACAGTGACTGATGTTCTAAGGGCAGGGCTAGTCCCTGCTCTACTGAGAATGTGTCAGTTGTCAATTCCCACATATGCTCAGTAGATTCTTGTCATTGTGCAATATACACAATGACAATATGCTCTGTCATCGGCTCTGGTCAGAACTAATGAGCTGGCAAGAGAGCACACTGTCAATGCGCATTGTAAAGGGATTACCCAAAGTGCAGAGATCAGTGCCACCCCTGCATTCCCATGCATTCTGCTGTGCTGTAGGCTCATTGCTTCTGATCACAGGTGGGGAGAGAGCACACTGTCATTGTGCATATTGCACAATGACCAGAATCTACTGTGCTATATGTGGAAATTGACAACTGACACATGGTCAGTAAAGTAGGGACTAGCCCTGCCCCTGAAAAAAGGTCACTGATGACTATTCCTCCTATCAGGGAGGGGGAAAAGGCTGCAGCAGTGAACTCAGTCTCCGCCCCCTGATGACATTATCCCAGCATGCACTGGAATTCTCAAACGAAGTGCCATAAAAAATGAATTAGTACAAAAAAAGACAGTTAAATAGTGTAGTTAGGGAAGGAAATACTTTTTTAATTAAAGTATATTATAAAATAGATTAGATTATGACATTACTGTAAATAGATAGGGATTTAGAATAAAAATTAAGTTGTGTTTCGGAACACCCAATTAACCACTTATTAGTAATTATTACCTTAACTGTGCAAGAAACACCAGCAATACTATGCAAGCTCTATAACTACAGGTGAAAGGTATGGAGGCCATGATTTTTAGCTGTAACTATGCTATTACGGTATGTACAAGAGGACTTTTGGCCCCTCACGAACTCTGTTTCAGGCGGGACTGTAACCCCCGCACCTCCTATTTATAGTGCTGTCAATTTACTAGAAGAAACACATTATTAAACTGACAACACATGAGATTACATTTTACAAATGCTTATAGTTAATTATAGCTAACGCAATATGGAAATGGGAATGCATAACTTATCACTAATGTTGCACTTTTGGCAGTTGCAGTAAAATGACTGTAACATTTCTGCAATGTAATTACAGACACCATTCATTCCCTATGCTAGGACTCGAGGAGAACACCACCATCAGGGCAGTGAGGGCTTTTAGTGTATACAGAATGAAAAATTCTCATATTCCAGATTTTGTTGGTATAAAATAACATCTTCTGTGATTTTGCTTATGCTTAACAAATAATAAAACGTACCTAGTTATTGTAAAGTACTTCTTCCCCAAGCTATGAATATCTTTACTTATGGATTTCTTTCCATAGTAATCCAATGGCAAAGGTAGATAACTAAAAGCTGCTATAGCACTGAGTGCGTCTTCAGTTTAGATTTGATACTATTGAGCCTTATTTTTATGGACTAATGCTTTCATTGTATTATTTCCTCTCGCTCCTCTCTCTTAAAAGTGCCGTTATTAGAACTGAGAATTGCTTTTTTGGCATTTGATACCAAGCATAATAACAGTGGTGTAGATTTTCTCCACAAGGGGCATGCTCCTGGCCAAATGTTATTTCTATTTTTAAAATGGAAACTATTGAAAGGAATTGAAAATAATTGAACAAAATTGAAAAAATTTATAGATTTAAAAGTATTCATCTCCAGCTTTACAAGTATATACTTATTCCATCCAGGTGTAAAAAACTACAAGCTTTCACAAATTACATTTCATAAAGTAAGGTGCAAATAAAATTATGGAGCTCTGAATGTTTAATGCCCGAAGCTGCATCTCTCACAGCATCACAATTTTAGGTAAAATATACTACTTATAACCAGCAGATGGTGCAGCTGTTCCGCCAGTGAATTGTCTCTGGAGGTCAGTCAAACATGTCCTAATTTGCACTTCAGTTTATGCACAGCCCAGCAGTGATTGAAGTTAAATGCTAGGTGGACTCATTTGAAAATCCTCAAACACTTCTGTGTGCAGTGAGACTGATCAAATTGCTACACACATCTATCTATCTATTATCTATCTATCTATCTATTTATTGATCTATCTAATATTTATCTATCTCCTATCTATTTATGTAATGATGAATATAATTCTGATATCATGTGTCAATTTCAATCGAGAATGCAATTAAACTGTATTCCACTGAAACATGACAAGTTATTAGGGTACCATTGGGAAAGTTTTACAAAATAAAGGGAATGTGTCAGCAGGTTTTTGCTACCTAGTCTGAGAGTAGAATGATGTAAGCAAAGAGAACCTCAATCCAACAATGTAACACTTAGATTACGATACAGAGTTTTTAGATTTAGCAGGGCAGCAGAGATGTGAAAGGTAACCCCACCCACATCAGGCTCTGTATGTTCATTATCTATACACAGTGAGCTGCTCATCACAGGAGTGGGTGGTCCTATTTTCAAGTATGTGTCAGCTAGTAACAGGTAAAGGTAAACCACAGCACACAGCCTGACATGTGAAACATCATTGAATTCTGTGTTTTAACCCCTATCCCATGCTGTTCTCACATTACATAGCAAAAACCTGCTGACAGATTCCCTTTAACAACATTCAAATGAATGGAATCTATTTTCAGTCACAGAAATTCCGACAACAAAGTGTACAATGAGGGAATTTACACTTAAAATGATAGCTAATAAGCAATTTACGCTCACAAATATGGGATCTATATGACACAATGGAACTAAACCATATTCAGCTATGCTACCCCAGACGCCACACTCTCCCTTCCTCTCCTCTCACATAGGAAATACACGCAACAGTTCGGACAGATATAGTGTTAGTCAGACATATATACACACAATCAGACACTCACAGAGTGAAATCACCACCCTCACTCCACCAACACCACCCAACTCCCAAGATACGTTGTTCACATTGTCACCTCTACTAGCTGCTTTGGCCTGCAGGACTTGTGAGAGTTGGAAAAGACCAGACACAGTCCGGTCTCCTCCAGACTCCTGCTCCTCTGGGACTGACAGGCTGAGGCTTCATTCTCACATCTGTGTTAAAACTAGAGATGAGTGAACATCGTCGGCTTCCTCCTTGTTCAGCAAGCTATAGCACTTACCGAATAGCTGCATCAGGAACCCGGATACATGGAGTGCTCCCGATAATCAGCAGATCAGTGCCATAGCTACATGTGTCACCGCTGTGTGACAGTCACAACATATGCATGGAGAACCTGTTTTTTGGGCTCTCCATGCATGTGTTGTGACTGCCACGCAGTCGCGACACATGCAGCTGCGGTGCCGAACAGCTGATCATCGGGAGCAATCCAGGTATACTGTACAGATTCCTGATGCAGATTCTTCAGTTAGCACTATAGCTTGCTGAATAAAGAGGAAGCCAACGACATTTGCTAATCTCTAGTTAAAACATGTATGTGAAAGAATTGTATAGGTGTCATTAGTATTTTGGATCAGTATGTCATTCATGTATGGTGCGTGTGTCCATTTTTGCATTCAGTGTGTTATCAGTGGTTTTCACTGATGAATAAATAAGTTAACGACAAAGCTTCTCCTATCCTTTGCAATGTTAAGTATTGGCAACAGACTGAAAGCACAAGGATGCCATCCGTGTGCTGTACGTGTTTGTCATGGACTCATAGACTTGAATTGGCCTTTGCAATCTGTGAAACCAGTGAAAAACGGAGATGTCTCCTTGAGTTTTGCATGGACACACGGTGCATGACAAAACATGGACATGTGAATAGCATCATAGATTGGGTACATGTTTGAGCGTTTAAAGAATGGCTGCAACACGTACATGCAATATGAAAGTGTGAATGATTCCATAGAGTGGAAATAATGAAAAGGAAAAAATTAAAAAGACTGGCGGGGCTAGCTGATAGGGTAGGAAAAATGCCACGCTTATCAGGGACTGCTCCAAAATAAAGGCTACTCCCCTTCGTTCTTCACTTTGCTGTCAACTTTTTCTTTGTACTATGTATGTGAGACTTTTTAGTGCATTGACTATGCAAAATACAGAAAAAAAAATCATTGCTGATGTTTTGTTTCTGCCAGACACTACGAACAGCAGAAAAAAGATTTTTTTTGTAGACTGTCTATAAATTTACAGATGGTTGGCAATCCACCTCCTCTTATTAAACAGATGTGTCCACGAGTATCTTTTCTCAAATTTGGTTATGGATTCCAATATTTCATTAAATAATTGTAATACAACATGGGATCAAAATTACTGACAGGCTGCAACTCACATCACAACCAGTCGGTGGCAAAACACAAACAGTTACAGCCTCTACATCTTGTGATCATGTAAGGCAAAAACATTTCTTTTTTAAAAAGCTGAGCCTATGCTCCCTAAATTCATATTTGGTTTGCAAATCTCTGGTATAAAGTTTATCCCGCTAAGAAAAGTAAATTGCCAAAGGGAACAATCCTTTTTATGGTTATTTGAAAAGTTCCATCCCGTAATTCACTGCTGTCCATCACTATTCCCTATTGTAAAGTTTCATAGACAGACAGGATATATTTTGTGAATAATGAGTTAAGCTTTCGCCCCATCGATTGCAAATTGATTTAGAAATAGAATTTCACTTTTATGGAAATCACAAGTAATGGTTTATAAAGGATTAGTTTGCAGGCAATTGAACTGTTCCATTAAAATGATTATATGAACTTTCTCCATTAGAAAAAAAGGAAAAGAGTTTCTAGAAAAGTCACTAATATAAAGTTTATTGCCTAGATGGTACATGAATTGTATATGGCAGGCATGCTGCAGCTGTTTCCACTGAAAAATGAATTTGCTTTGGTATAAATAAGTCTAAAATGACTTACTAGGACAACCTCTTCTTAATCAAAATGCTTGGCCCCGATAAAATAATGAAGTCTATACTCATCTCCCATGTCAGAGCAGTTCCCGCGGCGTCAGCACTCGCTCTTCCCAGGGCTCTCGTGCGGTGCTGTTACACGTGATGCTGAAGCCAAATCAGAGTTGGTGTCACTCTGCAGTCTGGACTTCCTCTTCATGTTTGATTTAACCAAACATGGGAACAGTGATGTCAGCGCTGATTGGGCGTCGGTGTCACATGTCACAACATCACACCAGAGACCCCAAGGAGAGCAAGTGCCAACACTGTGGGAATAGTGCTTGCACAGGAAGTGATTATAGGCTTTATTATTTTATCAGGACTAAGCAAAGTGTATGAGAAGTAGTCCAAGTAGTTGACAACTTCTTTGAAGAAGTTGTCCACTACTTTAACATTGATGGCCCATCCTTAAGCTGTTCACTGTGTTGGGGGTGGTTGAAACTGACCAGTTACGGAGCTGACAGCTCAGCTCCATCTACTGTATTGTGGCCATCACCAGGTACTGCATATCTGCCTTCAATTGATTTGTAAAGGGGGCGGATGTTCCGTGCTTGGCAGTGGCCACTATAGAGTAGACTGAGCTGTGCTGTGAAGCTCCATAACTGGTGACTTCCGGTCGTTGTCAACACTGAGAACAGCTAATCGGCGGAGGTGCTGGGTGTTGCACCCTCACTGATCAGACATTGATGACCTATCTTAAGGATAGGCCATCTATATTAAAATAGTGGACAATCTCTTTAAACTTAGAAAATGGGGATTATAATTCTTATTTATAAAAGAGTGAGTATCTGAGATCTTTGAAGGTTTTATCTTATAACAATCTATTTATGTAGCAATCTACCTTGAAATTCTGTATTCTGCAAATACGACCTTGAAAAAATCAATCGGTTTAAAAATGTTATTTTAAAAGCCAATATGGATACATTTCAATTTCATGACCTGAAACTTTTCACACCAAGCAATTATGTTGTTTTTTTTGGGCTACAAAACCCAATGATTGACTTCTGATAACGCCTAGAGGAGTGGTAAAGTTCAATATTTTCTATGACTTTCCCCTTAAAATCTTAATCTGAAGTAATACTGAACCTTTATCCTATATCCTTTACTGCTGAAAATCATATAGACAGAATCACAATTTTGCCATGAAGATAAATGAATGACTTCATATTTTATAATATGTCTAATGTCTATTTTTCACTTACAGCTAGTTTAATAAACCCCGAATAAGCAAGGGATTGTCTCCTAAGAAAATTGTAAAAAATAAAACCTAAGATAAAAACAAAATGAAAAAATACTCTGCAGTAAGTAATAAAATAAATTGTAATAGTATTTGTAAATAACATAGGATACTTAGGTTATCTTTTACCTTAAGTATTGTCTGTTAGGTGGCCACAGTGTGAACGTGTACCTACCCATTTCACTTATACCAACATATGTTATGGATCATTTCATTGTTTTTTTTCATTGGCTCCCCCATTTTGCGCTAGGCATTTTGCCTATATATAGATTTCCATGGGCAGGTGTCTTTATAGTCTTGTCTGAATCCCATTCTGCATCATTAACATTGATTTATCCTGACACATGGTGAGATTTAATACTCAAGATCGGACTATCCCGATTGGGTACACCTTATCGTGTTGGGATAATTTTGATGCTTTATCAAAACAGTGTCAAGTAATCTATGTTATTGATATTTACTATTACTATTCATTCATTTAATTCCTGCAAGGCATTTGCTCATTTCGTTTTTGTCTAAAGTTTTGTCAGTTCGGTGGTCACAGTGTGAACGTGTACTTACACATTGCTCTTATAGAAACCTATTTTGTGGCTCTTTTCTTAAGCTTTGCTTTCCAAAGAAAAATGTATCATTATCAGCTGTGCTTTTATCTAATTTATAGAGCGAGGTTTTCTACTATACCCATATTTCCTACTAGAGCTTATTTTCAGCTTTATTGTTTTAGCTCTTAGATTTTTCAAACTTGTTACCATTGTAATATCAAAACTCTTTCCAAAGAAAGAGACCAGTACTTGTAGCTAAATTACTATAATTCGTTTATTAGAGGAGCTATTCCATGAATTGAATACCGGTGAGTGAAAAAAAAATTCTCTAATAATTCATACCATTATTTTAATTATATCAATGCAAAAATAACAATTCTGTGAGATGTGTTTAAGGGCTTTTGCAATGTTTACATCTTTTGTTTATTATGTTCTGGAGTCTGGAGAGAACCTAGAGGATAATAAGTGACATTAAATTCACTAGGAATAACTTTCCCGCAAATTAAGTTTCCTAAGAAAATCCGCACAAACAGGTGAACTCGAATTTTTTCTGATCCGCTCATCTATACAGCCCAGGTTAAATCAGTGAGCAAGCTCACATTACTGTCTGCAGCCGTTCTTACTGAGTAGACTACACATGGTACTGATGAATAATACAACAGCTGTCACTACAATGACAAGCATAATGCATCTGCATACTAGTGCTCTATAATGAGTCCTATAATCATATCTTATTATTAGTATGTCTGCATTCAGAGATGATAACAATTAAGTGACAAGCGTGTAAATGGAAAATCATCTGTATGCCATTTATATTATATAGCTTACACATGTAAAGCAGTATTCTCATCTGAAAAATATTTAGAGTTGAGAGTCCTCAGTGGTTGATACCTTTTAATGACTAACTGAAAAGATGGTAACAAATGCAAGCTTTCGAGACTACTCGGTCTCTTCATCAGGCAAAAACTAACACAAAATCTGAAGAATCACATATTTATACACAACACAGCACAGAAATAATGCAATAGGTAAGACAAGTGACGTGAAGCAGAACTGTCATTATGGGAGAGGGATGAACATAAATATTGGAACAGTTCATAGATAAGGAGTGTGAAAGTTTTATTACCCTCTGATTGGGGTCTGGTAATGTTTTGTGATGCATTCTAATTCAACTCTAAATATTTTTCTATCTACTGGCTAACACGGTACTAAGATATACATCTTTACCTGTATTCTCATCTGAGACATTTATCACAACTGCAACTCTCTCCATTCACTTCTGTTGGAGTTCTGAAAATAGCCACTGAATGCATGGTCACTTCTCCATTCAAAGCAATACCCTTGCTAAATAATAATATTAATAATTTTAATTTATATAGCGCCAACATAAAGATATACAGTATGTACACACGTGGTCAAAATTGTTGGTACTCTTCGTCTAATGACAGAAAAACCCTCAATGTTGACAGAAATAACCTGTCGAGAGGTGCAGAAGTCTCATTACAGTTACAGGAATCGTTTGATTGCAGTGATTGCCTCAAAAGGTTGTGCAACAAAATATTAAGTTAAGGGCACCATCATTTCTGTCCAGGCCTATTTCATGAGTTTTATTTTTTTTAATTCTGTGGAATGCATGGTTGAAAAGCAATGTCTGACTTTCATTTATTCATTTTCATAGATTTTTGATTTATTATTACTTTTGTCAGATTCAAGTTATTTCTGTCACCATTGTGGCTTTTTCTGTCATTAAACGAGGGGTACCAACATTTTGACCACGTATGTAAGTCTATAAGACACTTATGGCATATCTTAAGGAAATCCCATACATGTCTAACATTGGAATACCCCTCTAAGGCCATGGAGAAAAGAAATTGAAAACTTTCTTGTTAAGAAGACAAGAATATTTGCAAATATTGGAAGTCTTTCAATGACATTTAGGACTGTTGACACTGGTTTTATGGAAATCAAAATTCAGTTTAAATTTTAAAACAGTTAGCTAATATTATGTCTATCCGGAGCAACACATGAAAAATATTCTCTAGGCTTTGTAAAAAAAAAAAAAGCAGTGAGCATTGCGAAAAATGACTACTAACATCCGTTCATTGGAGTCTGCAGAATCTTTGATGATTAGATAAATAATATTTTAGGCCCCACATCACCCATGTACTGAGTGTTATTCATACAATCATGGCATGTAGGGACTAGTGTCACATTAGTACCACTGTTTGTATATCTATTTCCTCCCATCGTTCCAAGCGACATAACTTGGTTTTTCCCATTCACATAGCCATATTAGGCTACATTCCCACGATGAGCTTTAGGTGCGCTTTTGATGTTGCAGATTTTCTGCACCATTTCTGTACCCATAAAGTAAAATAGGTTAGGGCCAATTTTTCAAAATACACAGTGCAAAAAACTGACGAAAAGCTCATCATGGGAACTGCTTATTTTTTGCAGTTGTAGTTTTTAACCCCTCCACAAAATGGGTAAATTCCATTTTTTCCTCCCCTTCTTCCAAGAGCCATAACTTTTCTTTTATTTTTCAGTTCACATATCTGTACGAAGGCTTGTTTTTTTCAGGATGAATTATACTTTTGAATGACATCTTTCATTTTCTCATGTGATGCACTGGAAAGTGGGAAAAAAAAATCCAAGTGCAGTGACATTGCGAACAAAGTGCAATTTCAGAATTGCTTTTTATATACCCTGTTCACTATATAATAAAACTGATCTAATAATATGGTTCTTCATGTCGGCACGATTACGCAGATACCATAAATATTTAGATTTCTTTTTTTTTTAGTTCAGTGGAAAAAAAAATCGAAAATTTGTAAGAAAAAAAATACTTTGCATGTGTTGCCATCTACGAGACCCGTAAAGCTTTCAATTTTCGGGATATGGAGTTCTGTGAGGGCTTAATTTTGTGTTCTGAGCTGATGATTTTATTATATGATTAATAAAGTCAAATTTTTTACACCAAGAACGCAACAACAAAACTTTGCAAAAACGCAGCAATGCCTATTTGCTGCATTTCTTTAAGCTTATTTGCACTTTTTAATTGCTTTCTAAGGTGGAAAAAAACACTGTTACAGCGCTGAGAGAACTGACATGCTGCAGATTTCAAAAACTGTAGCACTCAAATTCAATCAAGAAAAATAAGTTCATGAAATCTCTGAAATCTCGCAGCTTTTACTGGTACAGTAAAACGCAGCTTCTTCTCTGCAGAAAAACACACAGCAAAAAAAAACACTCCATGTAAACATAGCCTAACTTGCAAACAGATACAATTTTTAAAATAGATCGATACATAAAACTTACCAGATAATAAATAAAAATGACAGTTTATAGTGCATCTTGGCTTTTTAATTGCCAGAAAGATACACAACAAACCAAAAAGACCTATATAATATCACAAATAAACTGTTGTAAAAGTATATTCTTATTCTTGAATCAATATGACTTTGTCAATTCCTAACCTCCCATGGTTGCTTTCTGAGGAAATGTCCATTAGCAGTTAGCACCCCGCCTGTTTCCTATAAAGTCACATGCAATTGATTGTTATGACTGTTCTTTTTTGAGACAAAAATAATTAAATCTATATTGTTCTACAATTCATCTGCACGTACAGTATGCAAATATATCTGTTATTACCTTGTGACTACATTTATATTCACACTATACACAGGAGAAAGGGAAATCAAAATAGATTGAATACCAAATGTAATGTCGGAGTCGAAATCAGCAGGTTCTGCCATTGAATTTCTGTTCCGAGCGCTGTTGAAACCACTAAGTATTTTTCTTTATTTTCTTCCAAAGAAAACTGGAGCTTTGTTCATTCAAAGAACAATTCTTATGTTTGCAGAACAAGAATAGCTAGAACTTGCCACAAGCTGTATAGTACTTAATCCGTATATTTTCTTATTTCCCCAGTTTTTTAAACATTGTTTACCTGCACATAGAATATATATAATATAAATGTGCTAAAATTACTTACAAAACGGACAGGCTAAACAACATTAATTTATGGACCCAAAGTTATAATGAGAAAACAAAAAGTTATTACATTTAAATACAACTTTTTAAAGATAAATGCAGCATTGGGAACTAGAAAATAGCAAAATGAATTAAAAATTTTGACCTTCCATGTGTGACTTTATGAGAGGTCAGAACTTAATAGCCATTCATAGCACAATACAGCAATTCTTAGGTATAGAAGTGCAGAGAAATATTGTTATGGCTTTGGCTATTCAGATGATATTAATAGTGGTAAATGTATAGACATTTCCCACTAGTACATTGTCACAATATCCACATATCTGCATCTATAAGTTATAAGTTAACATTCACAACAGGTTAATTAGGCCTCATTTAGACGTCCAATTTTTTCATGCAAATCGGATCAATTATTCTGATCAGACCCAGAATGTGGTATGAGTATCATCTGATTTTCTCGTATGTGGATTAATATAAAAAAAAAAACAATTTCTCCACCACCTTCTCCATTGTGACTATCCTTCAAAATCAGACCACACTCAGTTCTAATCCAAGTAAAGTCTGATTTTTTCACAGTCCCATTGGCTTGCATGGCTGATTTTGATCCAACCCTCGGACAAGTCTCCTATATGACCCACCTGTTCCGACAAGCCTACAGCCTACAATGATCCTCAGTCTACTGAACCATCGCACGACCAGCTCTACCCTTTCCTAGTGTATCCTCACCCATCCCTGTAGACTGTGAGCCCTCGTGGGCAGGGTGCTCTCTCCTTCTGTACTTGTGTGTCCCTTGTCTAGCACATGTTTATTGTACCTGTCTATATTTTCCCTTTTCATATGTAAAGCCCATGGAATAAATGGCGCTATATAAATGTGTAATAATAATAATAATAATATATGAATGGCCCCATAGACTATCATATGTAAAAGTGCTATTTATTAAAATCACAAATAGCACTCGTATGCAAAAACGACTCTGAATGAGGCCTTAATAAAAGCATCAGAATAGTACTGTCATCCATATATCCCAAGAATATCTTGAAACTGAATTGACTTTCCCATTGTGTCATTGCTGTTATTATTGCTTCAGTAATCATAAAAAAAGATTATAGTAGATACATAAACCAAAACATTTTAAGCATTCAGATGTCAATTATTTAACTCCAGATAAATTTACATCCAAGACGTAAAAATAAAATAAAGTTTTATAAATCTCCTAACGATAACATGTGAAAAGGGAAATGAATAATAAGCCATTCATTTAGGATGCTTCCTTGGTTGCCATTGGCTTAGTGCAAAATATAAAATGATTATTTTTTTAAAATTTCAGGTGTGGATGAATAATGACGCTTACAAACCATATATATTTTACCTGTCAATGATCATAGGCATCTGTGCACAGATTTGACATTGTAGGGAATCTACTTAACTTTGAATTAATAATTCAGAACTCCTGCAGATTTATTGCATTAGGAAACAAAACCATTAAAGCATTAAGACAGCCCTTTTTGCGTCCCTGCCAAGAAGGTTCAATTGTTCTGCACATCACTTCACAACTGCTGGCCTTGTATTGTGTGCAGAACGATTCTTCTCGCAGCAGTTTCCATTAAATATTCATTAAGAAAAATGTTCAGCTAGGCATGCGCATGCATGATTATTCTTGTTCACAGTGTTATGGTGAAAGATCTACTCCATGCCACTCCGAAGAATCTGGTTGGCTGCAATCAGCATGACACTTATGATAAAGGCCATGGCAAATGCACATATAAGGCTCTTCCGTACACAGGTTTGCCTGTTCTGCTTCTGGGAATGTACTGAAAGAAAAAAAGAAAAAATTTTTAAAAAAAACATTACCACTATGCATTCATTTTTGCGAATCTCTTGCCATCATACAAACTGTCAAAATACCATTCTGGTTTACTATTTTGTTGAGATACCATTCTGCTAAGACAAGACTAAACCTTGAAACTAAAGGGAATCTGTCACCAGGTTTTCCTCATACAAAGTATGGCCAGCACCTGTGAGCCCTCTGTTACATAATTCTGGAATGCTGTATACACTTCAACTGTGAGAGACAGGATCTAAAAATGAAAACAGAAAATCACATTGTAAATTTTTAAATAATTAAATTGAATTTATTGCATGAAATATGTATATGATCACCTACCAACCAGGAAGAATTCTGACTCTCACAGACCTGTTAGTTTATCTTTAACCCCTTACTGCCATCAGACGTACTATCCCGTTCATGGTACCTGGGCCCGTATGACCATGGACGGGATAGTACGTCCCATGCGATCGGACGCGCTCCCGGGGAGAGTGCAGCCGATCGTGGCCGGGTGTCAGCTGATTATCACAGCTGACACCCGGCATTATTGTCAGGAGAGGTCACGGACCGCTCCCGGCACATTAACCACTGGCACACACCGCGATCAAACATGATCGCGGTGTACCGCGGCACAGGGGAGGATCGCGCAGGGAGCTCCCTGAGACCCTCAGAGCAGCGCGATGTGTAGCGCTGTTCCGAGGGTCCTTCCTCCCTGCAGGACCCCGGATCCAAGATGGCGCCGGGGTCCATCCGGGTCCTGCAGGGAGGCGGCTCCCTCAGTGCCTGCAGCGATGCCAGAGCGATAGTTGGTGTGACAGAGTGCTGTGTACACTGTCACACCAGCGATCTAACCCTATAGAGTGATGTCCCACCCTGGGACAAAGTATAAAAGTTAAAAAAATAAAAATAACAATTGTTTAAAAAAATCATAAAAAAAAAAAAAATATTCCCCAATAAATTCATTTTTTCCTGTAAATAAAACAAAACAAAACAATAAAAGTACACATATTTGGTATCGCCGCGTCCGTAACAACCCCCCCTATAAAACTGTCCCACTAGTTAACCTCTTTAGTGAACCTCTTAAAAAAAAAAAAAAAAATCAATGCTTTATCATCATACCGCCGAACAAAAAGTGGAATAACACGCGATCAAAAAGACCGATATAAATAAACATGATACCGCTGAAAGCATCATCTTATCCCCAAAAAACGAACTGCCACACAGCATCATCAGCCAAAAAAATAAAAAAGTTATAGCTCGCAGAATAAAGCGATGCAAAAATAACAATTTTTTATATAAAATTGGTTTTATTTTATAAAAGCGCCAAAACATAAAAAAATTATATAAATGAGGTATCGCCGTAATCATACTGACCCGAAGAATAAAACTGCTTTATCAATTTTACCACACGCGGAACGGTATAAACGCCTCCTCCAAAAGAAATTCATGAATTGCTGATTTTTGTTCATTCTAACCTCCCAAAAATCGAAATAAAAAGCGATCAAAAAATTTCACATGGTCAAAAATCGAACCAATAAAAATGTCACCTCGTCCCGCAAAAAATAAGACCTCACATGACTCTGTGGGCCAACATATACAAAAATTATAGCTCTCAAAATGTGGTGATGCAAAAACTATTTTTTGCAATAAAAAGCGTCTTTTAGCGTGACAGCTGCCAATCATAAAAACCCGCTATAAATAGTAAACCAAACCCCTTTATCACCCCCTTAGTTAGGGAAAAATAATAAAATAAAAAAAAAGTATTTATTTCCATTTTCTCATTAGGTTAGGTTAGGGTTGCACCTAAAATTAGGGTTAGGGTTGGCGCTAAAGTTAGGATTAGGGTTAGGGTTGGGATTAGGGTTATGGGGGTGTTAGGGTTAGGTTTGTGGTTAGGGTTGGGACTAGGGTTAGGGGTGTGTTGAGGTTAGGGTTGGAGTTAAAATTGGGGGGTTTCTGCTGTTTAGGCACATCGGGCTCTCCAAATGTGACATGGCGTCTATTCTCAATTCCAGCCAAATCTGCATTGAAAAAGTCAAATGGTGCTCCTTCACTTCTGAGCTCTGCCATGCGCCCAAACAGAAGTTTACCCCCACATATGGGTATCAGTGTACTCTGGACCCCATGAGTTATTGTGCAATTTGTCCTATTTCTTCTGTTACCCTTGGGTAAATAAAAAACTGGGGTAAAAATATCATTTAAAAAAAAAATGATTTTTTTGTTTTTACGGCTGTACGTTATAAACTTCTGTGAAGCACTTGGGGCTTCATAGCGCTCACCACACATCTAGATAAGTTCCTTGTGGGTCTATTTTCCAAAATGGGATCACTTGTGGGGGTTTCCACTGTTTAGGCGCATCAGGGGATTTCCAAATGCGACATGACGCCCCTAGACCATTCCATCAAAGTCTGCAATCCAAAACGTCACTACTTCCCTTCCGAGCCCCAACGTATACCCATACAGTAGTTTTCGCCCACATATTGGGTATCAGCGTACTCATGAAAAATTGGACAACAACTTTTGGGGTCCAATTTCTCCTGTTACCCTTGTGAAAATAAAATATTGGGGGCGAAAAAATCATTTTTGTAAAAAAAAAAAGATTTTTTATTTTTACGGCTGTACGTTATAAACTTCTGTGAAGCACTTCGGAGTTCAAAGTGCTCACCACACATCTAGATAAGTTCCTTGTGGGGTCTATTTTCCAAAATGTGGTCACTTGTGGGGGGTTTCCACTGTTTAGGCGTATCAGGGGCTCTCCAAATGCGACATGACGCCCCCAGACCATTCCATCAAAGTCTGCAATCCAAAACGTCACTACTTCCCTTCCGAGCCCCGACGTGTGCCCATACAGTAGTTTTCCCCCACATATTGAGTATCAGCGTATTCAGGACAAATTGGAAAACAACTTTTGGGGTCCAATTTCTCCTGTTACCCTTGTGAAAATAAAATATTGGGGGCGAAAAAATCATTTTTGTAAAAAAAAAAAAGATTTTTTATTTTTACGGCTGTACGTTATAAACTTCTGTGAAGCACTTCGGAGTTCAAAGTGCTCACCACACATCTAGATAAGTTCCTTGTGGGTCTATTTTCCAAAATGTGGTCACTTGTGGGGGGTTTCCACTGTTTAGGCGTATCAGGGCTCTCCAAATGCGACATGACGCCCCCAGACCATTCCATCAAAGTCTGCAATCCAAAACGTCACTACTTCCCTTCCGAGCCCCGACGTGTGCCCATACAGTATTTTTTCCCCCACATATTGAGTATCAGCGTATTCAGGACAAATTGGAAAACAACTTTTGGGGTCCAATTTCTCCTGTTACCCTTGTGAAAATAAAATATTGGGGGCGAAAAAATCATTTTTGTAAAAAAAAAAAAGATTTTTTATTTTACGGCTGTACGTTATAAACTTCTGTGAAGCACTTCGGAGTTCAAAGTGCTCACCACACATCTAGATAAGTTCCTTGTGTGGTCTATTTTCCAAAATGGGTCACTTGTGGGGGTTTCCACTGTTTAGGCATCAGGGCTCTCCAAATGCGACATGACGCCCCAGACCATTCCATCAAAGTCTGCAATCCAAAACGTCACTACTTCCCTTCCGAGCCCCGACGTGCCCATACAGTAGTTTTCCCCCACATATGGAGTATCAGCGTACTCAGGACAAATTGGAAAACAACTTTTGGGTCCAATTTCTCCTGTTACCCTTGTGAAAATAAAATATTGGGGACGAAAAAATCATTTTTGTAAAAAAAAAAAAAGATTTTTATTTTACGGCTGTACGTTATAAACTTCTGTGAAGCACTTCGGGGTTCAAAGTGCTCACCACACATCTAGATAAGTTCCTTGAGGGGTCTAGTTTCCAAAATGGTGTCATTTGTTGGGGGTTTCCACTGTTTAGGCAGATGAGGAGCTCTCCAAACACGACATGGCGTCCAGCCAATTCTGTGTTGAAAAAGTCGAAAGGCGCTCCTTCCCTTCCAAACTCTGCCATGCACCTAAACAGTGGTTTACCCCCACATATGGGGCATCAGCGTGCTCAGGACAAATGCACAATAACTTTTGAAGTCTTGTTATCCTTGGGAAAATAAAAATTGGGGTGAAAAGATCATTTTTGTGGAAAAAATATGATTTTTTAATTTTACGGCTCTACTTTATAAACTTGTGTGAAGCACTTGAGGTTCAAATTGCTCACCAAAGATCTAGATAAGTTCCTTAGGGGGTCTAGTTTCCCAAATGGGTCACTTGTGGGGGTTTCCACTGGTTAGGCACATCAGGGGCTCTCCAAATGCAACATTGTTAGGGTCTGCGGAACGCACCTAATAGATATAATAGAGAGGTGCGTTCGCAGCCCGGGGTCCACCGTGCAGGCGAAGCCCGCTGCTAATAAGATGGCGAAAGTAGCGAACTCTGTTATCCCGCAGAGCCGCTAAAAATAAACGCCGTAGCGCGTTGTGGCAGTAAGTGCGAACTCTGTTAATCCCAGAGCCGCTAACGGGATGCCACAGCGCTATATGGCGATAGGTGCGAACTCACTTAGCTTTAGTGAGCCGCAAAGTAAACACGCTAGGGAGCTGTCTAGCGTCAAAAGCGAACCCTGTTACGTCACAGAGCCGCTGAGAAAAAGTACCGTGTCCTGTCAAGCTCTCAGGTACACGGTTAATTGGTAGCGAGCATAATACGTGGTAATGCGCTAATGTCCTCGCGGGAGTCACCCGCAATCTATGGCGTCTGAACGCCAGACCCTGAATACGGCAATCAAACTCCTCACCGGTTATGCCGGTAATCTAGGGCATCTAGGACACCGACCCTGACCAACTAGCACACCAAACTCCTCACCGATTAAGTCGGTATTCTAGTGGCTTATTTCAGCCAGGTCCCTAACCACACACACGCATGACCATACTGGCGCATAGCATACAATGGTTGATATTAGCGCATGGCGGCCCAGCCATGCTACCCTTTTATAGCAACAGCTACAGGACCTTCCAGGAACAAGAGCCAATGAGAAGCTGTTACAAACACACGTAGCTACATGACCTTCCTGGCGGACCAATAGGAGCCGCTGCAGCACCTGAACATGTGACCCCTGATCTCCAATGAGAGATCTCACTCTGGGCATGCTCAGATGGGAAAACGCAGGACTTTGACTCAAAGACAGCTGCTCCAGCACTGGCTATAATAGCAGATCCAGGAAAGGCAGCAGCAAGTCACTGCCCAGTAGTGGAGTGGGCAAGATGCCTGGACCGACGTCTCTGCTGAGCAGGCTCCACTGCGGCCGGAGATGAATAGGAGACCGCAGCAGGACGGGTTCGAGACTCCCCCTGTGCAGCAGCGGGAAATTGAACCCTAACAAACATGGCGTCCAATCTCAATTCCAGCCAATTTTGTTTGGAAAAAGTCAAATGGTGCTCCTTCCATTCCGAGCTCTGCTGTGTGCCCAAACAGTGGTTCCCCCCCACATATGGGGTATCAGCGTACTCAGGACAAATTGGACATCAACTTTTGTGGTCCAATTTCTCCTGTTACCCTTGGGAAAATAAAAATTAGTGACTAAAAGATAATTTTTGTGGGAAAAAAAATAGGATTTTTTATTTTCATGCCCGGGCATTATAAACTTATGTGAAGCACTTGGAGTTCAAAGTGCTCACCAAAGATCTAGATAAGCTCCTTAGGGGGTCTAGTTTCCAAAATGGGGTCACTTGTGGGGGTTTTCCACTGTTTAGGCACATCTGGGGCACTGCAAACGGAACATGACCCCCATCAATGACTGCATTCCAAAACGTTACTACTTCCTTTCCAAGCCCTGTCGTGCGCCCAAAACAGTTTTCCCTCCCCACATATGGGGTATCAGCGTACTCAGGACAAATTGGACAGCAACTTTTGGGGTCCAATTTCCTTGGGAAAATCAAAAATTTGGGACTAAAAAATCATTTTTGCGGAAAATTGTTTTTTTTTTCACACCCAGGCATTATAAACTTTTGTGAAACACTTGGGGGTTCAAAGTGCTCACAACAGATCTAGATAAGTTCCTTATGGGGTCTAGTTTCCAAAATGGTGTCACTTGTGGGGGGTTTCCACTGTTTAGGCACATCAGGGGCTCTCCAAACACGACATGGCGTCCAATCTCAATTCCAGCCAATTTTAGTTTGAAAAAGTCAAACGGCGCTCCTTCCTCTACAAGCTCTGACGTGTGCCCAAACAGTGGTTTTCCCCCACATATGGGCTATTGGCGTACTCAGGAGAAATTGCACAACAACTTTATCTGTCCATTTTCTTCTTTTACCCTTGTGAAAATAAAAAAAAAGTTTGTAATAGATCATTTTTGTGGCTAAAAAGTTAAATATTCATTTTTTCCTTCCACGTTGCTTCAGCTCCTGTGAAGCACCTGAAGAGTTAATAAACTTCTTGAATGTGGTTTTGAGTACCTTGAGGGTGCAGTTTTTAGAATGGTGTCACGTTTGGGTATTTTCTGCTATATAGACCCCTCAAAGTGACTTCAAATATGAGGTGGTCCCTAAAAAAAATGGGTTTGTAAATTTTGTTGTAAAAATGAGAAATCGCTGGTCAACTTTTAACCCTTATAATTTCCTAAGAAAAAAAAAATTTGGTTCCAAAATTGTGCTGATGTAAAGTAGACATGTGGGAAATGTTATTTCTTGACTATTTTGTGTGACATATTTCTCTGTTTTAAGGGAATAAAAATTCAAAGTTTGAAAATTGCAAAATTTTCTAAATTTTTGCCATATTTGCGTTTTTTTCAAAAATAAACGCAAGTTACATGGAAGAAATTTTACCACTATCGTGAAGTACAATGTGTCACGAGAAAACAATCTCAGAATCGCGAAGATCCATTGAAGCGTTCCAGAGTTATAGCCTCATAAAGAGACAGTGGTCAGAATTGTAAAAAATTGGCCCGGTCATTAACGTGCAAACCACCCTTGGGGGTTAAGGGGTTAAGAAGCCCTTCTACTCTGCACTCATTACTTGTATTAATTGAACCTGTTTGAACTAGTTATCTGTATAAAAGACACCTGTCCACTCACTCAATCACACTCCAACATCTCCACCATGGCCAAGACCAAAGATCTGTCTAAGGATACCAGGGACAAAATTGTAGACCTGCACAAAGTTGGGATGTGCTACAGGATAATAGGCAAGCAGCTTGGTGAGAAGGCAACAGCTGTTGGCACAATTATTAGAAAATGGAAAAAACACAAGGTATGGGGCTCCATGCAACATTTTCACTTAGTGGGGTAAGGATAATTTTGAGAAAGGTCAGGAAACAGTCCAGAACTACACGGGAGAACCTGGTCAATGACAAAAAGAGAGTTTGGACCACAGTCTCAAACAATACCATTAGTAACACACTAAGCCATCATGGATTAAAATCCTGCAGGGCGAGCTAGGTCCCCCTGTTGATGCCAGCACATGTCCAGGCCCGTTTGAAGTTCACCAATGACCTTCTGGATGATCCAGAGGAGGCATGGGAGAAGGTCATTTGGTCATATGAAACCAAAATAGAAGTTTTTGGTAACAACTCCACTCACAGTGTTTGGAGATAGAAGAAAGATGAGTGCAACCCCAAGAACACCATCCCAACCGTGATGTGTGGTGGGGAAACATACTTTGTGGGTGGTTTTCTTTGAAGGGGACAGGATGACTGCACCGCATTGAAGTAAGGATGGATACATCATGAGAATTTGGCCAACAACCTCCTTCCCTCATTAAGAGCATTGAAGATGGTTCATGGCTGGATATTCTAGCATGAAAATGACCCAAAACATACAGCCAAGGCAACTAAAAAGTGGCTCCGTAAGAAGCATTTCAAGATTCTGCAGTGGCCTAGCCAGTCTCCAGACCTGAACACAATAGAAAATCTTTGGAGTGATCTGAAACTCTATGTTGCCCAGCAACAGCCCCGAAACCTGAAAGACCTGGAGAAAATCTGTATGGAGGAGTGGGCCAAAATCCATGCTATATTGTGTGCAAACTTGATAAAGAACTACAGGAAAGGCCTGACCTCTGTAATAGCAATCAAAGGTTTCTATACCAAATACTAAGTTCTGTTTTCTATTGTATATTCTATACTTATATCATGCAATAAAATGCAAATTTATTATGCAAAAATCATACAATGAAATTTTCTGGATTTTTTTTTAGATTTTATCTCTTACAGTTGAAGTGTACCTAAGATAAAAATTACAGACCTCTCTATTCTTTTCAGGTGGGAAAACTTGCAAAAATCAGCAGTATATCAAATACTTATTTTCCCCACTATATGTCTCCAATCCACTCTACAAGATAAAAGATAGCTTTTATTATTCTTCAAGAAGGCGAGGTCTAGTCCAATGGTGGTCTCTGGCCCTCGATCCTGCATCTTCTCTCTTCTTGTAATCACTGTCCCCCTTCCCTGCTTCTTGTGCATGATGCATCTTATGTCACAGTGTCCTTCATCACGCTCATGAGTAGGCATTATTTTCTCTGTCCTGCCAAGCATCGAACAAATCACTGTAGTGCACATGCGCTGCTATTACTTACAGATCATTAGCACTCTTTGGCTTTTTCCCATGCATGCGCAATACATTACTATACTCTGCACTCAGCAGGCCAGAGAGGAGTACACCTATGCAGAAGCACGATGGGGAACACTGTGTGGATGATGTAAGATGCATCATCCACATAAAGCAGGAAAGGAGGACGATGATCGCATGAAGAAAGGAGGGGCCACATCAAGATCAGCAATGCACATTGGACCACATTACCCTAGAGATGACTATAATAAAAAGGTCTTTTTTTTGTTTTGCAGGGAGACTTGGAGACTTATATAAAACATTCTAGTTTGCGGTAACAGAGGGCTGAAAGATGCTGGCCCTACTTCATATGGGGAAAGCCGCCTTGTGACAGTTTTCCTTTAAGGCCGGGATCACACATGCGAGGAATATGGCTGAGTCTCGCATGTTAATGCCGCCGGCCTCGGGAGTGGAGCGTGCAGCTGCATAGCAATACATGGACCCGCACCCTCCGCTCCCGAGGTCGGCGGCAGTGCCGGGTATTAACATGTGAGACTCGGCCGTATTCCTCACATATGTTATCCCGGCCTAAGGCAGCAAGTAAGACAAACATTCTTCTATAAATCCTCCTATGGAGAACACAAAGGTTAATTTCTTGCTGCAGACATGGAAAGGGAGGGAGCTCCTGCTACAGCCAGTTGTCTTACAGCCAAATACAGATTTTAGTTTTAATTTGTCTTTCTTGATTTTGTTTTACACTACAGTGAAAGCAGCAAGTTATTTTATTCTATGAGTTGCTATAATGGGAGGTTTAACCCCTTTCCAACATTGGGTGTAACAGTACGCCGATGACGGACTCCTTCCCTTTGATGTGAGCTCCAGAGATAAGCCCACATCTTTCCCAGGACATGTCAGCTGTTTTGAACAGCTGACATGTGCCCACAATAGCCGCCGGTGGAATCGTGATCCACCTGCAGCTATTAACTAGTTAAATGCCGCTGTCAAACGCTTCCAACAAGCACGCCGGAAATACACTCACCGGTGACCCGTGTCACGTGATCGTTGGTTACCGGTGTGTTGGCATGACAACCGGAGGTCTCCTGGAGACCTCTATAGTTGTCACTGCCGGCTTGCTGTAAGCGCCACCTAGTCTGCTCATCGCCTACTATGTAGCAGAGCTGATCGGGTAGTGGCAGCTTCTAGTCTCCAATGTAGACCCCCTTTCGCCCCATTCAAAATAAAACGATCAAACAGGCGATCAAAAGATCGTATCTCCACCAAAATGGTATCATTAAAAAATGACAGCTCAGCATGCAAAAAATAAGCCTGCAACCAACCTAAGATCACGAAAAATGGAGACGCTACGGGTATTGGAAAATGGAGCATTTTTTTAACAAAGTTTGGAATTTTTTTTAAACTACTTAGATAAAAAATAACCTATACATATTTGGTGTCTATGAACTCGAAATAACCTGGAGAATCATAATGGCAGGTCAGATTTAGCTTTAGTGAACCTGGTAAAAAAGCCTAACAAAAAACAAGTGTGGGATTGCACTTTTTTTGCAATTTCACAACACTTGGAATTTTTTTTCCCATTTTCTAGCACATAACATGGTAAAACCAATGATATCGTTCAAAAGTACAACTCGTCCTGCAAAAACAAGCCCTCACACAGCCATATTGATAGAAAAATAAAAAAGTTATGGCTCTGGGAAGAATGGGAGCGAAAAATGAAAACGCAAAAACTAAAAAAGGTCCGGGGGTTAAGGGATTAATAGACATATTTTCTAAGGTAAACTATTTTAATGTTTTAATGAGGTTTTTATTTTTTTTAACCTTTTAGGAACCGAGCCACTTTGTTGGTTAATGACGGGGCCTCATTTTTTAAATCTGACAAGTGTCAACTTATTAGATAACTCTGGAATGCTTACACGGATCTCAGTGATTCACAGAATGTGCAAACAGTACCGCTGATTCCCAGACACCAGTACATGTCACACTGATGACATCAGTGTGCAGTGTGCGGAACCCGTGCTGCTGATAAAAAATGGACATGTCAACATGTTTTGCCCATGGATATACAGTCTGTGGAAACACACTGACATGTTCGCAGAACCATTCACTTGAATGGGTCTACGCGTGTAAGTATCTCCGGTGCATGTGAAAACTGTCACCACATATACGGGAGACTCTGACGTGTGAAGGTGGCCTAAAGCGGTATTCCTCATATAGACTGCTGCTCCACCCGTTAAAGCCGTTAGAGTGGCTCATTAAAACAATTGCAAGGCAAAAAATGAGAAAAAACATTGTTGTCTATGCTGTCATGATGAAGACAAGGATGAGAAGTTGCAGAAAAATAATGAATATTTATTAACCCCTTACTGCCATCGGACGTACTATCCCGTCCATGGTACCTGGGCCCGTATGACCGGGGACGGGATAGTATGTCTCGTGCGATCGGACGCGCTCCCAGAGGGAGCGCAGCCGATCGCGGCCGGGTGTCAGCTGATTATCACAGCTGACACCCATGACTGTGTGTCAGGAGCGGTCACGGACCGCTCCCGGCACATTAACCCCTTGCACACTGCGATCAAACATGATCGCGGTGTACTGGGGGCACAGGGGAGGATCGCGCAGGGTGGGGGCTCCCTGCGCGCCCCCCTGAGACCCTCAGAGCAGCGCGATGTGATTGTGCTGTTCTGAGGGCTTCCTCCCTCCCAGGACCCGGATCCAAGATGGCGCCGGGGTCCTGGAGGGAGGCAGCTACCTCAGTGCCTGCCGAGAGCAGGCACTGAGAAGCCTGCTGCACTGCCTGAGCGATCGCTGGTGTGACAGAGTGCTGTGCACACTGTCACACCAGCGATCTGATAAAATACAGTGATGTCCCACCCTGGGACAAAGTAAAAAATTTAAAAAAATAAAAATAAACATGTTTTAAAAAAAAATCCAAAATAAATAAAAAAATATATATATATTCCCCAATAAATTCACTTCTTCCTGTAAATAAAAAAAACAAAGCAATAAAAGTACACATATTTGGTATCGACGCGTCCGTAACGACCCCCCCTATAAAATTGTCCCACTAGTTAACCCCTTTGGTGAACCCCTTAAAAAAAAAAAAAAAAACGAAGCAAAAAATCAATGCTTTATCATCATACCGCCGAACAAAAAGTGGAATAACACGCGATCAAAATGACCGATATAAATAAACATGGTACCGCTGAAAACGTCATCTTGTCCCGCAAAAAACGAGCTGCCATACAGCATCATCAGCAAAAAAATAAAAAAGTTATAGCTCGCAGAATAAAGCGATGCAAAAATAATTATTTTTTATATAAAATTGTTTTTATTCTATAAAACGCCAAAACATGAAAAAATGATATAAATGAGGTATCGCCATAATCGTACTGACCCGAAGAATAAAACTGCTTTATCAATTTTACCACACGCGGAATGGTATAAACGCCTCCCCCAAAAGAAATTCATGAATTGCTGATTTTTGTTCATTCTAACCTCCCAAAAATCAAAATAAAAAGCGATCAAAAAACGTCACGTGCTCAAACATGGTACCAATAAAAACATCAACTCGTACCGCAAAAAATAAGACCTCACATGACTCTGTGGGCCAAAATATGCAAAAATTATAGCTCTCAAAATGTGATGATGCAAAAACTATTTTTGCAATAAAAAGCGTCTTTTAGCGTGACAGCTGCCAATCATAAAAACCCGCTATAAATAGTAAATCAAACCCCCCTTTATCACCCCCTTAGTAAGGGAAAAGTAATAAAATAAAAAAAAAGTATTTATTTCCATTTTCCCATTAGGGTTAGGGTTAGGGTTGCGGCTAAAGTTAGGGTTAGGGTTGGCGCTAAAGTTAGGATTAGGGTTAGGGTTGGGATTAGGGGTGTGTTAAGGTTAGGTTTGTGGTTAGGGTTGGGACTAGGGTTAGGGGTGTGTTGGGGTTAGGGTTGGAGTTAGAATTGGGGGGTTTCCGCTGTTTAGGCACATCAGGGGCTCTCCAAATGTGACATGGCGTCTGATCTCAATTCCAGCCAATTCTGCGTTGAAAAAGTCAAACGGTGCTCCTTCACTTCTCAGCTCTGCCATGCGTCCAAACAGTAGTTTATCCCCACATATGGGGTATCAGCGTACTCTGGACCCCAAGAGTTATTGTGCAATTTGTCCTATTTCTTCTGTTACCCTTGGAAAATAAAAAACTGGGGGCGAAAATATCATTTTTGTACAAAAAAAAATATTTTTTTGTTTTTACGGCTGTACATTATAAACTTCTGTGAAGCACTTGGGGCTTCATAGCACTCACCACACATCTAGATAAGTTCCTTGTGGGTCTATTTTCCAAAATGGGGTCACTTGTTGGGATTTCCACTGTTTAGGCGCATCAGGGGCTCTCCAAATGCGACATGACGCCCCCAGACCATTCCATCAAAGTCTGCAATCCAAAACGTCACTACTTCCCTTCCGAGCCCCAACGTGTACCCATACAGTAGTTTTCTCCCACAAATTGGATATCAGCGTACTCAGGACAAATTGGACAACAACTTTTGGGGTCCAATTTCTCCTGTTACCTTTGTAAAAATAAAATATTGGGGCAAAAAAATCATTTTTGCAAAAAAAAAAAGGATTTTTTATTTTTACGGCTGTGCGTTATAAACTTCTGTGAAGCACTTCGGGGTTCAAAGTGCTCACCACACATCTAGACAAGTTCCTTGTGGGGTCTATTTTCCAAAATGGGGTCACTTGTGGGGGTTTCCACTGTTTAGGCGCATCAGGGGCTCTCCAAATGCGACATGACGCCCCCAGACCATTCCATCAAAGTCTGCAATCCAAAACGTCACTACTTCCCTTCCGAGCCCTGACGTGCGTCCATACAGTAGTTTTCTCCCACATATTGGGTATCAGCGTACTCAGGACAAATTGGACAACAACTTTTGGGGACCAATTTCTCCTGTTACCCTTGTGAAAATAAAATATTGGGGGCGAAAAAATCATGTTTGTAAAAAAAAAAAGATTTTTTATTTTTACGGCTGTACGTTATAAACTTCTGTGAAGCACTTCGGGGTTCAAAGTGCTCACCACACATCTAGATAAGTTCCTTGTGGGGTCTATTTGCCAAAATGGGGTCACTTGTGGGGGTTTCCACTGTATAGGTGCATCAGGGGCTCTCCAAATGTGACATGACGCCCCCAGACCATTCCATCAAAGTCTGCAATCCAAAACGTCACTACTTCCCTTCCGAACCCTGACGTGCGCCCATACAGTAGTTTTCTCCCACATATTGGGTATCAGCGTACTCAGGACAAATTGGACAACAACTTTTGGGTTCCAATTTCTTCTGTTACCCTTGTGAAAATAAAATATTGGGGGCGAAAAAATCATTTTTGTAAAAAAAAAAAAAAAAGATTTTTTATTTTACGGCTGTACGTTATAAACTTTAGTGAAACACCTGGGGGTTAAAAGTTCTCACCACACATCTAGATAAGTTCCTTGAGGGGTCTAGTTTCCAAAATGGTGTCATTTATGGGGGTTTCCACTGTTTAGGCAGATGAGGAGCTCTCCAAACACGACATGGCATCCAGCCAATTCTGCGTTGAAAAAGTCAGACGGCGCTCCTTCCCTTCCAAACTCTGCCATGCACCCAAACAGTGGTTTACCCCCACATATGGGTATCAGCGCACTCAGGACAAATTGCACAATAACTTTTGGAGTCTTGTTACCCTTGGAAAAATAAAAATTGGGGTGAAAAGATCATTTTTGTGGAAAAAATATGATTTTTAAATTTTACGGCTCTACGTTATAAACTTGTGTGAAGCACTTGGGGGTTCAAATTGCTCACCAAAGATCTAGAAAAGTTCCTTACAGGGTCTAGTTTCCCAAATGGGGTCATTTGTGGGGGGTTTCCACTGTTTAGGCACATCAGGGGCTCTCCAAATGCAACATGGCATCCAATCTCAATTCCAGCCAATTTTGGTTGGAAAAAGTCAAATGGTGCTCCTTCAATTCCGAGCTCTGCCGTGCGCTCAAACAGTGGTTCCCCCCCACATATGGGGTATCAGCGTACTCAGGACAAATTGGACAACAACTTATGTGGTCCAATTTCTCCTGTTACCCTTGGAAAATAAAAAATTAGTGACTAAAAGATAATTTTTGTGGGAAAAAAATAGGATTTTTTATTTCATGCCCGGGCATTATAAACTTGTGTGAAGCACTTGGGGGTTCAAAGTGCTCACCAAAGATCTAGATAAGTTCCTTAGGGGGTCTAGTTTCCAAAATGGGGTCACTTGTGGGGGGTTTCCACTGTTTAGGCTCATCTGGGGCACTGCAAACGGAACATGACCCCCATCAACGTCTGCATTCCAAATCGTTACTACTTCCTTTCCAAGCCCTGCCGTGCACCCAAACAGTTCCCCCCCCCCACATATGGGGTATCAGCGTACTCAGGACAAGTTGGACATCAACTTTTGGGGTCCAATTTCCTTGGGAAAATTCAAAAATTTGGGACTAAAAAATAATTTTTGTGTAAAATTGTTTTTTTTTTTTTTCACACCCAGGCATTATAAGCTTTTGTGAAACACTTGGGGGTTCAAAGTGCTCACAACAGATCTAGATAAGTACCTTAGGGGGTCTAGTTTCCAAAATGCTGTCACTTGTGGGGTTTTCCACTGTTTAGGCGCATCAGGGGCTCTCCAAACACGACATGGCGTCCAATCTCTATTCCCGCCAATTTTAGTTTGAAAAAGTCAAACGGCGCTCCTTCCCTTACGAGCTCTGCCGTGTGCCCAAACAGTGGTTTTCCCCCACATATTGGGTATTGGCGTACTCAGGAGAAATTGCATAACAACCTTATCTGTCCATTTTCTCCTTTTACCCTTGTGAAAATAAAAAAAAGTTTGTAAAAGATCATTTTTGTGGCTAAAAAGTTAAATATTCATTTTTTCCTTCCACGTTGCTTTAGTTCCTGTGAAGCACCTGAAGGGTTAATATCTTCTTGAATGTGGTTTTGAGTACCTTGAGGGGTGCAGTTTTTAGAATGGTGTCACTTTTGGGTATTTTCTGCTATATAGACCCCTCAAAGTGACTTCAAATGAGAGGTGGTCCCTAAAATAAATGGCTTTGTAAATTTTGTTGTAAAAATGAGAAATCGCTGGTCAACTTTTAACCCTTATAACTTCCTAACAAAAAAAAATTTTGGTTCCAAAATTGTGCTGATGTAAAGTAGACATGTGGGAAATGTTATTTATTAACTATTTTGTGTGATATATTTCTCTGTTTTAAGGGAATAAAAATTCAAAGTTTGAAAATTGCAAAATTTTAAAAATTTTCGCCATATTTGCGTTTTTTCAAAAATAAACGCAAGTTATATCGAAAAATTTTACTTCTAACGTGAAGTACAATATGTCACGAGAAAACAAACTCAGAATCGCGAAGATCCGTTGAAGCGTTCCAGAGTTATAACCTCATAAAGAGACAGTGGTCAGAATTGTAAAAATTGGCCCGGTCATTAACGTGCAAACCACCCTTGGGGGTGAAGGGGTTAAAAGACATAATTGGGTTTCAAAGGTGATTTGATTTTTTCCTCAGGCTATCATACAAAGAAGTATATAAAACAACTTATAAAGAAGTATATGAAAAAACAACATCTTGAGATGCAGATAAAATCTTTAAAAGAAACACTCAAACTGTGAAATAATGAATAATATGCAATTTTATTAACCCCTTTCTGATCTTTGACGTGCTATCCCATCCATATGACCTGGGTCTTATTGACCCTGGATGGGATAGTACGTCATATGCGATCGGTGGGAGTGTGGCCGACTGCTGCTGAGTGTCAGCTGATTCTCACAGCTGACACCCAGCACTAAGTGCCAGGAGTGGTCAAAGACTGCTCCCGGCACACTAACCCCCGGCACACTGCGATCAAACATGATCGCAGCATTCCGGGAGCAGGCAGAAGGGCGATTGGTCCCGATCGCTCCCATGGAGACTCGATGTCTTCATGACGTCATCTGGGTCTCCAAGCTCAGAGACTTCCTCTGAGGTCAGTGTAAAATCCATACAGTGCTGACAGCTTCTATCTCATGCAGCTCAGCGATCAGCCTGCACAAATTGAGTGTCCCATAGTGGGAGAAAGTGGAAAAGTAAGAATTCAATAAAAAAAAAATAAATAATTGTAAAAATATTTGAAAAAATAATAAAAAAATCAATAATTATTCTATCAATAAATATTGTAATGAAAAAAAAAAATCCGAACAATAAAAGTACACATATTTAGTATCGCCACTTCCATAATGACCCGCCCTATAAAAATGTCCCATTAGTTAACCCCTTTAGTGAACACCATAAAAAAAAAACACAAGGCAAGAAAACAATGCTTTATCATCATACCGCCGAACAAAAAGTGGAATAACACGCGATCAAACAGATGGTTTATAAATAAACATGGTACTGCTGAAAACGTCTTCTTGTCCGTAGAAAACAAGCCACCATACAGCATCATCAGCGATAAAATAAAAAAGTTATAGCTCTCAGAATAAAGAGATGCAAAAATAATTATTTTTTATATAAAACAGTTTTTGCTGTATAAAAGCGCCAAAGCATAAAAAAGATATAAATGAGGTATCGCCGTAATCATACTGACCTGAAGAATAAAACTGCCTTATCAATTTTATCACACGCAGAACGGTGTAAATAGCCCCCCAAAAGTAATTCATGAACTGCTGTTTTTTGCTCATTCTGTCTCCCAAAAATCGGAATTTAAAGCGATCAAAAAATGTCATGTGCCCGAAAGTGGTACCCATAAAAACGACAACTCGTCCCACCAAAAACATGACCTCATATGACTCTGTGTTAGGGTCTGCGGAACGCACCTAATAGATATAATAGAGAGGTGCGTTCGCAGCCCGGGTCCACCGTGCAGGCGAAGCCCGCTGCTAATAAGATGGCGAAAGTAGCGAACTCTGTTATCCCGCAGAGTCGCTAAAATAAACGCCGTAGCGCGTTGTGGCAGTAAGTGCGAACTCTGTTAATCCCAGAGCCGCTAACGGGATGCCACAGCGCTAATATGGCGATAGGTGCGAACTCACTTAGCTTTAGTGAGCCGCAAAGTAAAACGCTAGGCGCTGTCTAGCGTCGAAAGCGAACCCTGTTACGTCACAGAGCCGCTGAGAAAAAGTACCGTGTCCTGTCAGGCTCTCAGGTACACGGTTAATTGCTAAGCGAGCATAATACGTGGTCATGCGCTAATGTCCTCGCGGAGTCACCCGCAATCTATGCGTCTGAACGCCAGACCCTAAATACGGCAATCAAACTCCTCACCGGTTATGCCGGTAATCTAGGGCATCTAGGACACCGACCCTGACCAGCTAGCACACCAAACTCCTCACCGATTAAGTCGGTATTCTAGTGGCTTATTTTCAGCCGGGTCCCTAACCACACACACGCATGACCACACTGGCGCATAGCATACAATGGTTGATATTAGCGCATGGCGGCCCAGCCATGCTACCCTTTTATAGCAACAGCTACAGGACTTCCAGGAACAAGGACCAATGAGAAACCTGTTCCAGAAGACTAGTAGTAACAGGGCCTTCCTGGCGGGCCAATAGGAGCTGCTGCAGTACCTGAGCATGTGACCCCTGATCTCCAATGAGAGATCTCACTCTGGGCACGCTCAGAAGGGAAAATGCAGGACTTTGTCCCAAAGACGTCTGCTCCAGCACTGGCTATAATAGCAGATCCAGGAAAGGCAGCAGCAAGTCACTGCCCAGTAGTGGAGTGGGCAAGACGCCTGGACTGACGTCTCTGCTGAGCAGGCTCCACTGCAGCCGGAGATGAATGGGAGACCGCAGCGGGACGGGTTCGAGACTCCCCCTGTGCAGCAGCGGGAAATCGAACCCTAACACTCTGTGGGTCAAAATATGGAAAAATTATAGCTCTCAAAATCTGGTGATGCAAAAACTGTTTTTTGCAATAAAAAGCGTCTTTTAGTGTGTGACAGCTGACAAACTTAAAAAACCCGCTATAAAAACCCACTAAAAGTAGTAAATCAAACCCCTTTTTATCACCCCCTTAGCTATTTTAAAAAATAATAAAATAAAAAAAATGTATTTATTTCCAATTTACCATTAAGGTTCGGGTTAAGTTTGGTGCTAAAGTTAGGGTTAAGGTTGGGGCTAAAGTTAGGGTTAAGGTTTGAATTAGGGTTAGGTTTGAAATTAGGGTTAGGGTTGGGATTAGGGCTATGGTTGGGATTAGGGTTAGAGGTGTGTTAGAGTTAGGGTATGTTAGTGTTAAGTTTGTGGTTAGGGTTATGGTTAGGGCTAGGATTAGGGTTAAGGGTGTTTTGAGGTTAGGGTTAGGGTTGAGCATTCCGATAAATGCAAATATCGGGTATCGGCCGATATTAGCTGTATCGGAATTCCGATTCCGAGTTCCGATATTTTCGTCTTATCGGATACCGGAATCGGGATTGTCACTGTCACTGTCAGTGTCCGTCGGTCGGGTCTGTCAGGAGTCAGCGGCACTTACCTGGCAGAAGATCTCCGGCGGTCACGTCCTGGACTGCTTCATGGCCGCCATCTTCTTTCCCCGGCGGTCACATGCGTTTCTCGCGATAACTGCAGTGACTGCTGGGTAATCCCGGCCGTAAAGCAGTCAGTCCGATGACGTCACCGCCGGGGAAGCAGGTAATCAGCTGTGCTGCGTTGCAATGACAGGCTCTGCCTGTCATTGCGATGTAGCAGAGCTGGATCGTCGTGGGACTATCGTTATGGACTGCGTCGGACAGGTGGTATATTGTTGGTTTGTTTTTTTTTCTTTTTTTACAGGAGATCGATGGCGTCGCAGGAATGAGAGAGTAATAAAAGTAATGAAAACTGTGTTGTCTCTTTTATTTCATTAAAAGACTTTTTTCTTGCTGTGTCTTTTTTTTATGCATTTAATAACTTTGGGATTAATAATGGATCGTGTCTTATTGACGCCTCTCCATTATTAACCGGGGCTTATTGTCACCGTGCAATCAACGGTGACAATAACCCCTTATTACCCCGCTTGCCACCGCTACAGGGCAAGTGGAAGAGCCGGGTAAAGTGCCACAATTGGCACATCTTTTGATGCGCCAAATGTGGGGCTGCTGTAGCCTGGTATTATCAGGCTGTTGAGGGCCAAAATCCATGGCCTTGACAGTCTTTAATACCAGGCCGCAGCAGTCTGCATTTTTACTTGGCTGGTTAACAAAATAGGGGGATCCCCACGCCGTTTTTTTTCGAAGGGATCCCCTATTTTTGTTAACCAGCCAAGCTAACCCAGACTGCTGTGGCCTGGTATTATCAGGCTTGCAAGGTCCATGGATATTGGATCCTTACCAGCCTGAAAAACCAGGCCTCAGGGGTCTGCTTCATCTGGCTGGTTAACAAAAATAGGGGGGACCCCATGCCAATTTTTTTCGAGGGGATCCCCTATTTTTGTTAATCAGCCAAGATATGCAGACTGCTGTGGCCTAGTATTATCAGGCTGGCAAGGTCCATGGATCTTGGCTCCTTAACAGCCTGAAAATCCAGGCCCCCAGCGGTCTGCTTCATCTGGCTGGTTAACAAAAATAGGGGGGACCCCACGCCAATTTTTTTCGAGGGGATCCCCTATTTTTTTTAATCACCAAGATATCAGACTGCTGTGGCCTAGTATTATCAGGCTGGCAAGGTCCATGGATCTTGGCTCCTTAACAGCCTGAAAATCCAGGCCTCAGCGGTCTGCTTCATCTGGCTGGTTAACAAAAATAGGGGGGACCCCACGCCAATTTTTTTCGAGGGGATCCCCTATTTTTGTTTAATCAGCCAAGATATGCAGACTGCTGTGGCCTAGTATTATCAGGCTGGCAAGGTCCATGGATCTTGGCTCCTTAACAGCCTGAAAATCTGGGCCTCAGCGGTCTGCTTCATCTGGCTGGTTAACAAAAATGGGGGACCCCACGCCATTTTTTTTTCGAAGGGAATCCCTATTTTTGTTAATCAGTTCCCTCTGACGTCACTGATTGTGTCCCTGGCTGACCGAAGTGAAAGTGGAAAGCAACCAATTAAGCTTTCCACTTAAGGGCCCGTCTCACATACGATATCGCTACCGAGATCGCTGCTGAGTCACTATTTGTGACGCAGCAGCGAGCTCACCAGCGATATCGCTGTGTGTGACATTCAGCGACGATCAGCCCCCCTGCCGGGTATCGCTGATCGTCGCTGAAATGTCAGGACCTTTTTTTGATCGCTGGTTTCCCGCTGACAGGCACGCATCGCTGCGTGTGACAGGCGGGAGACCGCGATCCGCTGGTAACCAAGGTACACAGCGGGTTTCCAGGCGCGGGGCTGTGCCTAGAAACCCGCTGTGTACCTTGGATACCAGCGCCCTGATGCAGGGAGCTGGGATCCAAGGTACACAGCGGGTTTCCAAGCGCTGCCGGTGCCTGGAAACCCGCTGTGTACCTTGGTTACCAGCGGATCGCTGGTCTCCCGCCTGTCACACGCAGCGATCGTGCCTGTCAGAGGGAAACCAGCGATCAAAAAAAGGTCCTGACATTTCTGCGACGATCAGCGATACCCGGCAGGGGGGCTGATTGTCGCTGAATGTCACACACAGCGATATCGCTGGTGAGCTTGCTGCTGCGTCACAAAACTTGTGACTCAGCAGCGATCTCGGTAGCGATATCGCTATGTGAGACGGGCCTTAAGCGATGTTACCCGCAGTGTCGCTGTCCCAGATCGCTGCCTGAGCTGCCTGTTTGGCAGCTCAGCAGCGATCATGTAGCGATACACCAGCGATCCTGACAAGTGCATATCGTTGTCGGGATCGCTGGTGTATCGTTATGTGACACCCAGCCTTTACTCTCCTGTCAGCCAGGAGAGGAACTCATTCATTTGGGGGTTTACTGTGAGGCTGCAGCATTAGCTGCGGTCCCTGCAGTAAACATTAACCCTTTCTGAAGGATTACACCGTGGGACCTGACTGTGCATCGGATTGGTAAGAATAATTTTGCTTTATTATTTTATTTTTATTACAGGAAATGGTTTTAGCAGGTAAATAAAATATGGTCAAAAACTGTGTGATTATTTCATTAAACTTCTTTTTTATTAAAGTGGTGTGTTTTGATTTTCTTTCATACAATAGGATTAATAATTGATAGTTGTCTAATTGACAGCTCTCAATTATTAACCTGGCTTAAAGTGACCTTTCAATTGCAAGGTCATTTTTTAACCCCTTATTAACCCATTCGCCACCGCTACAGGGCAATGGGAATAGACGGGCAAAGTGCCAGAAAGGGCAAATCTAATTTGAGATTTGCCCTTTCTGGGGTGTCTGGGCAGATGTTAAGTAGCCGGGGGGGCAAAAAAAATGGTCCCTCTCTGGGCTATTATTATCTGCCCCCACTCACTGGCTTTGTCTGTCTGGTTGCGAAAATAGGGCGGGAGCCCACGCATTTTTTTTCAGCAATTTTACACCTCATATATAATATATATATATATATACATGTCATTGAATTTGTGACACATATATATATATATATTTATATTTGTGTAGTTCATACACTTCTACATAGTATAATAGCCGCTAATTCAATTGCCGGCTTTTGTGAAAATGCAGAAACCCGACATGAAATGACACTTGGTGTACATAGGGTTAACCATGTCTTTTCATGTCCTTTGCAATCTAATTTGCACAAACAATTAAATCAGTCTATGTGTGCAAAATTTCACACCTGTAGGGGTTAATTAAAGGTGTAAATTTCGTTGCAAAAAAGTCCGTTTTTTTTACAACGAATTTACACCTTTAATTAACCCCTACAGGTGTGAAATTTTGCACACATAGACTGATTTAATTGTTTGTGCAAAATTTGATAGCAAAGGACATGAAAAGACATGGTTAAACCCTATGTACACCAAGTGTCATTTCATGTCGGGTGACCCGACATGAAATGACACTTGGTGTACATAGGGTTAACCATGTCTTTTCATGTCCTTTGCTATCTAATTTGCACAAACAATTAAATCAGACTATGTGTGCAAAATTTCACACCTGTAGGGGTTAATTAAAGGTGTAAATTCGTAGCAAAAAAGTCCGTTTTTTTTACAACGAATTTACACCTTTAATTAACCCCTACAGGTGTGAAATTTTGCACACATAGTCTGATTTAATTGTTTGTGCAAATCAGATAGCAAACGACATGAAAAGACAGGGTTAACCCTATGTACACCAAGTGTCATTTCATGTCGGGTGCTTCTGTCTTTTCACTGAAGCCGGCTTTACCCGGCAATTGAATCAGAGTATATTTTACTATGTAGAAGTGTATAAACTATACATATATGTATATATATATATATATGTCACAATGACATGTATATATATATATATGTATTCTATGTGTGTATATTTAGTGTTTACAAGGAAATAAAGGTTTTTTTTAGTTGCGATATTTTGTTCCCATAGACTTACATGGGACTTCCGGTATCGGTATCGGGTATCGCCGATATTTTAGTGATATCGGCGATACCATTCCGATTCCGATACTTTAGGATATCGGAAAGTATCGCTCAACTCTAGTTAGGGTTGGAGTTAGAATTGGGAGGTTTCCACTGTTTAGGCACATCAGGGGCTCTCCAAACGCGACATGGCGTCTGATCTCAATTCCAGCCAATTTTGCATTGAAAAGTCAAACGGTGCTCCTTCTCTTCCTACTCAGCCATGCGCCAAAACAGTGGTTCCCCCCCACAAATTAGGTATCATCGTACTCAGGACAAATTTCTTAACAACTCTTGGGGTCCAATTTGGCCTGCTACCCTTGGTAAAATAAAAAAATTGGATCTGAAATAAATTTTTTGTGAAAAAAAAATGTAAAAGTTAAATGTTCATTTTTTTAAACATTCCATAAATTCCTGTGAAGCATCTGAAGGGTTAATAAACTTATTTAATGTGTTTTTTGAGCACCTTGAAGTGTGCAGTTTTTAGAATGGTGTCACTTTTGGGTATTTTCTATCATATAGACCCCTCAAAGTGACTTCAAATGTGAAGTGGTCCCTAAAAAAAAGGTGTTGTAAAAATGAGAAATCGCTGGTCAACTTTTAACCCTTATAACTTCGTACCAAAAAAAAATAATTGGTTCCAAAATTGTGCTGATGTAAAGTAGACGAGTGAGAAATGTTATTTCTTTACTATTTTGTGTGATATTGTTAAGGGTCTGCGGAACGCACCAAATATATAAAGTAGAGAGGTGCGTTCACAGCCCGGGATCCACCGTGCAAGCGAGCCTGCTGATAGTAGAAATGGCGCGAGAAGCAAACTCTGTTATCCCGCAGAGTCGCCAACATAAACGCCGTAATGCGCTGTGGCAATAAGTGCGAACTCTGTTACTCCACAGAGTCGCTAGAAGGAGAGCCGCAGCGCTATATGGCGATGTGTGCGCACTCACTAGACACAACTGAGTGGCAAAGAAAACACGCTAGGGCGCTGTCTAGCGTTGAAAGCGAACCCTGTTACGTCACAGGGCCGCTGAGAAAAGTACTGTGTCCTGTCAGGCTCTCAGGTACACAGTTAAGTGCTACGCGTTCATAAAGCGTGATCATGTGCTAATGTCCTCGCGGAGTCACCCGCAATCTATGGCGTCTGAACGCCAGACCCTGAATACGACAATCAAAACTCCTCACCGGTTATGCCGGTAATCTAGGGCATCTAGGACACCGACCCTGACCAGCTACCATACCAAACTCCTCACCGATTAAGTCGGTATTCTAGTGGCTTATTTCAGCCGGGTCCCTATCCACACATACACATGACCACACTGGCGCATAGCATACAATGATTGATATTAGCGCATGGCGGCCCAGCCATGCTACCCTTTTATAGCAACAGCTACAGGACCTTCCAGGAACAAGGACCAATGAGAAGCTGTTACAAACAAACGTAGCTACATGACCTTCCTGGCGGACCAATAGGAGCCGCTGCAGCACCTGAACATGTGACCCCTGATCTCCAATGAGAGATCTCACTCTGGGCATGCTCAGATGGAAAACGCAGGACTTTGTCTCAAAGCCGACTGCTCCAGCTCTGGCTATAATAGCAGATCCAGGAAAGGCAGCAGCAAGTCACTGCACAGTAGAGGAGTGGGCAAATGCCTGGACTGACGTCTCTGCTGAGCAGGCTCCACTGCGGCCGGAGATGAATGGGAGATTGCAGCGGGATGGGTTCGAGACTCCCCTTGTGCAGCAGCGGGAAATCAATCCTAACATTACCCCCCCTTCTTTGGGCCTCGCTGCGCTCAAAGACAGCGATGAGCTGCGGAGCGTGAATATGCTCGGCAGGCTCCCAAGACCTATCCTCAGGCCCATAGCCCCTCCAGTCCACCAAATAAAACTTTTTGCCCCGTACCACCTTACACCCTACGATGGCGTTCACCTCATGGTCATCCGTAGATGAACCCGATGTCCCAGCAGATGACTCAGAAAACCGAGACATGAGCACGGGTTTCAGGAGGGATACATGAAAGGTGTCGGAGATACTCAGGCGTGGTGGAAGAGCCAAACGGTATACCACAGGTTAACCTGCTCGAGGACCTTGAAAGGACCCAGGTAGCCGGGTGCCAACTTAGTGGACTCAACTCGCAGCCTGATGTTACGGGCGGAGAGCCACACCAAGTCCCCAGGAGCAAATGTTGGAGCGAGGCGCCGATGTGCGTCGGCAGAGGACCTCATCCTCTCCTTGGATGCCTGAATGGCATCCTGGGTACGGTCCCAAATGTCCCGTATCTCCACAGCCCAGTCTGCCACCCTGGAGTCGGCTGAAGACACGGGCATGGGCACCGGAACCCGCGGATGCTGACCGTAGTTCAGAAGGAAAGGAGTCTATCCGGTGGAGTCAGCCACAGCATTGTTTAATGCAAACTCAGCCCATGGTAGCAAGGATGCCCAGTCATCCTGCCTGGCACAGACAAAATGTCGTAGATAGGTGACCAAGGTCTGGTTGGCCCTCTCTACCAACCCATTCGTCTCAGGATGATACGCTGAAGAGAGATTTAACTCAATACTGAGTAGACGACAAAGCTCTCTCCAGAACCGAGACGCAAACTGGGGACCTCGGTCACTGACAATTTTGTCCGGCATGCCGTGTAGACGGAAGATGTGCCTAACGAACAACGCTGCCAGAGCCCGTGCAGAAGGTAACCATGGTAGTGGCACCAGATGCACCATTTTAGAGAAATGGTCGGTGATTACCCAAATGATGGTGCAACCCCGAGACTTGGGCAAGCCCACCACAAAGTCCATCCCAACCATCTCCCAGGGCCTGTCTGCCACCGGCAAAGGATAAAGTAAACCAGCTGGCCGTTGTCGTGGAGACTTATTTTTGGCGCAGGAGACACACGCCCGAACATAGTCCCCAACATCACGGACCATATGCGGCCACCAATATGTCCTCGCCAGCAATTCAGATGTCCTCTTTGCCCCAAAATGTCCTCCAACCCTGGACGAATGTGCCCAAGAGAGTACCTCCGGTCGCAAATTGGTGGGCACAAAAGTCTTGCCCGGGGCACAGACTCTAGTGAAACCGGAGCCACTGTTCTCAGGCTCTCTGTGGGAACAATAAGCCGAGGCTCCTCTACCTCCTCTTCAGAGGACACCACAGAGCGAGAGAGAGCGTCGGCACGAATGTTCTTCTCTCCAGAGAGGAAATGGAGTGTGAAATTAAACCGAGAGAAGAACAAGGACCATCTGGCCTGGCTAGAGTTAAGCCGCTGAGCTGTCTGCAGATACACCAAATTTTTGTGGTCGGTGAAGACTTGGAAGGGAAAACGGGCCCCCTCCAACAGATGTCTCCACTCAGAGAAGGCCAACTTCATGGCTAGCAACTCCCTATGCCCAATGGAATAATTCCTCTCCGCTGAAGTGAAGGTCTTAGAGAAGAAGAAGCAAGGATGCTTCCGACCTTGAGCATCCTTTTGGAAGAGGACTGCTCCAGCACCAACGGATGAGGCATCCACCTCCAATAAAAATGGCTTATCAACATCGGGGGGATGTATGATGGGAGCGCTAGCAAAATGAGACTTAATAGAAGAGAAAGCCGTGGAGACCTCTTCCGACCACAATTTGGGATTTGCTCCCTTCTTGGTGAGGGCTACCAAGGGAGCTACCAAGGTAGAGAAATGCGGAATGAACTGGCGATAGTAATTAATGAACCCCATAAAGCGCTGCACCGCTTTTAGAGAGTGAGGTTCCTGCCAGTCCATCACAGCCTGTAGTTTGGCCGGATCCATAGCCAATCCCTGGGTTGAGATGATATAACCAAGGAAAGGTAAAGACTCCAGCTCAAACATACGTTTCTCTAACTTAGCATAGAGGGAATTAGCCCGTAAGAGGTCGAAGACTGCAGACATCTCTCCGGTGGGAGTCAATATCTGGAGAGAAGATTAGTATATCATCCAGATAGACTACGACCGAGGTGGAGAGCATATCCCGGAAGATGTCATTGACAAAGTCTTGGAAAACGGCTGGAGCATTACAGAGCCCAAATGGCATCACCAGATATTCGTAATGCCCATCCCTGGTATTAAAAGCCGTCTTCCATTCGTCCCCCTCACGGATGGAATCAGATTATAAGCACCGCGCAGATCTAGTTTAGTGAATACTCTTGCTCCCCGAAGCCTATCAAAAAGCTCAGAAATCAGGGGCAACGGTACTTGTTTTTAACGGTGATGGCGTTAAGACCCCTGTAATCAATACACGGACGCAATTCTCCGTTTTTCTTCTGCACAAAGAAAAATCCCGCCCCTGCTGGTGACACCGACTTCCTAATAAACCCTCTTGCCAGGTTCTCCTGAATATATTGCGACATGGCCTCTGTCTCAGGAAGAGAGAGGGAATAGACCCTTCCCCGAGGAGGTTCTGCGCCAGGCAAGAGGTCGATAGGACAGTCATAGGGGCGATGAGGCGGAAGAATCTCCGCAGCCTTCTTGGAGAACATGTCTGCATATGACCAGTAGTGCTTTGGAAGTGGAGTAAGATCTGCGGGTAACTCCGTAGTGGTAACCTGAACGCAACTCCTGACACATCTGCCTCTACATGCATCACTCCAACCCAGTATCCTACCCGAAGTCCACTCTATATGTGGGGAGTGGAAACGGAGCCAAGGTATACCTAGTAGGATCTCGTCTATTCCCTCGGGAAGGACGAGTAGGGAAATAAGTTCCTGATGGGAAGGAGATACAGACAAATCAAGTGGAACAGTGTGTAATTTGTGAGGGCAATGTCGACCCATTCACTACCCGGACAGTCACTGATTTGTCAAGCGCCACCAAAGGGATTGCATGACGGCGAGCAAAGCTAGAGGATATGAAATTCCCCTCTGCTCCTGAGTCCACGCAAAGGTCGGCGGTGAGAATGGAAGTACCAACAGTGATTGTCCCTTTAAGTGTCATCTTGGAGGAAAATGCCGCTGTCTCTAGTGAACCTCCTCCCAGGGCCACTAGACGCGATCGCTTCCCCGATCGCTGTGGACATTTGTTGGCACAGTGTCCTGTCTGCTGACAACGGTTACAGACCACGGATACTCGGACGGACCGAGACTTAGGTCCTGCATGAGGAACTTCTGTGGCCTTTTGGGGTTCGGACGCCAGATCGGGAAATTCGAGAGGTTTGGCAAAGGTGGGAGCCAACCGAAACCTCTGCCTACACTGGGCCCGCTCCAACCTCCGCTCGTGAAAACGGAGGTCAATGCGGGTAGATATGGAGATAAGCTTCTCCAGTGTGGCGGGAATCTCCCTGGTAGCCAAAGCGTCTTTAACATGGTCAGCCAGTCCTCACCAGTAGATTGGAATAAGAACTTTATCAGACCAATCTAGCTCAGAAGCTAGAGTCCGAAACTGGATGGAAAACAGACTGACCAAAGACGAACCCTGTGCCAATGCCAGCAGTTGTAGAGCCGTATCGTGGGTGACCTGAGGTCCTAAAAAGACCTTTTTAAGAGCCTCCAAGAAACGAGGAGCACTCCGCACCACACGATCGTCGCACTCCCACAGCGGCGTTGCCCACTCCAATGCTCTACCCGAGAGTAGAGAAAGTACAAAACCCACTTGTGCCCGATCCGTGGGAAAACGTGCAGCCAGAAGCTCGAGCTGTATAGAGCACTGACTCACGAATCCCCGACATTGCTTGCTATCACCGGCAAACTTGTCAGGAAGCGGGAGGTGGGATAATGTAGGGGCAGAGGTGGCAGAAGACAAACTGGCTGCAGCCACGCTAGCAGCCTGAACAGCGACTGCGGTAACATCCACAGCTGAGGTTGTGCGCTCAAGAGCCGCCAACCTACCCTCCAGCTGCTGGATGTACTGCGATAGACGCTGTTCATCCGCCATTTTACTAGCCAGACCCTGGCGCTAATATTACGTTAAGGGTCTGCGGAACGCACCAAATATATAAAGTAGAGAGGTGCGTTCACAGCCCGGGTCCACCGTGCAAGCGGAGCCTGCTGCTAGTAGAAATGGCGCGAGAAGCAAACTCTGTTATCCCGCAGAGTCGCCAACATAAACGCCGTAATGCGCTGTGGCAATAAGTGCGAACTCTGTTACTCCACAGAGCCGCTAGAAGGAGAGCCGCAGCGCTATATGGCGATGTGTGCGCACTCACTAGACACAACTGAGTGGCAAAGAAAACACGCTAGGGCGCTGTCTAGCGTTGAAAGCGAACCCTGTTACGTCACAGGGCCGCTGAGAAAAAGTACTGTGTCCTGTCAGGCTCTCAGGTACACAGTTAAGTGCTACGCGTTCATAAAGCGTGATCATGTGCTAATGTCCTCGCGGGAGTCACCCGCAATCTATGGCGTCTGAACGCCAGACCCTGAATACGACAATCAAAACTCCTCACCGGTTATGCCGGTAATCTAGGGCATCTAGGACACCGACCCTGACCAGCTACCATACCAAACTCCTCACCGATTAAGTCGGTATTCTAGTGGCTTATTTCAGCCGGGTCCCTATCCACACATACACATGACCACACTGGCGCATAGCATACAATGATTGATATTAGCGCATGGCGGCCCAGCCATGCTACCCTTTTATAGCAACAGCTACAGGACCTTCCAGGAACAAGGACCAATGAGAAGCTGTGACAAACAAACGTAGCTACATGACCTTCCTGGCGGACCAATAGGAGCCGCTGCAGCACCTGAACATGTGACCCCTGATCTCCAATGAGAGATCTCACTCTGGGCATGCTCAGATGGGAAAACGCAGGACTTTGTCTCAAAGCCGACTGCTCCAGCACTGGCTATAATAGCAGATCCAGGAAAGGCAGCAGCAAGTCACTGCACAGTAGAGGAGTGGGCAAGACGCCTGGACCGACGTCTCTGCTGAGCAGGCTCCACTGCGGCTGGAGATGAATGGGAGACCGCAGCGGGATGGGTTCGAGACTCCCCTTGTGCAGCAGTGGGAAATCGAATCCAAACAGATATAACTCTGTTTTACGGACAGAAAAATTTGAAAATTGCTAAATTTTCAAAATTTTTGTCAAATTTCCATTTAAAAAGAATAAAATAAAACTGAAGGTGCCTCATCATTAGGTTCATGGTATTAACCTGGATGAAAAACAACAGTAATGTGGAACAGCAAAGCATGTAAACGTATAGGGAGGAAAAGATATCAACGCAAAGTGCAAAGAATATACTCCTATTACGAACAAGACTAGTCTGTCCTAAATAAAGAAATAGTACCCAAAGCGATCCAACCAAAAACAGATTATTAAATAGCTAAAAATACTTCTTAGAGATGAAGCCACTGGTAATGGTGATATGTCAGGCATTATGTCCCTGTTTCTATTTGGTTCTCTTATGTACATCTCAAGATTTTGTTGTCTCATGTTATCTTGAAGAGCTATGTTTTCTAAGAGAGTAATCTCCATTTGGACACCATTAATGACTGTTATAAAGAAGTATAAAAGAAGCTTCCTTTATAAGTTGTTTGATATACTTCTTTGTATAATAAAGGAGAAACATAATCTTAAGCACAGACATCCAAGTTTTTTTTATAATGTCATAATAAGACAATTATAGGCGATGCCCTTATGGAGTTCCTATACTATCAATCAAACACCAAAAAGATTGGAGCAAAACACCATAGCAACATTAACCAGTATCAAAAATATGACTTTTATTTATCGTGGAATAGTATAAATATTAAAATACAAGAATCAGACAGCAATTGATTAGAAAGTCAGAGCAGTCAGAGTAGAAATGGGTACACTGCTAGATGTCAAAAAGAACTGCATACTGACACCATAGGGATGAAAAGGGGAACAATATCTTAAACAGCTCAATGTTCACATGGATCACAATCCACAAGTAATAGCAAAATAAGTAGATATAAGTATGTGTTCCTATTCTCCATATCTAACATACCACCGATCCCATTATCCACAGAATGTCACTGAAGTGAAATAATGCCAGTGCAATCTAACACAATCATGGTCCGGACCCATGAATGTGAGCAGGGAGGATGGAAGACAGAATCATAACACAGTGGTTATAAAGTTAGCTCACACATACTGATGTCACTATGCAGGTACGCGCCCCACTCTGACTGCTTTGAGTTTCTAATCAATTGCTGTATGATTCTTGTATATTAATATTTATACTATTCCACGATAAATAAAAGTCATATTTTTGATACTGTTTAATGTTGCTATGGTGTTTTGCTCCAATCTTTTTGGTGTTTGATTCTTTGTATAATAGCCTAAGGATGAAATCAGATCGATCTTGAAACGCGTTGCAGTCTTTTAATAAATGATTGTTGTTTTTCTACACCCTCCCATCACACACCCACCACAACATTTTTTTCACATTTTTAGCCTTGCAATTCTAGCATCCTTGAGCCATTTGTTTCACCCTACTGTAGAAAACACCTTTATGATTTGATAAGGGGAGTAAATATGGACTGAGAGAGTTAGCATCCACTCTCTGTCAAACACTTTGACCATGGCATCTAAACTTCAGAGACCAACTTTTGTAGCATCTGATTGCGTTTATCGACAACAGTTTTGGCATTGGGACTGCACAACGCACAGTGCGGAAATTCACTTATGAAGCGTCACTGTAAATAGGTCAAACATTAAAAGAATTCTGTCAACAGAACTGCTGGATGTTTTTTTCATTATTTTGGTGAATATTTTATGTGTTCCTTACAGCATAAATACAATACAATTGTTAAGGGTGCCAAGTTTTCTTTGTATGGAATATGTTTGTAAATTCATGCATTGTGGCTTAGATTAAAGGTTTTGCAATAATTCATTAGTCTAAAATATACCAAAAAGATGGCATAACGTTTGACAAGTGTTTCTAAGGGAAGAGTCAGGCAGCCATATAAATTGGAGAGAGATCGGAACGCAGTGCCGAGACCTGCCGGCTGCTCTCCCGTTCCATAGTGATAGCTTCATGTATTTCTATACAGCTGTCCTGCTCACGGTGGAGAGAAGCACTGGCCAGTCCGTTTACTGTGCTCTGATCTTGCTCAGACTTATACGGCCGTCTAACTCTGCCCTTAAAACCTACTATGGTGAATTTGGTTTATCTCGTCTAGGTCAAAGTTGGAGAAATTTTGCATGCAGCCTTTCTCTGTGAATTGCAACTAAATTAAATAAATTGTTTCAAAAGAAATGAAATCTGTCACCAGGTTTTTGCCACTTAATCTGAGAGCAGCATAATGTAGAGACAGAGAACCTGATTCCAGTGATGAATCACTTACTGGGATGCTTAGTGTGGGTTGATAAAATCACTGTATTAGTAGCAGGAATTTATCATTAGAGGACTAGAAGGGTTATATGGAGCTCAGCATTAGATAACTGGTAGGTCTGCAGCCCATAAAACTGATTTTATCAAAATCACAGCAAGCAGTTTAGTAAGGGATACTACACTGGAATCAGCATATCTGCTCCTATATTATGCACCACTCAGATGGGGTAGCAAAAATCTGATAAAAGGTATAAACAACTACGTATTTTTCGGACCATAAGACGCACTTTTTTTCCTCCAAATTTGGGAGGAAAGTGTGGGTGCGTCTTATGGTCGGAATGTAACATGTGGGGAGGGGGCAGCGGTGGAGTGGGATCACAGGAGGCAGGAAAATATCCCCTCCGCTGCAGGAATCCAGTGCTGGGGAAACCACTGGTCCCGATACTTAAGTGCAGTGAATATTCATTAGCCGCTTCCCCGCCCACCTATCAGCTTTAGCAGTGAGCAGGGAGCAGCAAATGACAGGGCCACACGGTTTCCCCAGCGCCTGATTCCTGCAGCAGCTGGGGATCTGTGTTAGAAGGAGAAGGAGGCGGCAGGAGCAGAGTGAAGCAGGAGGCATCGCATACCTGACAGCACAGGGGCTGTGCTGATGCGATGCTGAATGCTCCTGTGGAGGACCTGTGATGAGGTCATGAAGAGGGTGGGCTGGAGCATCACATGACCACACAAAGCCCTGCCTCTTCATGATATCATCACAGGTCCTGCAGACACACTGTACAGGAAAGAATTAATTAAAAGGTTAGTAATGACAGCACATAAAAAATCACTCTGCCATCCTGTGGTGGACTATAACTCCCAGCATGCCATAGGATCTGCAGGACATGCTGAGAGTTATGGGTTCTCCCATGGGATCTTAAAGCATCACTCCAGTGTTATTTTTCAGTGCTGGAGTGGTGCTTTAAATATAAGCCCTGTGCCCCCATTCTTATACTCACCCTCCAGCGTCTTCACATAGTACTTTACAGACACCACACTGGTCCCGCAGCACCATTTCCTACCCGTAGCTTCCAACATAATAACATACTATTATATAGAATATCACCACATATAATAGTATGTTACTTATGTTATTAAATATTTGACCACATTTTTTGCTTCAAATATATTTTTCCCTATTTTCCACCTCTAAAACCTGGGTGCATCTTATAGTCCGATGCGTCTTATAGTCCGAAAAATACGGTACTTAGTCGACAAAAGTGTGCAGTCAGTGTCACAAAATCCATAAAAAATCATCTTGCCTTGATGTCATAGGTTAAAAATTTTAACTCTACACACTATCATAATTTTTTACCAATTTATTAGATATAACAAAATAAGGAATAAGTATTTTTTTATTTCTTTAGTAACATCAGATGTATGAAAAACAATCATTACATGTCCTATAATAATAAAAATACATGATTAAATCCCTGCTATGTCAATAAAATATTTAGCTAAAGAGGCATACGTTATAAACTATAAGGCACTACAAAGTTTTATACAGACCCTTATAATAGGGCACCCCTACATGAGCATCGGGCCTGTACTCTACTTTTCCATTCCTATCATGATGATCTATTTTATCACAAGGCTACATTATCATGATGCTTCTGTGTCTACATGGTTTACCACATTCCCTGCAATGGATCGTTGAGTCTGTTGCAAAGCTAAGCTAATCCCACAGGATAAAACTGAGATAAAGAGAGATTAATTAAAAACAAGACAGATAACTAATGAAATCCAGAATCAGGCAGATGATAAATCTACTGACGGTCCAAAAATCTAGAAGCTGCTTTCAGTCAGAGCAAATCATAGAGAGAAGTATATTATGAGACATGATAACAAATACTCCCTAATGTAATTCACAGTGTGATAAATTAAACAGTGCAAAGATTTCTCAAAAATGTTGTATCCAATGCTTCTATATCACCCAAATAGAACAAAGAATTTGAATAAAATAGAAAGACAATGATTAGCTGAAAAAAATGTTTATTATCAAGTTATGACATAAAACAACCAAAAGCACTTAAATTCATAAGCAAAATGGACCTAATCTAGCATACACCCTTGGTGTTACATGCTAAAGCCTCATAGGCCTTCTCAGGCAGTGAAAATATTTAGGTAGTTTGATGTCTAATACACTACCACACCGCTGGACTCTGTTACAATCCCTGGATTCTACTACATTTCCACAAGTCTACCATATGACAACATAAAGCTCTGCTATGTTGTTTGGCTCTGCTGCATTACAAATGTGCCTTGACAAATCCAGCTTTGCTACTTTTTGATGGGCTCTGATACATTACCATTAGTGTGCTTTCTGACATACCCAGCTCTGCATCCTCTGACCAGGGCCAGCATAAGGGGGCCAAAGCTTGAAATTCCCCGGACCCCATATGTACATGATGTTTGTACAAGCATTTGTGTATGTACTGTATCTATATAAATGTATGCTGCGTGTATGTGTTCTGTGTGTAGTTGCTGTATGTACAGTTGAAACCAGAAGTTTATATACACCATATAAAAAGACACATATGCATGTTTTTCTCAATATCTGACATGAAATCAGAATAAACCTTTCCGGTTTTAGGTCAATTAGGATTACCATAATTATTAATATTTGCCAAATGCCAGAATTAATGAGAGAGAAACAATGTTTTAAGGCATTTTTTATTAATGCAAAGTCAAAAGTTTACATACATTTCATTAGTGTTTGGTACCACTGCCCTTAAACTAAATGACTTGGGTCAAACATTTGGGATATCCTTCCACAAGCTTCTCACAATAGTTGGTCAGAATTTGGGCCCATTCCTCCTGACAAAACTGATGTAACTGATCCAGGTTTGTAGGTCGCCTTGTTCGCACCTGCCTTTTCAGTTTTGCCAATGGATTTTCAATAGGATTGATATCAAGGCTTTGTGATGGCCACTCCAAAACATTGACTTTGTTATCCTTAAGCCACTTTGTTACTATTTTGGCAGTATGTTTCGGTTTATTGTTTGTTTGGAAGGCCTATTTCCGCCCAAGCTTTAACTTCCTGGCTGATGTCTTGAGATGTTGCTTCAGTATTGCCGCATAGTATTCTTTTCTCATGGTGCCATCTGTTTTGTGAAGTACACCAGTCCCTTCTGCAGCAAAACAGCCCACAAACATGATGCTGCCACCCCCATATTTCACAGTCGGGATGGTGTTCTTAGGCTTTCAAGCTTCTCCCTTTTTCATTCAAACGTAACGTTGGTCATTATGCCCAAAAAGTTAAATTTTAGTGTCATCAGATCACAGGACATGTATCCAAAAACTAGGGTCTTTGTTCCTGTGTGCATTTGCAAGCATTAGTCTTGTTTTTTAATGTTTCTTTTGAAGTAATGGCTTCTTCCTGGCAGAGTGACCTTTCAGCCCATGTTGATACAGTACTCGTTTCACTGTGGATATTGACACAATCTTACCAGCTTCCACCATCATCTTCACAAGGTCTTTTGCTTTTGTTCTTGGGTCGATATGCACATGTCGGACCAAAACACATTCATCTCTGGGACACAGAATCCGTCTCCTTCCTGAGCAGTATGATGGCTGGACATTCCCATTGTTATGTGCGCTGCCCCGCTCCTGGTTACTCACCTTCCTGCTCCGGCATTGCGACGTCTCGCTTGTCGGGGCTCGCAGCGTGCTTTTCCTGCGCTGTCGGATCCGTGGCCTGCGGCGGCACAGCACTACTCGCGCATGCGCCGTAGGCCGTGGTTGCGTGTTTCGCTATCTCTTTGATCCTTGGCGGTGCCCTGACCCGGAAGTACCTCCAGACCAATGGGCTGCGGTGTCCAGGTATATCAGGCCCCTCTTCTTTAGCGGAGGCATCTGATTTTCGTGTATTTTTTCGTACCCGTTGTTAGGCCCTGTGTTTCTTGCTGTGTGGCTATTTACCCTTTCCTTGCTTGTGTTCCCTCAGCCAAGGTGTCACCACCGTCTTCCTGTGTCCGCTCCGTCCTTGTGCCTTTGTTGTCCCGTTTCCGGCTCCACAGCTCCTGTCCCTCACCTGTCCTGGTTCCACCTGTCAGTCCTGCAGCTGTCTTGCCTGTTCCTTTCTGAGTCTCCTGTGACCTCTGCCCCAGCACCTTGTCCTCCTCATCAACTCGGCCTTTCCTGTCTCCTGTCCCTGTCCTCTGGCATTTCCTCCTGTAGGTGTCTCAGTCCAGTTGGTGTTCCAATGCTTTTCTACGAGCCGCCCCTCTTGGAACCGGCTGTCGTGGTACATGAATCCCGTGGTCCTGCTCCTTACGATCCCTGTATAGGGGTCGGTTCCACTGGCTCATTCACCTGAAGGAGCTCGATACCATGACCCAGAGGGTCCACTCCTGGAAGCTTGCCTCACCAAGTCATAACACCCATCTTGATTGTACTTGGGTATAATTGTTTGTACAGATGAACAAGGCACCTTCAGGTATTTTGAAATTGCACACAAGTATGCACCAGATTTGTGCAAATCCACAATTCTCTTCCTGATATCTTGGCTGATTTCTTTAGACTTTCCCATTATGCTACACAAAGAAGCAGTGTGTTTCAGGTGAGCATTAAAATACATCCACAGGTGTGTCTCTAATTAACTCAAATGTTGCCAAAAAACCTTATTGCTTCCAAACACATGACATCATCATATGGACAGTCCAGAATTGTTTAAAGGCATAGTAATCTTAAAAGTATGTAAACTTTTGACTTTGCAGTAAGTAATAAAAATGCCTTAAAACATTCTCTCTCTCATTATTCTGGCATTCGGCAAATATTAATAATTATGGCAATGCTAAATGACCTAAAACGGGAAGGGTTTATTGTGATTACATGTCAGCTATTGAGAAAAACCCTCATATGTGTCTTTTATATAGTGTTATGTAAACTTCTTTTTTCAACTGTATCTATATGAATACACAGCACTAACTTGGTTAAAATCATGCTTGTTCAAAAACACGCCAATTGTGCACGCACTCATCATCTCCCGCCTCGACTATTGCAACCTCCTACTAACTAGCTTCCCCTCTAGCACTCTGTCACCACTCCAATATATCCTAAACTTTGCTGCCCAACTAATCCACCTGTCTCCCCATTATTCCCCAGCCTCTCCTCTCTGCTAGGTCCTTTACTGGCTTCATATTGTCCAGAGGCTCCAGTTCAAAATCCTAACTATGACATACAAAGCCATCCACAACCTGTCTCCTCCATATATCTGTGATATGGTCTCCTGGTACTAACCTACACGCAACCTTCGATCCTCTCAAGATCTCCTTCTCGATTCCCCTCTCTTCTTCCCACAACTGCATACAAGACTTCTCTCGTGCTTCCCCTGTACTCTGGAACTCTCTACCCCAACACATCAGACTTTCGCCTACCACAGAAACCTTCAAAAGAAACCTCTTCTGACAAGCCTACAACCTGCAGTGATCCTCAGTCTACTGTACCGCTGCACGATCAGCTCTACCCTCTCCTAGTGTATCCTCAGCCATCTCCTGTACACTCTGAGCCCTCGCAAGCAGGGTCCTCTTTCCTTCTGTACTTGTGTGTGCCTTGTATTGCTCATGTTTATTGTACTTGTCTATGTATTCCCCCTTTTTCACATGCAAAGCGCCATAGAATTAATGGCGCTATAAAAATGAATAATAATAATTGCCTGATGAAGAGACCTGAGTAGTCTCGAAAGCTTGCAATTTGTTACCATCTTTTCAGTTAGCCATTAAAAGGTATCAACCACTGAGGACTCTCAAGTCTAAATATTTTTCTATCTACTGGCTAACACGGTACGAAGATACACATCTTTCCTATATAATAATAATTGTTAATTATTTATTGTACTAGTCTGTGTCCTCTTGGCATGAAGCACTATTTTTTATTTATATTTATATATTTTCTCTGTTTTTAAATTGAATAATCAAGAAAAAATCTATATTTTATCTTCTTTATCTTGTACATTTCTGGACCTGAGATTATTTTTTCAATGGTCTTTGTTTTCAGTATTATACTAAGGCTGAATCATATGGCATGCTGAGGGTATTTATTACTCCAGCGGCTACTGTAGAAAAACCTCTTGTGATTCCATTCCATGGGAATAAAGAGTGAAAAGGTAGATCCCTCTCTCTCTTTCAAGAACCTTAGATGCGGATGCATCTCTAAACACGTCAGGAGTGTGATAAATATTTGGTTTTATTTGTGATTTTTTCTTGAGACCTATACATTTTTTATTTTTCTTTCGATCCACTTGTAGGAGTGTTTTGTGTTTTTTTGCATGGCGAGCTGTTTTTTTATAATTATATCATTTTGGAGTACATACAATACTTTGGTTGCTTTAAATTATATTTTGTAGAGGAGGTACATCAAATGACAGTGTTTTTTTTGCTGTTTTTTTTCAAATGTCATTATTTCTGTAATGGGAAAAGAAGATGATTTTACGTCGCCCTATGGGATATGCACTTAATCATGTGAAAACTTGCATTATATTTATATAGTACATATAGTAAGTTTATAATGCATGTAGTAAATGTACTGCTCTCCTATAAAGCCCAGCCATTAGGTCCTCAGCTGCCATAGCCCAATTATTGCATCGTGGGGGGTGCATGGATGCTGGAATAATGGCACCATGCAATTGCTCCATTTAAATACTGTTAGCAAAGATTAACAGTAACATTTAAATGGTTAAATAGCAGCAATTGGATCTAGCTCCACTCGCAACTATTAGCAACAAGAGCCCACTCAATAGCGCCCTCACCTGACATGGGACATAACAATACATTCAAATCTGGTAAAGAACTAATAATATTTAATCAACTTACTATTAAACTGCTTTAAAATATCAATACATTTCTTGTTGCAAATAATCATTGCCTTGTGAATATTATGATTTATAATATAATATTAGTAAATGATTGTAAAGACCCATTTTTAACACTCATTGCTCTTTTAGCTCATCCTTGCTGAAATGCTAATTGGTTATTTAAAAAGGCCGAAAAAAGTGTTATGCTCAATAGAGCAAGTTATATTGTGCATTGGCATTTCTAAAGTTCAATATTAGAGTTAAAGATTAAACATGGACAAAACTTAAGTTTAAATTAATGGTTTGCTCGTAATCACTTTACAGAGAATCTTAAAATTTCCTTTTGAGAGTAGAGAAATAGCTAGAATTGACTATGATTAATAAAGAGTAAAAAGATTCAGATGCCAGAGCGATGTAGAAAGTAAATGGGGGTCTGCAGTTTAAGAATAGGTGGTTTGGCAGTCATCTTAAAAACTGTGTGCTATATTACATACTAGCGAATATCTCACTTTAACACACCTCTAAATCAAGACCGGTGTGAATTGGTCAGGTCTTGAGGAATCTAGGCCTTAGTCTTCCTCTTGTATTAACTGCATAATTTATTGTAATACAATACAATACATATTAATTCAACCTACAAAGGATGTATGGATAAAATCCAATCAAATTTAGTGATTTTTGCTTAGCTTGTATAAAGGTTAGTTTGATCTTGTAAAATGTTTCCTATCTCTCATAAATTGATTTTTCCATGATCTACTGTATCTACTACCACTTCCAGTTTGAAGTTGCAGGATATGTTCCATCCATCCAAATAACAATTATACTGCTCTACTTACAGTGAGGTTTCCATCACTACACTATCTGACATGTTATGTAACGCCTTTATTACATCTTTAAAAAGAAAATTTAAAATCATTTTAACCTCAGACCTTTGCAACAATGAAATAATCTACCAGGTCAGAAAAATCCTTGATGGAATAAATACTTTGCTAAAAAATTAACATGCACAGAATATAGATAGAGTTTTACATAGTACATGAACCTCACACTAAAAATACTCATGCATTTCATTGATTGTATTTGAAATTGCCACACATATCATTGAAATTGTCACTAAAAGCAAATCTATTATTTGTGTAAAATATAAAAATAAGTGAATGGTGCAAAAATATACTTCTTAGTATGCTGATTAAGATTTGAAACTTAATCTTAAAAACCTGTTAAAAATGCTTAGTAGAAATGAAAAATGTGAAAGTTTAATTCATGTTTTACCTGATTTTTATTTTAGATACTAAAGGTCTTACAGGTACAGATCTTACCTTAGTAAAAAATTATATTTAAGATATATTAAAAATTGTCAATTAATAAAGTGAGATAATATTAGATGAAATAGCTTAAGGTCGCAAAGGAATTAGGGAGTATGCTGGTTTGTTAGGCCAGGTATTGCTTGACCATCTTTTGAAACTGTTTAAAACTTATGCTGGGAGGGTGTCATGAAATTGGCCCAGGCCTTTGACAATGCACCACTGTCTCTGCTGCACTTGGTGTGTGTCTTCCTCACCTCTCCTCCTTGGTTGGGCAAGTAAGCTTGCCCCTGCAGCTAACTTTGTCTGATGGGAATTTTCTCATTTTCTCAACATATTTTCCACAATGGCCATCTGGTATAGAACCATTTTAGAACACCTCTTCTCCTCAGGAAGAAGATATGCAAAGTTCTCCTTGTAGCGTGGGTCTCTCAAGGTGAACAACCAGTACTCTCATTTGGCCAAGATGAATGTAACACGAGGGACATGGGAAAGGCAGCGGTACATAAAGTTGGCCATAAGTGCACATCACACACCAGTTGGTGAGCTGGCACTTACATGCACATCCGCAGTAGCGCTGGAGTGCAGGAAGCTGTAGCCGACTTGCGGAAATGGGCGCTGATGTGACATACCTTGACCACAATCTCTGTCAATTCTCAGTATGTTTTCAGAAACCGCTGATCTTCCAAGATGAGCACATATGCTAAGCATGGTTCATGTGTGAGCTTTCCAAGCTTCTCAGCTGCCACCAGGTTACTCCCTTTATCACACACAACGGTGCCTGGTTGGAAGTTCAGATGCAAAAAATACAGATCTGTCTGGACTGTTATTCCTTTAAGTAAATCTGCTGCGGTGTGCGGTTTGTCTCCTAGACAAATTAGCTTCAGCAGAGCCTGTTGCCAGCTCGCTGAGGCAGCACTGCAGCGCTTCCAGCTTCTGGTTGATATGGACGATGTGCTCTGACATACCACATCGAAGACAGAGGATGAGGAGGAGCAGGAGAGGCTGCAGGAACTGGTATAAGAGGTGGAGGAAACGCTGATAGAAGTAGGAGCAGCAATCCTTGGTGTCGATAGAACATGTACCGTGCCAGGGTGGGACTCGGCACTAGCCTCCACAATGTTCACACAGTGTGCAGTTAGGGAAATGTAGCATTCCTGGTCACAAATGCTTGTACACTTGTCAGTTGTTAAGTGGCTAATACTAGTAACTATGCTGATAAGAGCATGGGTGATGTTCCTGGACATATGCTGGTACAAGGCAGGGATGCCACAGCAGGAGAAATAGTTGTGACTGGGGACTGAGTAACGAGGGACCAAATTTCTAAACCTGAACCAGGCCAAATTTTATTTGAGAGAGTCAAAATTTCACACAAACCAAGTTCTAGAGTATATATAAAAATTGTCAATTTTGGAACAACCAAATTTCTACACAGGTAGAAGGACAATTTTTGTTTTTATTAGAAAGAGACATTTTACACTAATCAAATTCTACAGTATATGTGACAATACTCAATTTTCGAACAATCAAATTTCTACACCTGGAGGATACCAATTTTTTTTTGCTTATTTCAAACCAACAAAATTTCACAGAACCAAGTCTCAAAAGCCAAAAATCCAAAACAAACTTAAAAAATTTACCCCCCTGAGTCCTAATTACGGGTTCCATCCCCAACCTCAGTGCCAAAACTGGCCCTTTTTCCCTACCAAAACTCAAAACTACACTTGAAAAATTTTTTTTTGCGAATCCCCTCAAACCTTGACCCCTTCAGGGGAACCACCACTTTCATCTTCCCCGTCACAGAAAGGGGACCAGCTCCTTGCTTTTTCGCCCACAATCTGCACCAGGCCCTTCTCCATCTCCTCCATCTCATCCCCACTTCACTAGCTCCAAACAAAATATTTAACCACCTCATTTTTCGGGGATTTTCCCCAAAATTTAAGCACCCATTAAGCTGTTTTAAAACTTAAAAAAAAACCCCCTTAATAAATGTGCTGCAACTACAGACGTCCCAATCTCATTTTCTTTAAACCCAGAAACTCTGGTCCACCTTTCTGATACTTTACTCTCAATCACTCTCTTCTTGACCCTTTACAACTGGTTTCCCCTTTACACCTACTAAACTCCCCTTTTACAAAGTCTGTAAACCAAATTAGCACAAAACGAAGGGTCACAAACCCCCTGCGGGCTCTCTGCTGCATTTGACACGGGGGATCCTTTTCCCCTCTCATCGTCTCGGGGCATTATTCCCCGAATCTCCTCATAACTATCTGCCGCTCCTTCACTGTATCTTTTGCCGCTCTTACGCCTCTCTTTTTCCCCTTACCCAATATTATTATTTAGTATAGCACCATTGATTTTAGGGGCTTTCTTGGGGGAGGGGTATCAAAAAAAACAAAACAGAAATATTAAACACTACAAGTCCAACTGGAACAGGGGGAGAGGGCCCTGATTTTGGGGGGGATGACCGATCAAAGCAGCTTATATAAAGCTTTCTTTTTTAAATGATGGGTGCACCCTACATAATAAAACATTCTACCTTCTAGTCCCCCATTTTCCTTTAGATTGCAAACTTGCAGCAGGGGCCCCCCAAATTTTCATGTTTCTTTTGAAATAAGTTTAACCCGTTTAAATTTTATTTTCTTACATGTGTTAGGTTTTGGGTTCCAAAGCGCACAAGGGGGGGTCCCAGCCATTCCCGCTGCGGTCCCCTCCCAGTGGGGCCTGCTCAGCAAAGCGTTTTTCCCCCCCCCGCTTGCCCGGGCTAATACTGTCAGAGACTTGCTGCCCCCGC
>JARQOD010000002.1:312512985-312617304 GCA_033576555.1 Oophaga sylvatica
TCTACGGCAGCCTGATGTTTCTCTGCCATTTCAGGTGGAGGTTGATGCCTCTGAAATTGGGGCAGGTGCCGTTTTGTCCCAAAGAGATCCTGAGACCTCTAAAAGTAACCCTTGTGCTTTTTTCTCTCGAAAATTTTCTCCAACTGAACGTAATTATGACGTGGGTAATCGGGAGTTATTGGCCATGAAGTGGGCTTTTGAAGAGTGGAGACATTGGCTGGAGGGAGCCAAACATCAGGTGGTGGTCCTCACGGACCATAAGAATCTGGTTTATCTGGAATCAGCCAAGCGACTTAATCCTAGACAGGCCAGGTGGGCCTTGTTTTTCACACGTTTTAATTTTGTGGTTTCCTTTCTTCCTGGCACTAAGAATGTTAAGGCGGATGCCCTCTCGAGAAGTTTCCTTGCGGACTCTCCTGAGTTATCTGATCCTGCTGTTATTTTGAAAGAGGGTGTAGGTCTTTCCGCCATCTCGCCCAATTTGAGACTGGCTCTGGAAGGGTGTCAGGAGGATAAACCTGAGCGCTGCCCTGTTGGGAAATTGTTTGTCCCAGACCAGTGGAAGAAGAGTGTGATGTCTGAGATTCATTGTTCCGCATTGGCCAGTCATCCCAGAATTTTTGGTACCAGAGACTTGGTGAGTCAGTCCTTTTGGTGGCCTACTTTGTCTCGTGACGTCAGGGAGTTTGTGCAGTCCTGTGGGACTTGCTCTCGCTCCAAGCCTTGCTCTCGCTCTAGTGGTTTGTTGATGCCATTGCCTGTGCCCAAGAGACCATGGACCCATATCTCTATGGATTTTATTTCCGACCTCCCTGTTTCTCAGAGAATGACCGTTATCTGGGTGATTTGTGTCAGGTTTTCCAAGATGATACATCTTGTGCCATTACCTAAGTTGCCTTCCTCCTCCGAATTGGTGCCTTTGTTCCTTCAGCACGTGGTTCGGTTACACGGCATTCCTGAGAACATTGTGTCTGACAGAGGAGTCCAGTTTGTTTCCAGATTTTGGAGGACTTTTTATTCTAAACTTGATGTTCAATTGTCCTTCTCCTCTGCTTTTCATCCTCAGACCAATGGACAAACTGAGAGAACAAACCAGACATTGGAGACTTATCTGAGATGCTTTGTGTCTGCTGATCAAGATGACTGGGTCTCATTTTTGCCTTTGGCTGAGTTTGCTCTTAATAATAGGGCTAGCTCTGCCACTTTGATGTCTCCATTTTTCTGTAATTTTGGGTTTCACCCTCGATTTTCTTCGGGACAGACGGAGGCTTCTGTCTGTCCGGGTGTTGACTCTGTTGTGGAGCGTATGCAGCAGATTTGGGACCAGGTAGTGGAGAGGTTGTCCCTCTCTCAGGAGAAGGCCCAGCGGTTTGCCAACCGGCATAGGACTGATGGTCCTCGGTTTAAAGTGGGGGACTTGGTCTGGTTGTCCTCAAGAAATATCCCTATGAGAGTTGCATCTCCTAAGTTTAAGCCTAGGTTCATTGGACCTTATAAGATCATGGAGATTCTTAATCCTGTTTCCTTTCGTTTACTTCTTCCAGGGACATTTAAGATCCATAACGTGTTCCACAAGTCCTTATTGAAGAGGTTTGTCGAGCCAGTGGTTCCTATGGCTGCGCTTCCTGACCCTGTTTTGGTTGAGGGCAATCTGGAGTATGTGGTTGAGAAAATATTGGATTCTCGTTTTACTAGACGGAAACTCCAGTATTTGGTTAAGTGGAGAGGTTATGGTCAGGAGGACAATTCTTGGGTGTTTGCTTCGGACATCCATGCTAGGAGACTGATCCGTGCGTATCACAGAGCTCATCCTGACCGACCTGGTTGCACAAATGAGGGTCAGTGACCCTCAGGGGGGGTACTGTTATGAATGTTTTAGAAATGAATTCTGAGCAGTAGCTCACTCTGGTGGTTACTAACAGTACTGAACCATTCAATGAGGATTGGCAATCAGGAATTACAGACTGGCTGGATATAAGGGACGTTTCCCCCCATCATGGTTGCCGGTGATCAATTGTTCCTGTCTTAACTTTTTTCCTGGTTCACTTGGAAGCTTGCTGAGTCTTGCCTCTTCTCCTGCTCTCAGATAAGATATTTTCTGTTTTTTGTTTTTGTGCTTGCCATTTGCATTTTTCTCTGCATTACTGTGAGGTTGGCCAGGTTCCCCTCCCCAGGGGGCTTGGGCCCCTCTTGGTTCCTCTGGAGCCACTGTTGTTTGTTCATTTGCCTTTTCCAGTTTTTTCAGTGGCTGCGGCTGAGTTTTGTTACACCAGAGAACTAATTTAGGTGATAGAGGTCGTGTGATCTCAGGTGTTTTTGCAATTAGTAGCGTTGGCTTTTTTTTTAGGGTTTTTTGGATTGCAGTAAGTATCCTTCCTATCCGTTTCTGTCTAGGCAGATTGGGCCCCAACGTTTGCTCATTCTATTTTCTGTCTGTGTCTGTATTTCCTCTTGTCTAACTGCCATTACATGTTTGGGGCTTCCTATGTTCTTTGGGGATCTGCTCCGGGGCAGATAGCTTTCCTCTTTCTATCTTTAGGTGTAGTTATCCTCTCAGGCTGTGACGAGGCGTCTAGGACCAACGTAGGAACGCTCCACGGCTGCCTTTAGTTGTGGTGGTTAGTCAGGGTACTGCAATCCAGTAGATTCCAACCTCTCTGGTGTATTGCCGTTTTTGCCTGCTCTCCTCAGCTACCAAAACATAACAGCAGACACCAACAAAGTGGCATAAATTTCTCCATAGTAAAAATAATATAATAGCGACTGACACATGTTCTACTCCAGCCAACCAAGCAAATGGAGAGACCCAATCAGGACTCTCCACATTTCCAAAAACTAGTGACAGACACCAACAGAGTGGCATCAATTTCACCATAGTAGAAATAGTATATTAAGGACCGACATGTGTTCCACTACAGCCAACCCAGCAGATAGAGACCACCCATGACTGTTCACATTTCCATAAATTTGTGTAAACATCCGCAGCAGCAGCAACAGCAGGAACAGAAGCCACACTAAAGATATCACAGACTGAAATTACGCGAGATCAAGGCAGTGCACTAAAAACATCAACATCGCCTAGTCTGTACAGTCTGCGATTGGGGTGCAAAAGTCCTTGAAGATCCATGACTTGTTCATCTTGATGATAGTTAGACAGTCTACACTTTCAGGGGACAGCTGGCTGTGGTTATCCATCAGGACACCACCAGCAGCGTCAAAGACACATTGTTAGAGAATGCTGGCTGCCAGGCATGATAAAACCTCCAAGGCGTGTGAGGCAAGCTCAGACCACTCATCCAGTTTTGAAGACCAAAATGTGAAAGGCACCAAATCCCCCCTGATGGCATTGATAAACAGTTCTAGATACTCCTGCACCATCCTCTCCATTTACCATGTGTCAGACTTGGACTTGTTGTGCTGATGCACGAGTTGCACTAAAAAATGTGTAAAAGAACTCACAGAAAAGGCTTCTGCCACTTACATTACTGGTGCTGTGGCTGCTGCTGCTAATGTTTTGGTGTGGTTGGAAGTCTAGAGCAGCGATGCACACTGTGTGCTCCACTGATGTCTTGGGGCAAACCTCTCTTAACACCTTAATGACCAGAAGTATTTTTGGTTTTGTATTTTCATTTTTTGCTCCCCTTCTTCCCAGTGCCATTACTTTCTTAAATTTTTTGGGTCAAAATGGCCATGTGAGGGCTTGTTTTTTTGTGGGACGAGTTGTACTTTTGAATGACACCATTAGTTTTACCATGTCATGTACTCGAAAATGGGAAAAAAATTCCAAGTGCGGTGAAATTGCAAAAAAAGTGCAATCCCCCACTTGTTTTTTGTTTTACTTTTTTACTAGGTTCACTAAATGCTAAAACTGATCTGTCATTATGATTTTCCAGGTCATTATGAGTTCAACGACACCTAACATGTCTAGATTCTTTTTTATATGAGTGGTGAAAAACATTTTAAAACTTTTGAATGGGGCGAAAGGGGGGTGATTTGAACTTTTATAATTTTTTTTATATTTTTAAAAACATTTTTTTTCATTTTTGGCAATAGCCTCCAAGCCTGACTCTGCTACATACAGGAGATGATCAGATCGCCTCTATGTAGCAAAATTACTCTCTTGCTATGAGCGCCAACCACTGGGCGGCGCTCATAGCAATCCAGCAGTGACAACCATAGAGGTCTCCAGGAGACATCTGGTTGTCATACCAACCATCGGTGACCCGCGATCACGTGACGGGGTGGATTTCCAGCATGATTGCCAGAAGCACATGTTAAATACCGCTGTCAGAGTTTGACAGTGGCATTTAATGGATTAATAGCCACGGGTGGGCCGCGATTCTATGCGCGGCTGTTACGGGCACATGTCAGCTGTTCAATACAGCTGACTTGTGGCGGGAAAGATGCGGGGTTACCGCCAGAGCCCACATCAAAGGGAGGGAGTCCGACATCAGCGTAAATTTACGCCCAAAGTCGGAAAGTGATTAAGGTTGTGTAAAAGTGTGTTTCAATACTCCAGCATTTGTGGGTCCCTTTCCAGGGCGGGAAGCATCTGGCAAAATTTTGTGTTATAATGTGCATCTAAAAGAGTGGCAACCCAGTAGTCAGCACTATTTTGAATCATAACTATACGTATGTTGCAGATACAGTGGGAAAAAAAGTATTTAGTTAGCCACCAATTGTGCAAGTTCTCCCACTTAAAAAGATAAGAGAGGCCTGTAATTGACATCATAGGTAGACCACAACTATAAGAGTCAAAATGAGAAAACAAATCCAGAAGATTACCTTGTCTGATTTGGCAAGATTTATTTAGCAAATTATGGTGGAAAATAAGTATTTGGTCACCTAAAAACATGCAATATTTCTGACTCTCACAGACGTGCACCCTGGCAGACACAGATTTAGTCAAGGAATGGGTGATGTTGTCTGCGACATGCTGGTGTAGCACAGGCACAGCTTTTTAGAGAAGTAATGGCGACTGGGCAACTGGTACTGGGGACTGCAACCCCCATCAGCTTTCGGAATCTGTCTTTATCTACTTGGTGGAAAGGCAGCATTTCCATGCCCAACAGATTGGAGATTGCAGAGTTCAACCTCTTAGCTTTATCATGTGTAAGAGGAAACAATCTTTTATGCAACCACAACTGCAGGATCGTGGGATGGCTGCTAAGAGAGTGTGGAGTATGGTGAACCGGACAAACTACTGGACCGTGAGGGAGGTATAGGTGGAGATGTTACCGTGGATTGAGAAAGTTGTGGTGTGCTCGTTCTCTGAGATCGGTCAAAAACAGCAGGCATGTCTGCTTCCATTACAGCTGACAGGCTCTCACTCAGCGTGACTGGAGTGGGTAAAGAACCTGATGTTCTGCGGTCAGAGACCTGAGTCACAATACTTGGAACGGGAACAGAGCAGGAGGAAGAAGCAGCAGATGCGATTTATGGGGCTGCTGATGGTTATTGAGGTCCAATGGTCCAGATTCCCAGAGTAACGCATGTTGATTGTGCATGTGAAGGTTCATGCATGTAGTAGTCAAACTATTGCACTTTTTCCCTCTACTCAGCTTTTTTTTTGTAAAGTTGGGGATAAATAGTTTTCAAACTGGATGGTGCCAAGATGCGACTGTCCAGGTTGAGAACCACTGAATGAGCAGCATCAGTGAGCAGTGGAGACCTCATTGAGGTTACCGCAGGTCACTGAGGCTGCATTCCCAGCCAGGCTGAGCTGCGGTGACCTCAGCGCTGTGAGAAAAGGTCAGTGATGAGGTCACCGCAGTTAAGGGGCTCGGTTGGGAAAGCAACCTTGGTGATGTGTGGTAACCTGGATGAGGTCACATTGCTTACTGATTCTGCACTTGCATCAGTGGTTCTCAGCCTGGATGGTCGCATCTCGGCAATGTTCAGATTGAATATTTTTAATCCTCAGACATGGATTACGGCGTGGGACAGAATATCGGACAGATGTTTTTATTTTGGTTTTATTACAGGAAGCAAGGGCTTCAATGGAATGTGCGCTAGGTAAGTATAACTTTGTTATTTTTAAATAAAAATGGAAAATTCTGTTTTGTTTTTGTTTCAAATAAAAGACTTTATACTTGCTGTGTGTTTATTTACAGTACAACTATATGATTAGCTATGGAGAGGCGTCTTACAGACAGCTGTCCATTACTAATCCGTGAGCTTGATGTCAGTGAACAATACAAAGGTGCCATCAACCCCACAGATATAAACCCCACTTGCCACAGCCACAGAATAAGTGGGAAGAGCCAGTCAGACCGCCAGAATTGGTGCATCTAATAGATGTGCCTTTTCTGGGCGGCTGCAGCCTGCTATTTTCAGGCTGGGGGGGCAATATCAATGGCCCCATACCAGCATGAGAATACCAGCCCCCAGCTTTCTGCTTTAGCAAGGCTGATTGTCAAAAATGAGGGGTCCCCATGCTGTTTTTAAAGTTATTTATTCGAATAATTAAAAAAACAGCGTGTTGACCCATCTATTCTTAACCCCTTTCTGCCATCCGACGTACTATCCCATCCATGGGAGTGCGTCCGATCGCGGCCGGGTGTCAGCTGATTATCACAGCTGACACCCGGAACTATGTGCTAGGAGCGGTCACGGACCGCACCGGGCACATTAACCCCTGGCACACCGTGATCAAACATGATTGTTGTGTACCGGGGGCACAGGGAAGCATTTCGCAGGGAGAGGGCTCTCTGCATGCTCCCCGAGACCCTCAGAACAGCGCGATGTGATCGCGCTGTTCTGAGGCCTTCCTCCCTGCAAGACCCCTATCCAAGATGGCCGTGGTGCCTGTCACATCGCTGGTCTGACAGTGTGCTGTGCACACTGTCAGACCAGCGATCTGACATTATACAGTGATGTCCCACCCTGGGACAAAATAAAAAAGTAAAAAAAATGAAAATCACAAGTGTAAAAAAAAAATTCCAAAATAAAGGAAAAAAAAAATTGCCCAATAAATTCATTTCTTCCTGTAAATAAAAAAACCTAAACAATAAAAGTACACATATTTGGTATTGCCGCGTCCGTAAAGACCCGCCCTATAGAACTGTCCCACTAGTTAACCCCTTTAGTGAACCCTTTAAAAAAAAAAAAAAAGCAAAAAATCAATGCTTTATCATCATACCGCCGAACAAAAAGTGGAATAGCACGTGATCAAAAAGACCGATATAAATAATTATGGTACCACTGAAAACGCCATCTTGTCCCGCAAAAAACAAGCTGCCATACAACATCATCAGCAAAAAAATAAAAAAGTTATAGCTTGCCGAATAAAGCGATGCAAAAATAATTATTTTTTATATAAAATTGTTTTTATTGTATAAAAACATAAAAAAGATATAAATGAGGTATCACCGTAATCGTACTAACCCGAAGAATAAAACTGCTTTATCGATTGTACCACACGCAGAATGGTATAAACGCCCCCCCCAAAAGAAATTCATAAATTGCTGATTTTTGTTCATTCTAACCTCCCAAAAATCGAAACAAAAAGCAATCAAAAAATGTCACATGCCCAAAAATGGTACCAATAAAAACGTCAACCAGTCCCGCAAAAAATAAGACCTCACATGACTCTGTGGGCCAAAATATACAAAAATTATAGCTCTCAGAATGTGGTGATGCAAAAACTAACTTTTGCAATAAAAAGCATCTTTTAGCGTGACAGCTGCCAATCATAAAAACCCGCTATAAATAGTAAATCAAGCCCCCCTTTATTACCCATTAGTTAGGGAAAAATAATAAAATTAAAAAAATGTATTTATTTCCATTTTGCCATTAGGGTTAGGGTTGCGGCTAAAGTTAGGGTTAGGGTTAGGGTTGTGATTAGGGTTAGGGGTGTGTTAGGGTTAGGTTTGTGGTTAGAGTTATGGTTAGGGTTGGGACTAGGGTTAGGGGTGTGTTGGGGTTAGGGTTGGAGTTAGAATTGGGGGGTTTCCACTGTTTAGGCTCATCAGGTGCTCTACAAATGTGACATGGCGTCTGATCTCAATTCCAGCCAATTCTGTGTTGAAAAAGTCAAATGTTGCTCCTTCACTTCTGAGCTCTGCCATGCGCCCAAACAGTGGTTTACCCCAACATATGGGGTATTAGCGTACTCAGGACAAATTGCAAAATAACTCTTGGGGTCCAATTTTTTCTGTTACCATTGTGAAAATAAAATATTGGGGGTGAAAAAATCATTTTTGTAAAAAAAAAAAAGATATTTTATATTTACTGATGTACGTTATAAACTTCTGTGAAGCACTTCGGGGTTCAAAGTGCTCACCACACATCTAGATAAGTTCCTTGGGGGGGTCTATTTTCCAAAATGGGGTCACTTGTGGGGGGTTTCTACTGTTTAGGCACATCAGGGGCTCTCCAAACGCGATATGACGCTCGCAGACCTTCCATCAAAGTCTGCAATCCAAAACATCACTACTTCCCTTCCGAGCCCTGACGTGTGCCCATACAGTAGTTTTCTCCCACATGTGGTTATCAGTGTACTCAAGACAAATTAGACAACAACTTTTAGAGTCCAATTTCTCCTGTTACCCTTGGGAAAATAAAAAGTTGGGGCCTAAAGATTATGTTTGTGGAAAAAATATGATTTTTTTATTTTCATGCTCGGGCGTTATAAACTTTAGTGAAATATCTGGGGGTTCAAAGTTCTCAACACACATCTAGATAAGTTCCTTGAGGTGTCTAGTTTCCAAAATGGTGTCATTTGTGGGGGGTTTCTGTTGTGAATGGGTTTGAGATGAGTTCTGAGCAGAGACTCCCTCTGGTGGTTACAAGCGGTGCTGGTCTGTTCAGTGAAGATTGTGAGGACTGGGAATCAGGTGTTACTGACTGGTCTTATATAAGGGAGTCACTTTCCCATCAGGGTTGCCGGTGATCAATTGTTCTGGTCTGAATCCTTTATTCCAGTTTCCCTTGTAGCCTGCTGTGTCGTGTCTGCATCTCCTGCTAACAGATAAGACATTTTCTTCTTTTGTGTTTGTGCTATATTTTTGCATTTTGTCCTGCACTTCTGTGGGGGCCTTCAGGGTCCCCTCCGGGGGCTTCTGCCCTCTCAGTTTTGTTCAGCCACTGATGTTTGTACTTTTGCTTTTTCCAGTTTTTTCAGTGGCTGCTGTTTTGATTTTGTTACACCAGAGAACTAATTTAGGTGGTAGAGGTCGTGTGATCTCAGGTATTTTTGAAATTAGTAGAGTTGGCGCTTTTCAGGGTTTTCTGGGATTGCAGTAAGTACCCTTCCTATCCTTTTCTATTTAGTTAGTTTGGGCCCCAGCGTTTGCTCATACTATTTTCTTTCTGTGTCAGTATTTCCATCTTGTCTAACCGCCATTACATGTTTGGGGGCTTTCTATTATCTTTGGGGTTCTGCTCCGGGGCAGATAGCTTTCCTATATCTATCTTTAGGTGTAGTTAGTTTCTCAGGCTGTGACGAGGCGTCTAGGACCAACGTAGGAACGGTCCACGGCTGCCTCTAGTTGTGGTGGTTAGTCAGGGTACTGCAATCTCATAGATTCCAACTGCTCTGGTGTATTTCCTTTTTTACCTGCACTCCTCAGCTACCGAAACATAACAGTATCACCGGCCCTAAAAATTGAAATTTGTATGGTACTCACAGAAGGGAAAAAATAATGTGAAAGAAAAAAGGTTGTCAGAGTTGTCAGAGATATTTTTCTATTTGTTGCATTTTTTTTTTTTTTTCCCTCTGTATCTCTGGGTGCTGGGGAGGATCTTGTCTCTCAATGGAGTTTGCACGGTTGTCTGGCCGTGTGGATCAGCTTGCCACTGAGGTTCAGAGTATTGCTGCATATCTTGCTGGGTTGCCTGTTGTGGAACCTAGGATCCCCATGCCAGATTTGTTTTTGGGGGATCGAGCTAAGTTTCAGAATTTCAAAAATAATTGTAAATTGTTTTTTGCCTTAAAATCTAAGTCCTCAGGGAACGCAGCGCAGCAGGTTCAAATTATCATCTCTCTCCTGCGCGGCGATCCTCAGGATTGGGCTTTTTCCCTGACACCTGGGGATCCTGTTTTGAGTGATGTTGATGCATTTTTTCAGGCTTTGGGGTTATTGTACGATGAGCCTAATGTCACTGATCAAGCTGAAAAAGCCTTGTTAGCATTAAATCAGGGGCCTTATGACGCTGAGTTATACTGTCAGAGATTCCGTAGGTGGGCAGTCCTGACCAAATGGAATGACGACGCTTTGGCAGCCCTTTTCCGGAAGGGTCTGTCAGATAATCTAAAGGATGTTATGGTGGGATTCCCTGACCCCTCTGGTCTCAATGATTCTATGTCGTTAGCGATTCAAATTGACAGACGTTTGCGTGAGCGGAGAAGTATGCGTGGAATGGTGTTGCCTTGTGAACCAGCTTCTGAACCCATGCAGTGTGATAGAGTGGTGTCTGGGGCACAGCATCATGAGTTTCGAAAGCGCAATGGTTTATGTTTCTACTGTGGTGATGCCTCTCATGCTATTTCAGTCTGCCCTAAGCGGGGAAGACGTTTTGCACGCTCAGTTGTCTTGGGTAGTGTTCAGACTAAGTTTTTATTAACTGTCACTCTGATATGCTCTCTGTCCTCATTTTCTGCTCAGGCTTTCGTTGATTCTGGAGCAGTTATTAACCTGATGGATTATGATTTTGCTAAACGTTGTGGGTTTCCCTTGATACCCCTACAGAAGTCTATTCCCCTACTGGGGATCGATTCTACCCCTTTGGCTGAGAATAAACCCCAGTTTTCTACTCAGGTGATAATGAGGGTTGAACCTGATCACCAGGAGTGCTGCAAATTTTTGGTTCTGTATAATCTGCATGACATTATCGTGCTGGGTTTCCCTTGGTTACAGTCTCATAATCCTGTTTTGGATTGGAAATCTGTGTCTGTAACCAGTTGGGGCTGCCAATGTGTTAATACCAACACTCCTGTTTTTTCTGCCTCCCCCCAGGTTCAGGATGTTCCTGACTTTTTGATTGATTTTTCTGATGTGTTTAGCGAAAGTAAATCTGCATCCTTGCCTCCCCATAGGAGCTATGACTGCGCTATTGAATTAGTGCCGGGTAGTAAATTCCCTAAAGGTCGCCTTTTTAACTTGTCTGTACCTGAACATGATGCTATGCGGTCTTATATCAAGGAATCATTGGAGAAGGGTCATATCAGACCATCCTCTTCACCCTTAGGTGCCGGTTTTTTCTTTGTGGCCAAAAAAGATGGTTCATTAAGGCCGTGTATTGATTATCGTCTCTTGAACAATATTACTGTGAAATATCAATACCCGTTACCCTTGATTTCTGACCTGTTTTCCAGGGTGAAAAACGCTACTTGGTTTACCAAGCTTGACCTCAGGGGGCGTATAACCTTATTCGCATTAAGCACGGGGATGAATGGAAGACGGCATTCAATACCCCTGAAGGGCATTTTGAGTACCTAGTGATGCCCTTTGTGCTCACTAATGCTCCTTCCGTCTTCCAGTCCTTCATGAATGACATTTTCAGGGATTTTGTGGACAAATTTCTGATTGTTTATTTGGATGATATCTTGATTTTTTCTAATGACTGGGACTCTCATGTGAAACATGTTCGAACTGTGTTCCAGATTTTGAGAGAGAATGCTCTGTATGTGAAGGGATCAAAGTGTCTTTTTGGCGTACAGAGGATCTCATTTCTGGGATTCATTTTGTCCCCATCTGTTATTGAAATGGACCCGGTCAAGGTTCAGGCCATCTGTGATTGGGTCCAACCTACTTCATTAAAGGCTCTTCAGAGATTTTTGGGTTTTGCCAATTTTTATCGTAAATTTATTGGTAATTTCTCGGTTATTGTTAAACCATTAACTGATCTGACCAGAAAGGGTTCTGATGTGGTGAATTGGCCTCCTGAGGCAGTCTCTGCGTTTCAGGAACTTAAGCAGAGATTCACTTCTGCTCCTGTTCTACGGCAGCCTGATGTTTCTCTGCCATTTCAGGTGGAGGTTGATGCCTCTGAAATTGGGGCAGGTGCCGTTTTGTCCCAAAAAGATCCAGAGACCTCTAAAAGTAACCCTTGTGCCTTTTTCTCTCGAAAATTTTCTCCTACTGAACGTAATTATGACGTGGGTAATCGGGAGTTATTGGCCATGAAGTGGGCTTTTGAAGAGTGGAGACATTGGCTGGAGGGAGCCAAACATCAGGTGGTGGTCCTTACGGACCATAAGAATCTGGTCTATCTGGAATCTGCCAAGCGACTCAATCCTAGACAGGCCAGGTGGGCCTTGTTTTTCACACGTTTTAATTTTGTGGTTTCCTTTCTTCCTGGCACTAAGAATGTTAAGGCGGATGCCCTCTCGAGGAGTTTCCTTGCGGACTCTCCTGAGTTATCTGATCCTTCTGTTATTTTGAAAGAGGGTGTAGTTCTTTCCGCCATCTCGCCCAATTTGAGACTTGCTCTGGAGGGGTGTCAGGAGGATCGGCCCGAGTCCTGCCCTGTTGGAAAATTGTTTGTCCCGGACCAGTGGAAAAAGAGTGTGATGTCTGAGATTCATTGTTCCGCATTGGCTGGGCATCCTGGAATTTTTGGTACCAGAGACTTGTTTAGTCGGTCCTTTTGGTGGCCTACCTTGTCTCGTGATGTCAGGGAATTTGTGCAGTCCTGCGGGACTTGCTCTCGCTCCAAGCCTTGCTCTCGCTCTAGTGGTTTGTTGATGCCATTGCCTGTGCCCAAGAGACCATGGACCCATATCTCTATGGATTTCATTTCCGACCTTCCTGTTTCTCAGAGAATGACCACCATCTGGGTAATTTGTGATAGGTTTTCCAAAATGATACATCTTGTGCCATTACCTAAGTTGCCTTCCTCCTCTGAATTGGTGCCGTTGTTCCTTCAGCACGTGGTTCGTTTACACGGCATTCCTGAGAACATTGTGTCTGACAGAGGAGTCCAGTTTGTTTCCAGATTTTGGAGGACTTTTTGTTCTAAACTGGGTGTTCAATTGTCTTTCTCCTCGGCATTTCATCCTCAGACCAATGGTCAAACTAAGAGAACAAACCAGACATTGGAGACTTATCTTAGATGCTTTGTGTCTGCTGATCAGGATGACTGGGTCTCTTTTTTACCTTTGGCTGAGTTTGCTCTTAATAATAGGGCTAGCTCTGCCACTTTGATGTCTCCGTTTTTCTGTAATTCTGGGTTTCACCCTCGATTTTCTTCAGGACAGACAGAGGCTTCTGTCTGTCCAGGTGTTGACTCTGTTGTGGAGCGTATGCAACAGATTTGGGACCAGGTAGTGGAGAGGTTGTCCCTCTCTCAGGAGAAGGCCCAGCGGTTTGCTAACCGGCATAGGACTGATGGTCCTCGGTTTAAAGTGGGGGACTTGGTCTGGTTGTCCTCAAAGAATATTCCTATGAGAGTAGCATCTCCTAAATTTAAGCCTAGGTTCATTGGACCTTATAAGATCATTGAGATTCTTAATCCTGTTTCTTTCGTTTGCTTCTTCCAGGGACATTTAAGATCCATAACGTGTTCCACAAGTCCTTGTTGAAGAGGTTTGTTGAGCCAGTGGTTCCTGCTGCTGTGCCTCCTGACCCTGTTTTGGTTGAGGGTAGAGTTGAGCGATACTTTCCGATATCCTAAAGTATCGGAATCGGAATGGTATCGCCGATATCACTAAAATATCGGCGATACCCGATACCGATACCGGAAGTCCCATGTAAGTCTATGGGAACAAAATATCGAAATTAAAAAAAACCCATTCTTGCCTTGTTGGTTAATTGTACATGAAGGAAAACAAGAAAGAGTAATGTAGAATGTATTGGGGGAGGTTGAGGAGACATTAAAGGCATAGATGTTTGACCCAATCCAATGGAATAGCATTAATTTTTTTTTTTTAGGAAATACGTTCGGATTGACGAACAAATTGACAATGTTGTTAACCTTTTTTCTATTTTGTCAAATATGTCTGTTTCACAACTTCCATGGTCTTCACCTTTTTAACTTTTCACACACTTTCTCCTTCATAATTTTCAGCAGCATCATCTTTCTCATCAAATTATTCTTCATCTTCACCTTCTTAATCTTCTAAAACTTCTTGCTATTCATCTTTTTGTTAACATTACTTATATTGTTCTTATTAAACAGTTATTATTCTTCATATTCTACTTCTTCATCTTCTTCCTATTCATCCTTTTCATCATATTCTTATTTGTGACAGACATTCCTGTACTTGTAATCTGTAAAACTCTGAATTTTCATCCTTCCGTTCTTGCTGTCACGAAAGATTTTAATTACAACAGTATTTGTCCGCGTTCAGTTTAGCCTGCAGCAGCATCAGGCATTTTCCAGGGGCACCACGAGGAGGAACGGACTCACCCCCATACACTGCTTAGTCTTCTTCTGCTTAGAATTTAGAGCATATATTTTGCTCTTCATTTTGGTCTTATACTTAATGTTCTTCTGCTTTTTGATCTTCTGCTTATTGTTCTTCTGTCTCTTGTTCTGTATCTTGTAGTTTGTCTTAACCTTCTTTGTCCTGTTGGTGATGGTACAAAAGCCAATGAAAGTAACGAGGACCAGCTGACTGTGCTGGAACCCGGAGGGTCAGCAGAAGGAAAGCAGAAGGAAAAGAGCCAATGGCACAACCGAGGACCAGCTGACGTTACTGGGACAGGGTTACTAAGCAGGAGGTACCTGTGCTCCAAAGCACTACCAAGGACCAGCAGACGTTGCTGGAACTCGGATACCGACATGGAGGCACCTAGGCCAAAGGCACTGCGGAGAACCAGCTGACGGTACTGGAACCCGGATGAGTAGCAGAAGGTACAAGAGCCAATGAAAGTAACGAGGACCAGCTGACGTGCTGGAACCCGGAGGGTCAGCAGAAGAAAAGGCCAATGGCACAACCGAGGACCAGCTGACTTACTGGGACAGGGTTACTAAGCAGAGTACTGTGCTCCAAAGCACTACCAAGGTACACAGACGTTGCTGGAACTCGGATACCGACATGGAGGCACCAGGCCAAGGTACTGCGGAGAACCAGCTGACGGTACTGGAACCCGGATGGTAGCAGAAGGTACCCATGGAAATTAAAGTTGAGGCAGCAGGACTGTTTGCCGTTCACACAGCAGGGGAACAGCTGACATTACTGAACCCCAGTAACACAGGAGCAAGTGTAGACTGTGCTAACAGCACTTCCGAGAAACAACTGGCGGTGTTGTAACCCAGGGATGAGAAGAGAACAGGGTGGAGGCAGCAGGACTTTTTGCCGTTCACACAGCAGGGGAACAGCTGACATTACTGAACCCCAGTAACACGGGAGCAAGTGTAGACTGTGCTAACAGCACTTCCGAGAAACAACTGGCGGTGTTGTAACCCAGGGATGAGAAGAGAACAGGGTGGAGGCAGCAGGACTATTTGCCGTTCACACAGCAGGGGAACAGCTGACATTACTGAACCCCAGTAACACGGGAGCAAGTGTAGACTGTGCTAACAGCACTTCCGAGAAACAACTGGCGGTGTTGTAACCCAGGGATGAGAAGAGAACAGGGTGGAGGCAGCAGGACTTTTTGCCGTTCACACAGCAGGGGAACAGCTGACATTACTGAACCCCAGTAACACGGGAGCAAGTGTAGACTGTGCTAACAGCACTTCCGAGAAACAACTGGCGGTGTTGTAACCCAGGGATGAGAAGAGAACAGGGTGGAGGCAGCAGGACTTTTGCCGTTCACACAGCAGGGGAACAGCTGACATTACTGAACCCCAGTAACACGGGAGCAAGTGTAGACTGTGCTAACAGCACTTCCGAGAAACAACTGGCGGTGTTGTAACCCAGGGATGAGAAGAGAACAGGGTGGAGGCAGCAGGACTATTTGCCGTTCACACAGCAGGGGAACAGCTGACATTCCTGAACCCCAGTAACACGGGAGCAAGTGTAGACTGTGCTAACAGCACTTCCGAGAAACAACTGGCGGTGTTGTAACCCAGGGATGAGAAGAGAACAGGGTGGAGGCAGCAGGACTTTTTGCCGTTCACACAGCAGGGAACAGCTGACATTACTGAACCCCAGTAACACGGGAGCAAGTGTAGACTGTGCTAACAGCACTTCCGAGAAACAACTGGCGGTGTTGTAACCCAGGGATGAGAAGAGAACAGGGTGGAGGCAGCAGGACTATTTGCCGTTCACACAGCAGGGGAACAGCTGACATTACTGAACCCCAGTAACACGGGAGCAAGTGTAGACTGTGCTAACAGCACTTCCGAGAAACAACTGGCGGTGTTGTAACCCAGGGATGAGAAGAGAACAGGGTGGAGGCAGCAGGACTTTTTGCCGTTCACACAGCAGGGGAACAGCTGACATTACTGAACCCCAGTAACACGGGAGCAAGTGTAGACTGTGCTAACAGCACTTCCGAGAAACAACTGGCGGTGTTGTAACCCAGGGATGAGAAGAGAACAGGGTGGAGGCAGCAGGACTTTTTGCCGTTCACACAGCAGGGGAACAGCTGACATTACTGAACCCCAGTAAACACGGAGCAAGTGTAGACTGTGCTAACAGCACTTCCGAGAAACAACTGGCGGTGTTGTAACCCAGGGATGAGAAGAGAACAGGTGGAGGCAGCAGGACTTTTTGCCGTTCACACAGCAGGGAACAGCTGACATTACTGAACCCCAGTAACACAGGAGCAAGTGTAGACTGTGCTAACAGCACTTCCGAGAAACAACTGGCGGTGTTGTAACCCAGGGATGAGAAGAGAACAGGGTGGAGGCAGCAGGACTTTTTGCCGTTCACACAGCAGGGGAACAGCTGACATTACTGAACCCCAGTAACACGGGAGCAAGTGTAGACTGTGCTAACAGCACTTCCGAGAAACAACTGGCGGTGTTGTAACCCAGGGATGAGAAGAGAACAGGGTGGAGGCAGCAGGACTTTTTGCCGTTCACACAGCAGGGGAACAGCTGACATTACTGAACCCCAGTAACACGGGAGCAAGTGTAGACTGTGCTAACAGCACTTCCGAGAAACAACTGGCGGTGTTGTAACCCAGGGATGAGAAGAGAACAGGGTGGAGGCAGCAGGACTTTTTGCCGTTCACACAGCAGGGAACAGCTGACATTACTGAACCCCAGTAACACGGAGCAAGTGTAGACTGTGCTAACAGCACTTCCGAGAAACAACTGGCGGTGTTGTAACCCAGGGATGAGAAGAGAACAGGGTGGAGGCAGCAGGACTTTTTGCCGTTCACACAGCAGGGGAACAGCTGACATTACTGAACCCCAGTAACACAGGAGCAAGTGTAGACTGTGCTAACAGCACTTCCGAGAAACAACTGGCGGTGTTGTAACCCAGGGATGAGAAGAGAACAGGGTGGAGGCAGCAGGACTTTTTGCCGTTCACACAGCAGGGGAACAGCTGACATTACTGAACCCCAGTAACACGGAGCAAGTGTAGACTGTGCTAACAGCACTTCCAAGCAACAACTGGCGGTGTTGGAGCCCAGGGTCAAGGAGGATGTTTAAATACTAGATCAAGTATTTTCCTTGTTACGTGTCAATTAAAAATGTCTATACTCCAAACAAGAGAAATATAACCTTTAGTACCATAAGATGATGATTTTACTTTAAAAAATATATGTAAATTAATAATTGACAAACATAAACGCATACATTAACATGTTGAAAAGCAATGCAAACCACAATAAAAATCGGTTAAATAATCTGCTATACGGTTTTAAATAAAAGCATACAAGTACATATCAGAATCCATTAATGATGGATAAGTAACAGTATGTACACCATTTTCATTTGCTGAATAATATCACTAAAAAGTTTTTAAAAATATCTAAAATTTCCATCATGTAATACTGATATTATGTGGCAATCATTTATATTAACAAAAAAAACCTTTAAAAAGTGCATAGTGAAAACAGCTATTTATGCCTGACTGTGGACTTGCAAGCATGACAACGGATAGATAAGGTATATATAGATGACACTGCATAGCCACAGATGGTGAATGGCGATGTAATACTGTACCTCAATAAAGTGTGCGTTACTACTACATCCTTATTTTTATATAGCTTTCTAAAAGGGTACGTGCATGTATGCTTGCGCCTTTGTTTGGACGCACAGACTGGCTTCCTGCTGTGACGCGTTGGGTATTGGAGCGTCTGTGCGTCTTATGACGCAGACTAACATTCACGGTGCGCATCGTTCATCATCGCAAGCGTACCGACAACACAAAGGCGTTGTCATGACTGCTTTACTCAGTAAACATGCACCTATGATGAAACATACACGCATGTGCCCTATTACATAACAAGCTACAAGAAAAATGCGTGTGAGGTGTGACACAGCTGTTTTGTTAAGGTACAGTATTATATCGACATTGTACAGGTGTCGCTACTCAGTCTGATAAATAGATATCATTCACCTATTCTATCAGTTGTCGTTCTTTCAGCACCACTTACAGGTATATATTTTGCTATTGTGACTATGCACTATTGACTTTACCAAGGTAATGCATGATTTTTGTTAGCGATTATCATGTTTACATGAAGTACCTTTATGATATGGGCTGTTAACTTTCTAATCAAATATGTATTTTTTAAAATGACACAAATATAAGTAATGTTGAAGAGGACTATTCCTACATGCATTGTTTGCACAATATTACAGGTGTACATCACGTCCCTTAATCAACATTGGATATTATATTTACTTGTATGCTTTTATTTCAAAGGCAAGAACACTGAAGTATAACCTTCGCACTGCAGCAGTTGTCAAAGTTCAACCCACATTATGCACTTCCAACATTGCAGTATTTGAGTCATCATGATGTGAGTTGGATTTGTGTAAGCTATGGAGTGACAAGGTTGACCATCAGTATCCTATAGCATAAGTAGGCTTTTGTGTTTGCATTTGTTTTCGACATGTGCATATCTGTAATAATATGTCACAATTATTTTGTTACAGATTTGTGACAAAGACAAATCATTTTATGGTTTGAAAGTTGACGTTTCAAATGTTTACAGCTTAGAAATCATGGTGTAGCCTCATATCTATGTGTAGCACTAGACACTTTGAGATGTAATTTTTTTTTTCACCATGATTAGGTAGCTAGCAGTAATTTTTGCCGGACACACAGCAGGGGAACAGCAGGCGTTACTGAACCCCACAAACACATCAGCGATTGTTTTCATCTGTGCATCTAACACTTCTGAGCAGCAACTGGCGCTGTTGAAGCCCAGGGTCAAGGAGGGTGTAGGCAGAGGCCTAGTATGAGACGTTTGAAGTTGAAGTTGTAGTTAGCAGCAGTAATTTTTGCCAGACACACAGCAGAGGAACAGCAGGCGTTACTGAACCCCACAAACACATCAGCGATTGTTTTCATCTGTGCATCTAACACTTCTGAGCAGCAACTGGCGCTGTTGAAGCCCAGGGTCAAGGAGGGTGTAGGCAGAGGCCTAGTATGAGACGTTTGAAGTTGAAGTTGTAGTTAGCAGCAGTAATTTTTGCCAGACACACAGCAGGGGAACAGCAGGCGTTACTGAACCCCACAAACACATCAGCGATTGTTTTCATCTGTGCATCTAACACTTCTGAGCAGCAACTGGCGCTGTTGAAGCCCAGGGTCAAGGAGGGTGTAGGCAGAGGCCTAGTATGAGACGTTTGAAGTTGAAGTTGTAGTTAGCAGCAGTAATTTTTGCCAGACACACAGCAGGGAACAGCAGGCGTTACTGAACCCCACAAACACATCAGCGATTGTTTTCATCTGTGCATCTAACACTTCTGAGCAGCAACTGGCGCTGTTGAAGCCCAGGGTCAAGGAGGGTGTAGGCAGAGGCCTAGTATGAGACGTTTGAAGTTGAAGTTGTAGTTAGCAGCAGTAATTTTTGCCAGACACACAGCAGGGGAACAGCAGGCGTTACTGAACCCCACAAACACATCAGCGATTGTTTTCATCTGTGCATCTAACACTTCTGAGCAGCAACTGGCGCTGTTGAAGCCCAGGGTCAAGGAGGGTGTAGGCAGAGGCCTAGTATGAGACGTTTGAAGTTGAAGTTGTAGTTAGCAGCAGTAATTTTTGCCAGACACACAGCAGGGGAACAGCAGGCGTTACTGAACCCCACAAACACATCAGCGATTGTTTTCATCTGTGCATCTAACACTTCTGAGCAGCAACTGGCGCTGTTGAAGCCCAGGGTCAAGGAGGGTGTAGGCATAAAATATTGAGTTATTGCCTTGTTACGTGGCCATTGCAAATGTATGTACTTCAAACAAGAATAAATGAAGTTTTACTACAACAATAAAATGATAAATTTCAATTACAAGAATAGAAAAATATTTATACTTGACAGTCCTCTGTGGTTGATAACGTTTAATGGCTAACTGAAAATATGGTAACAAATTCAAAGCTTTCGAGACTACTCAGGTGTCTTCATCAGGCTAAGAGTAAAGCCAAAAATGAAGAATCACATATTTCTACACACAACAGGACACAGGAATAGCTAAGACAAGTGAGGGAGGGACAAGTGAGGGGAGACCGGCAACAAAAAGGAGAACAAGGATGAATTATCAGCGCCACACAATCACAGATAAATTAATGAATTTACCTGTGGCAAAAGACTTTTGTATGCCCGGTCATAGCATCATGGATATGGAATTACTGTTATTAAAATATAACTTCAAATATGAGAAACGTACAAAGGTTTCAGAATATAAGCTCATCATGACCTTTGACACTGTTAGTGATGGAATGAATAGATCACATGGATTTATGTCATTCTATATCAATTAAGGAATCTGCGTCTATGCCCTTCCAGGGTCATGAAAACCCCAAAAAATACGCCAATGAGAGGGCAATCAAACTTTCTATCCTTATCTAGGAACTGTTCCAATATTTATGTTCATCCCTGTGAGATAATGACAGTTCTGATACACGTCACTTACTTGTCTTACCTATTGCACTATTCCTGTGTCCTGTTGTGTATAGAAATATGTGATGCTTAATTTTTTTAGTTAGTCTTTCCCTGATGAAGAGACGTGAGTAGCCTTGAAAGCTTGCAATTTGTTTCCATCTTTTCAGTTATCCATTAAAAGGTATCAACCACTGCTGACTCTGAAGTCTAAATATTTTTCTATCTACTGGCTAACACGGTACAAAGATACACATGTTTTCTAATTTCAAGAAGGAAAAATAAAGAAAATACAAATATAAACGCATATATGCACATGCCAAAAATAAATGGAACAACACAACACCCAAAAAATTGGTAACAAAATATAGTGTTGTAAATTTAAGAATAAAAGTAAATTTTTTTTTTTATGAATAATGCTTAAGGAACGCTATGTTAAACCATAACATAGTGAAGACAATGGATTTTGTAATAGTCACTCATCATCATCATCGCAAATTTTATGTGACAGTCACAGACATTTCAATTATTTAAGTTCATAAAATCGTAACTTTCTATAGCATGTATGACATGTCCAGCATGGACTCATCAATGTGATTGATGACACAATAATGTACAATAAAAAATAACCATTTAAAAAAACATTAGGCATTGTTTGTCACAATTTAAGTGTGTGCCTGCAAGTGTAGGTGAAACAAAGGCTACGGATAGCAAAGGTATATTCTATGTCTGTATCAGACAGTGGACAGCCTCTGATGGGTAATGCCGATGTTATACTGTACGTCAATAAAGTCTGCGGCTGAAATCATGCATTTTTTGCTTGTAGAGTGTTGAAGAGGGTAAAAGAATGTCTGGTTGCGCAAAGCTTTATCCGTCAACACTACCTTCCTACTGTCACGCGTAGGGTAGGGTAGCGTGTGGCAATTAGCTGACTATCAAATGTGAGGTTAGGCTGCGTTATTGCGCACTAGGGACGCAAAAAAAAATACAGCAGTAATAATTTAATGTGTAATACTACACCTATGACAAACCAAAAAATTACGTTCCCTCTTTAACAATGTACAAGACTAACAAGCCTAATGGTTGACGCTGACTTAATTGAGATACAGTATTACATCAACATTGTCCATGAGTAACTATGCACTGTGATACCTATATACCAGTATTAATTTATATCTCTTGTGGTTGTTTCAACAGCACTTGCAGGTATAACTACCTATTGTCAGTATGCATGATGCACTTTCTAGATGTAATAATTTATTATTGGACATTATTACCATGTTTACATGCTGGCCATTTCATATATGGTGTTTGAAGTTACAGTTGGCATCAGTATGTGTATTTTATAATGTCTGTCATAAATAAAACTCGTGATGATGATGATGAGGATTTAATGATTCGTACATCCATTGACTGCATTATCTTACAGGTACAGATAAAGTTCCTTAAAAAGCATTAATTCATAAGTCTGAAATGTACTTTTATGCATTAATTTAAAAATGTGAAGAGTAGACTATGTTTTATTTTTTGTTACCATTTCTAATAGACATGTGCAGATATGCGCTGTGATGACAAATTATTATTTGTCCATATTTGTCATAAAAATTTATCATTCTAGGCCTGCAAAACTTCACAATTTCATGTTTTCAGCATAACAAGCAGGGTGACGGCTCTTCCCTATTTGGAGCATGTTGGTCATGTGTTTTTCTGTCCATGTGTCGGGAACAGGACACTTCTTGCCGTTGACACAGCAGGGGAACAGCTGGCGTTACTGAACCCCACTAACAGTAGAGCTTGTGTTTTGTTCTGTGGACACGACACTTCTGAGCAGCAACTGGCAGTGTTGGAGCCCAGGGAGTAGAGTTCAGGTGGTAGAAAGATGAACATAACAGGAGACATGGATAACGTTGCGAAACAGTTATTTAATCTGAAAACGGACAGACAAATTCTGGCGAGATCCATGCCTTGTTCATTTTCAGAAAGTAAGCCGGTCTACATTATCGGAGGATAGTCGCATGCGACGGTCTGTTAGTACACCACCTGCAGCACTAAAGACGCGCTCCGATAATACACTGGCAGCAGGGCAAGCCAGCACCTCCAATGCATACTGGCTAAGCTCTGGCCATGTATCCAGCTTAGAGACCCAAAACTTGAATGGGGAAGAGCCATCTGGGAGTACACTGAGAGGCAAAGCCAAGTAGTCTGTCACCATCTGACGGATACGTTGCCTCCCGCTGACTGGAGCCCTCTCGGATGGTGTAGACATTTGTGGCGCTGCCACAAAACTTTGCCACATTTTTAACATACTGGTCTTTCCCTGTGCAGAGGCACTGCGTGTGCTCCCTCTTGTTGCAGAGCTCTCTACACTGCCTCGACGCACAGAGCTGCTTTGTAAAGCAGTAGCAGCAGCAGTGCTCTCGGCAGTAAGGTAGAACATTAGGGATTGCACCAGTGTGTCTTGGTACTCCCGCATTTTACGCTCCCGGTTCAACGGTGTGATGAGGCTTTTGACGTTGTCCCGGTAGCGAGGGTCTAGGAGGGTGTACACCCAATAATCAGACGTCGTGAGAATGTGGGCGATGCGGCGGTCGTTTCTTAGGCACTGCAGCATGAAATCAACCATGTGCTGCAGACTCCCAACTGGCAAAGAAACGCTGTCCTCTGCAAGAGGCGTTATCTCTGCCTGCTCTGCATCACCCCACCCTCGCTCTACATACTGACTAGAGCGTTGTGTACCTCCCTCTGGAGCGATGTCTTCCTCCTCCATTGACTCCTCCTCCTCATCCTCCTCACAAAGTGAGCCCTGCCCAGCCCTTTGTGAGGAACCACGTTGCGCTGACTTTCCAGAAGGTGATGGAATTTGTGACTCCTCATCCTCCACCTCTTCCAAAACCTCATCCCTTATTGCTTGCAGTGTTTTTTGAAGCAGGCAGATAAGGGGGACAGTCAGGCTGACTAGTGCATCATCTGCACTCGCCATCCGCGTTGACTCATCAAACGCACGCAAAACGTGGCACATGTCCTTCATAGTGGCCCACTCATTAATGGTGAAGTGTGGACGGCGCAAATTGCGTGTTGATTGCGCCTGATGCAGCTGATACTCCATAACTGCTGGCTGCTGCTCACACAACCGCTCCAACATATGTAACGTTGAATTCCACCTGGTGGATACGTCACATATGATGCGATGTTCAGGAAGGCGCAATCTGCGTTGCAGAGCTGCAATGCGCGATCTGGCCATGCTGGAACGTCGCAAGTGAGCGCACTCTAGGCGGACCTTGTGCAGCAGTGCATCAAGATCCGGATAGTCCCTCAAAAAACTCTGCACGACCAAGTTGAGCACATGTGCCAGACATGGTATGTGAGTGAGGTTGCCAAGGCCCAGAGCTGCCACCAGATTTCGGCCATTGTCACACACTACCAAGCCTGGCTGGAGATTCGCTGGCAAAAACCACACGTCGCTCTCCTGCTTGATGGCATTCCAGACCTCCTGCGCTGTGTGGCTTCGATTCCCCATAGGAATTAATTTCAGAACGGCCTGTTGCCGTTTGGCCACGGCTGTGCTCATATCGGTCGCATCAGGTAAGCGTCCACGGGTCCATGTGGAGGTAGACCGTGACGGCTCCTGCAGCGATGATTCTGAGGAACTGGAGTAGGAGGAGGAGTCAATGTGGACAGACTTGATTCCGGCAATCCTTGGAGTTGGCAGAACACGTACAGCGCCACTCGCAAGATCTGTACCCGGCTCCACAACATTCACCCAATGGGCAGTGAGTGAAAGGTATCGTCCCTGGCCATGGGTACTGGTCCACGCATCGGTGGTCAGGTGGACCTTGCTACTGACGGCGTTTAGTAGCGCATGTTTAATTTTTGCCTCAACATGCTTTTGCAGACCAGGGACGGCTTGCCTGCTGAAATAAAATCGGCTGGGCACATTGTATTGTGGGACTGCCAATGCCATTAATTCACGGAAACTGTCAGTCTCCACCAGCCTGAATGACAGCATTTCAAGGGACAGGAGTTTTGCAATGCCAGCATTCAGAGCCTGTGCTCGTGGATGGTTTGCCGAGTATGGCCGTCTTTTATCCCATGCCTGTGCTACCGATGGCTGTTTTGTGGCCTGGGTGTGTGAGGATGACAGGGAACTTGCAGCTGTGGGTGGAATAACACTGTGTCTCTGGACAACAGTGACAGAGGTTCTTCCATGGCGATCCTTTGAGGAAGCCTTACCAGCTGTGTGTGAACTGGAGGAAGAGGCTCCAACAGGAGCTGAAGATGTAGGTGCTGCTGTAGGTTGGCCTACATCTCCAGTGTGTCTTTGTAACTCAACAAAGTGCTTTGACCGCACATGTTTCCACATATTTGTTGTATTAAGGTTACTGACACTTTTACCTCTTTTAATTTTTTGATTACACAGCTTGCATTTTACATAGCAAATATCATCTGCAACTGTATCAAAAAAGGACCACGCAGAGCAAGTCCTGGGAGCGCCCGGTTTGGCTGTTGTAAGAGAACTGCTCCGAACGGGTGCCAAACTGGAGGCTACAGGCAAGCGAGTCTGCAGCCTACCTCTCCCTACTGTTTGGACCGTTGGTGCAATCTCTTCCTCAGAGCTGCTCCCACCACCTTCCTGTTCCTCACGCCATGTTGGGTCTTGGACCTCATCATCTCCACCACTACCCTCTTCCAACACCTGCTGTTGTTGGGTGGTCTGGCCAGCACCATGCTCAACAGAAACTGGCAACTGAGTCTCATCATCATCAGATGCGTTCTGCGGTGTGCTGACCATCGGCACTGGCTCACCCGCCTCTTCAGATTCAGAGAGACACAGCTGTTGCGCATCACTGCATACTGCCTCTTCTTCACATTCCAGAATGCTGCTTGGCTGGGCCCCTGTTTCCAAGCCAACAGATTCTGAGAACAGAAGCAGAGACTCAGCTGGCTCCTGTACAGAGCTCTCTGACTGCCTGGGCAATTTGGCAGGCGGTGAAGAGACTGATGGTTGTTCAACAGTGCTGTGGTCCTGAGAGGAGGTGGAAGGTATTGAAGTCGATGCATTGGCTGCCATCCAACCAACAACGGCTTCAATTTGTTCTTCACGCAGCAGGGGGGTACGCTGAGCTCCTACAAAAGTGCGCATAAAGGAACGCTCACGGGGAAAACTGGTGGATGCTGTGTCACTGGGTGCGGCAGCAGCCACAGAATCCCCACGTCCTCTCCCTGCTGCAAATCCACGGCCTCGACCACGGATGACCACGTGCCTACTCACTGACTTCTCATCTTGGTGATTGATAAAGAAAGTGCAGGAAATTATGGCCAAATGTGGTATCCTCACAGACTACAGTGAACCTGCAGACCAACTGTTCAGTATCTGTGAAAGGCCCTTTGTGTACTTCTATAGTGTTTGCAACCAATGTATTGTATACGGATGGAAGCGCGTCACACTAATAGATTAGATTTTTTTCCACTAAAATGGAGCAGCACCAATTAGAGAAAAATGTGAAGGATGAGGCAGTGACACACGCTCAGCAGACTACAACCGGCAGTGGTTGAAGTACAAACTGGAGCGTAATCTGCACTCACAAAATGAAAAGCTCACAGACTACAGTGAACACTGAAACACAACTATTCACTATCTGTGAAAAGCTCCTTTGTGTACTTCTATAGTGTTTGCAACCAATGTATTGTATACGGATGGAAGCGCGTCACACTAATAGATTAGATTTTTTTCCACTAAAATGGAGCAGCACCAATTAGAGAAAAATGTGAAGGATAGGCAGTGACACACGCTCAGCAGACTACAACCGGCAGTGGTTGAAGTACAAACTGGAGCGTAATCTGCACTCACAAAATGAAAAGCTCACAGACTACAGTGAACACTGAAACACAACTATTCACTATCTGTGAAAAGCTCCTTTGTGTACTTCTATAGTGTTTGCAACCAATGTATTGTATACGGATGGAAGCGCGTCACACTAATAGATTAGATTTTTTTCCACTAAAATGGAGCAGCACCAATTAGAGAAAAATGTGAAGGATGAGGCAGTGACACACGCTCAGCAGACTACAACCGGCAGTGGTTGAAGTACAAACTGGAGCGTAATCTGCACTCACAAAATGAAAAGCTCACAGACTACAGTGAACACTGAAACACAACTATTCACTATCTGTGAAAAGCTCCTTTGTGTACTTCTATAGTGTTTGCAACCAATGTATTGTATACGGATGGAAGCGCGTCACACTAATAGATTAGATTTTTTTCCACTAAAATGGAGCAGCACCAATTAGAGAAAAATGTGAAGGATGAGGCAGTGACACACGCTCAGCAGACTACAACCGGCAGTGGTTGAAGTACAAACTGGAGCGTAATCTGCACTCACAAAATGAAAAGCTCACAGACTACAGTGAACACTGAAACACAACTATTCACTATCTGTGAAAAGCTCCTTTGTGTACTTCTATAGTGTTTGCAACCAATGTATTGTATACGGATGGAAGCGCGTCACACTAATAGATTAGATTTTTTTCCACTAAAATGGAGCAGCACCAATTAGAGAAAAATGTGAAGGATGAGGCAGTGACACACGCTCAGCAGACTACAACCGGCAGTGGTTGAAGTACAAACTGGAGCGTAATCTGCACTCACAAAATGAAAAGCTCACAGACTACAGTGAACACTGAAACACAACTATTCACTATCTGTGAAAAGCTCCTTTGTGTACTTCTATAGTGTTTGCAACCAATGTATTGTATACGGATGGAAGCGCGTCACACTAATAGATTAGATTTTTTTCCACTAAAATGGAGCAGCACCAATTAGAGAAAAATGTGAAGGATGAGGCAGTGACACACGCTCAGCAGACTACAACCGGCAGTGGTTGAAGTACAAACTGGAGCGTAATCTGCACTCACAAAATGAAAAGCTCACAGACTACAGTGAACACTGAAACACAACTATTCACTATCTGTGAAAAGCTCCTTTGTGTACTTCTATAGTGTTTGCAACCAATGTATTGTATACGGATGGAAGCGCGTCACACTAATAGATTAGATTTTTTTCCACTAAAATGGAGCAGCACCAATTAGAGAAAAATGTGAAGGATGAGGCAGTGACACACGCTCAGCAGACTACAACCGGCAGTGGTTGAAGTACAAACTGGAGCGTAATCTGCACTCACAAAATGAAAAGCTCACAGACTACAGTGAACACTGAAACACAACTATTCACTATCTGTGAAAAGCTCCTTTGTGTACTTCTATAGTGTTTGCAACCAATGTATTGTATACGGATGGAAGCGCGTCACACTAATAGATTAGATTTTTTTCCACTAAAATGGAGCAGCACCAATTAGAGAAAAATGTGAAGGATGAGGCAGTGACACACGCTCAGCAGACTACAACCGGCAGTGGTTGAAGTACAAACTGGAGCGTAATCTGCACTCACAAAATGAAAAGCTCACAGACTACAGTGAACACTGAAACACAACTATTCACTATCTGTGAAAAGCTCCTTTGTGTACTTCTATAGTGTTTGCAACCAATGTATTGTATACGGATGGAAGCGCGTCACACTAATAGATTAGATTTTTTTCCACTAAAATGGAGCAGCACCAATTAGAGAAAAATGTGAAGGATGAGGCAGTGACACACGCTCAGCAGACTACAACCGGCAGTGGTTGAAGAACTAACTGGAGCGTGATCTGCACTCAAAAAATCAAAACCTCACAGACTGCAGTGAACACTGAAACACAACTATTCACTATCTGTGAAAAGCTCCTTTGTGTACTTCTATAGTGTTTGCAACCAATGTATTGTATACGGATGGAAGCACGTCACACTAATAGATTTGATTTTTTTCTAATATAATGGAGCTGCACCAATTCCACTAAATAAAATAAAAAAAAAAAGAGTCAGTGACACGTGCAGATGCCTACAAACAGCGGTGGATGCAGAGCAAACTGCAGCGTCACCTGCACTGTCACACACACACCTTGCACAGAGCTGTTAAAACAACACTGGCAAAATGAAGCTTTACACAGCGGTTGGTAAACTAGCCTGCCTCAAGCACAGTAGTACACAAAATCGCAATATCTAACTGTCCCTCAGAGTGAGCAGAGTAGCGTTCTGTCCCTTACTGAGTTCACAGCACAGTGACGCTAAAATGGCGGCGGCGCCTTTTATAGTGCATTCTGACATCATTTCAGCAGCCAATCACAGCCATGCCATTAGTTAAGATGACCGCAGCATTACAGGATGTGCCCACACTTCGTAGGATTCCTCATTGGCTGACTAAAATCACATTGCCTCTCAAAGAATTATGGGAACTTCCGATTCCGGTATACGATATGGAAAAAGTATCGGAATTAAGTATCGGAATTCCGATAACGCGAATATCGGCCGATACCCGATACTTGCGGTATCGGAATGCTCAACACTAGTTGAGGGCAATCTGGAGTATGTGGTTGAGAAAATATTAGATTCTCGTTTTTCTAGACGGAAACTCCAGTATTTGGTTAAGTGGAGAGGTTATGGTCAGGAAGACAATTCTTGGGTGTTTGCTTCGGACATCCATGCTAGGAGACTCATCCGTGCGTATCATAGAACTCATCCTGACCGACCTGGTTGCTCAAATGAGGGTTCGGTGCCCCCTTCTCAAGGGGGGGTACTGTTGTGAATGGGTTTGAGATGAGTTCTGAGCAGAGACTCCCTCTGGTGGTTACAAGCGGTGCTGGTCTGTTCAGTGAAGATTGTGAGGACTGGGAATCAGGTGTTACTGACTGGTCTTATATAAGGGAGTCACTTTCCCATCAGGGTTGCCGGTGATCAATTGTTCTGGTCTGAATCCTTTATTCCAGTTTCCCTTGTAGCCTGCTGTGTCGTGTCTGCATCTCCTGCTAACAGATAAGACATTTTCTTCTTTTGTGTTTGTGCTATATTTTTGCATTTTGTCCTGCACTTCTGTGGGGGCCTTCAGGGTCCCCTCCGGGGCTTCTGCCCTCTCAGTTTTGTTCAGCCACTGATGTTTGTACTTTTGCTTTTTCCAGTTTTTTCAGTGGCTGCTGTTTTGATTTTGTTACACCAGAGAACTAATTTAGGTGGTAGAGGTCGTGTGATCTCAGGTATTTTTGAAATTAGTAGAGTTGGCGCTTTTCAGGGTTTTCTGGGATTGCAGTAAGTACCCTTCCTATCCTTTTCTATTTAGTTAGTTTGGGCCCCAGCGTTTGCTCATACTATTTTCTTTCTGTGTCAGTATTTCATCTTGTCTAACCGCCATTACATGTTTGGGGGCTTTCTAATATCTTTGGTGTTCTGCTCCGGGGCAGATAGCTTTCCTATATCTATCTTTAGGTGTAGTTAGTTTCTCAGGCTGTGACGAGGCGTCTAGGACCAACGTAGGAACGCTCCACGGCTGCCTCTAGTTGTGGTGGTTAGTCAGGGTACTGCAATCTCATAGATTCCAACTGCTCTGGTGTATTTCCTTTTTTACCTGCACTCCTCAGCTACCGAAACATAACAGGTTTCCACTGTTTAGGCAGATCAGGAGCTCTCCAAACACGACATGGCGTCCAGCCAATTCTGCGTTGAAAAAGTCAAGTCCTTCCCTTCCGAGCTCTGCCATGCATCCAAACAGTGGTTTACCCCCACATATGGGGTATCAGTGTACTCAGGACGATTTGCACAATAACTTTTGGGGTCTTGTTACCTTGGAAAACTATAAATTGGGGTGAAAAGATCATTTTTGTGAAAAAAAAATATGAATTTTTAATTTTACGGCTCTACGTTATAAACTTGTGTGAAGCACTTGGGGTTCCAATTGCTCACCACAGATCTAGATAAGTTCCTTAGGGGTCAAGTTTCCAAAATGGGGTAAATTGTGGGGGGTTTCCACTGTTTAGTCACATCAGGGGTTCTCCAAATGCAACATGGCATACAATCTCAATTCCAGCCAATTTTGGTTGGAAAAAGTCAAATGGTGCTCCTTCTATTCCGAGCTCTGCCATGCACCCAAACAGTGGTATCAGCGTACTCAGGACAAATTGGACAACTTTTGTGGTCCAATTTCTCCTGTTACCCTTGTGAAAATAAAAAATTGGTGACTAAAAGATAATTTTTGTGGGAAAAAAATAGGATTTTTTATTTTCAAAGTGCTCACCACAGATCTAGATAAGTTCCTTAGGGGGTCTAGTTTCCAAAATGGGGTCACTTGTGGGGGGTTTCCACTGTTTAGGCACATCTGGGGCACTGCAAACGGAACATGACCCCCATCAACGTCTGCATTCCAAAACGTTATTACTTCCTTTCCAAGCCCTGCCGTGCGCTCAGACATATAGGGGATCAGCGTACTCAGGACAAATTGGACAACAACTTTTGGGGTCCAATTTCCTTGGGAAAAATCAAAAATTTGGGGCTAAAAAATCATTTTTGTGGAATTTTTTTTTTTTCACACACAGGCATTATAAACTTTTGTGAAACACTTTGGGGTTCAAAGTGCTCACAACAGATCTAGAAAAGTTCCATGGGGGGTCTAGTTTCCAAAATGGTGTTACTTGTGGGGGTTTTCCACTATTTAGGCACATCAGGGGCTCTCCAAACGTGACATGGCGTCCAATCTCAATTCCAGCCAATTTTGGTTTGAAAAAATCAAACTGCGTTCCTTCGCTTACGAGCTCTGCCGTGTGCCCAAACAGTAGTTTTCCCCCACATATGGGGTATTGGCGTACTCAGGAGAATTGCACAACTTTATCTGTCCATTTTCTCCTTTTACCCTTGTGAAAATAAAAAAAAAGGTTGTAAAAGATCATTTTTGTCACTAAAACGTTAAATATTCATTTTTTCCTTCCACATTGCTTTAGTTCCTGTGAAGCACCTGAAGGGTTATTAAACTTCTTGAATGTAGTTTTGAGTACGTTGAGGGGTGCAGTTTTTAGAATGGTGTCACTTTTGGGTATTTTCTGCCATATAGACCCCTCAAAGTGACTTCAAATGTGAGGTGGTCCCTAAAAAAAATGGCTTTGTAAATTTTGTTGTAAAAATGAGAAATCGCTGGTCAACTTTTAACCCTTATAACTTCCTAACAAAAAAAATGTTGGTTCCAAAATTGTGCTGATGTAAAGTAGACATGTGGGAAATGTTATTTATTAACTATTTTGTGTGACATATTTCTCTGTTTTAAGGGAATAAAAATTCAAAGTTTGAAAATTGCAAAATTTTCGCCATATATAGCTTTCAGATATATTACCACAAAAAAGTAGAAGAGAAGTTCTTTAAGATGTACCTCTGGAATTTAGTGATGCTGTCCCCTGCTGCTTTTTTGTATGCTTTGGTTTGAGACACCTTTGAGCCTATCCCTTTCACATAAGAAATAATAATACCCACATTTTAAGAGCACCCTCACATCTTAGATGAGTTTTATAACAGTCTCATATTTACAGAAATCCTTATCTCAATCAGTTATATATTAATATTACAACTTTTTCCACAGTGATTTGTATTAGGATGTTTAGTAAGATATAAAAATATTTAGAATTGAGAGTCCTCAGTGGTTGATACCTTTTAATGGCTAACTGAAAAGATGGTAACAAATTGCAAGCTTTCGAGACTACTCCGGTCTCTTCATCAGGCAAAGACTAAAACAAAAACTTTTTTTTTTAGTCTTTGCCTGATGAAGAGACCTGCGTAGTCTCGAAAGCTTGCAATTTGTTACCATCTTTTCAGTTAGCCATTAAATGGTATCAACCACTGAGGACTCTCAAGTCTAAATATTTTTCTATCTACTGGCTAACACGGTACGAAGATACACATCTTTCCTATAGTAAGATATATGCTTTTTGCTTTTATTATTAAAATGATTGCTTTTGAGGTGTAATAATTAGGATGTTTAGTAAGATATATGCTTTTTGCTTTTATTATTAAAATGATTGCTTTTGAGGTGTAATAATAATACATTTACGCTCAGCTACCTTAATTCCTTCTACATCATATTTTGCCCTAAGTATGTTTTCTTTGCTCTTGATGCACGTAAATTGCAATTATTTGCAGATATCATTTCCATTATAGAAATAAATAATGACATTGTTTATTCAGAATTCTATTATATCAGTGGCTTAGTTGTTTATTCTTGTGTTTCTGATTATTATAATTCTACATATAATATTTACAAGCTGGTGAACATTTAGCTACTGTGATTACGTAGAAATTTACGAAAAATAGTTTGTTCCTGTGAAAAATATGTGGTATTAGGCTATGCTTACATGCTGTTTTTGAGGAGGTTTTTTTCAGTGGATCCACTTCAAAATTATACTCTAAAATGGCTTAAAGGGGTTTGGAAATTTTAATTTATTTTCAAAATTCACTTACCTGTTTGTGAGAGGAGTTTTTATTTTTGTTTTCCTGAAGAGGTTTTAGAAAATGAAGTGGATCCGGAAGCAATCTGCTCCAATCTAGGCACTTGTAAATCAATAAGCAGCAAAAACCGCTTCCAGAAAAACCTCTTCTTAAACTCTTCAAAAAAACCTCTTTATACTATGGCTTTTTTCCAATGTCTTTTTTAGCACTGAAAATTTAGCTAAAAAAAATACAAAAAAATTGCTCAAAAAATGAACATATCTACTTCTATTCAATGGCAACTTGTTCATATTTTCAGGTTTTTTAATGTTTTTGAAAAGGTTTCAGGATTTCAAAAGATGAAAATCATTAAAAAGAAGAAATATGCTAATTCTTGAGATGTTTTCCACTAAGACGGTCCCCAACCTTTCATACCTTAGGAGCATTGAGTTCTGAGAGAGAGAGTCGTGAGCCATATCCAAAGCCCCTGAGATATTGACATCCTGATCCTGCCCCCCCCATAGTAGTGACACTCAGATATAGGAGACTTCCATCAAAATAATAGAGGCAACATTTGAAGAGACTAGGGCGGCGCTGAACACGATCTGGATTTGCCCATCAGCCCAGATTGCACAATTAGTAAGCAGCACAGGACATGACTAAAACACCTTTTATGAGGTGTGCAGGGGCTCCTATGAGGGTATAAAAGGGTTGTAGGAACCCCATTTACATGATTTTAAAAGTGATGGGGAGGGTTCATGAGGTATAAAACGGGTGACCAGTTCCCTTTCAGAAAGATAGCCACAGATCTGCGAGTCTTCCTGACTCTTGGGAACATACCATTTTGGGCGAGGAAGCTATAAGTGTGCAGGGAATCTCTGTGCTGCTGTCTTACTTCATCCTTAATGTTACTTAAAGAAAATCTGTCAGCAGTTTTTTGCTATGTAATCTAAAGACAGTAGGGTTAAAATACATATTTCAGCAATCGATGCCTCTATTATCAAGCTTGGTGCTTTTGTTGCTTAAAATGAATGCTTTAGCATCAGTATCTTATCGTTGCTGTGACTATATGGCCTTGTGAGCCATGGTCCTACACGCTCCATCCTGTGATAGACATTATATATGGAAAGACTGGTGTGGGCGGAACTAGCTTCCTCAGCTCTGGTGCATTGCTAAATCTAATAGCTCTGATTGTGTCAGAAACTGACTCACTCAGTAATCTAAGTGATACATTGTTGGATTCAGGGTCTCTTTGCTTACATCAGGCTGCTCTCAGATGAGGTAACAAAAACCTGCTGACAGATTCCCTTTAATCAGAAGCAATGTAACAGATTCCAGTGTATTATTGGCTATCAGCGGAGAAAGAAGATAATGTAGAAAAACAGCAACAGAGGTAAACCTGTCAGTCTTCTTTTTCTTATGGCTGTTGTTTATAGGCAGCTATATAATCCATTTAGAAGCAGATGTCTTTTTCTTTGCTTTCCTTTTAATGAAACTATGTCCTTTTCTTGTAGATAAACCCCTTAGAAATAGCTGTATCCTCTTACTTTAGCTAGGCTTATTAATATACAAGAACATTTTAATATTGGGCATTTTATTGCATGCTTGATAAATAATAATTTTCTGTAAGAAGTAACACTCTGGTCCAGAAAGTTTTCACTTGATTAAAGGGTATGCCACACTAAACAATATCGCTAACGGGATCGCTAAAAAACGTCACTATTTAGCGATCCCGTTAGCGATATTGTTCAGTGCGGCAGCTGCCAGCGACGAGCTTCCTGCTGTGATCTCGCTCGTCGCTGGAATCGCTCCGGACCCTATTTCATCGCTGGCGCTCCCGCTGGGTAAGTATCTTATCGCTGTGTGGCACCTTTTCTTAGCGATTTAGCGGTACTTTTGTACCGCTAAAGTCGTTAAGAAGATCGCTAACGGCGATAGCGTCGTTAACTATATCGCTAAATGCGGTAGCATTAGCGATATAGAAACAATCCCGCTAGCGATCTCATTAGTATGCAACGCTAACGAGATCGCTAGCGGGATAGCTTAGTGTGGCAGTACCTTAACATTTTCTTGGTTCGCTGCAGTGAATAATGAATTCATTTTGTGGACAAGACAGAAATGGAAAGTGACACTACCCACATTTCCAAAAATTTGCTTCTTTACTAAAGTGTTTTGATAAAAGCAAGTGAGCATTGTGTCTGCTGATTTGGTGGTGTATTACCCCACAAATAGACTAAGTAGAGTACTCCAAAAGATATGGAAAGAGAAACTCTCATCAAAGATATACTGCAAATTTGTCACTTAGTTTGAGTCCAGATACAAAACAGTGCTAACAATTCATGAAGATGAAACTGGTATGGTTCCAGATGATCGCCTTTTCCTGTGTACTCACACTTCAGGACCATATAAGAGTGAGTATGTAAGGAGATGACAGAGGCCGTCAAATGCATCCCTGTTATGATATGGTAGACGAGCAGGACAGTAGCCAAAATAGCCTAGGCAACCAGACATCTAGAGAGGTTGGTAACTAGCGGATTGCAGACCCCTGAACTGACAGCACAACTAGAAGCAGCCGTGGGACGTGCCTTCGTTGCCTTAGATGCCTCGACACAGCCGGAGATATAACTAAGCCTAAAGAGAGAAAGGGGAAAGCTAACTGCCCCGGAGTAGAGCCCCCAAAGGAATAGGTAGCCCCCAAACATATTTTGGCGGTGAGGCAAGGTGAAATACAAACACAGGCAGAAAAAAGAGCAAGCAAACGCTGGGGCCAAACTTTCTAGATAGGATAGGACAGGAAAGAATACTGTCTGCAATCCAGCAAAAACTCTAAGAAAAACTCCAACCAGTCTGATATGCAAAAATAAGTCTGAGACCACACGATCTCTCCCCCGCTAGATCGGAACTCTGGTGTAACCGTTAGCAAATAAGCGGATACTGAGATAACAGGGAACTGAAAATACATAAACAATGGCAAATGAGAAACAGAGGCCAGCGCAGGCCCCCGCAGGGAAACCTGGCTGAACAAACTCCAGAAGTGCAGAAAACTGCGATAGACAAAAACTAATGTCACAGAAATAAAAAGCAAAGAACTTATCTGAAGGTTGCAGGACAAGCAGCTCCCAGGTGATGGACTTCTGTTAGCCAAGGCAGCTTCATTACTATCAGCAACCACAAGAGGAAGACCAAACTCCAAAGTCAGAGTGTTCACAACAGTACCCCCCCTTGAAGAGGGTCACCGAACCGTCACCTGCGCCACCTGTCCGATCAGGATGAGCCCGGTGAAAGGCGCTAACCAATCACTCAGCGTGAATGTCAGAAGCAAACACCCAAGAATTGTCCTCCTGACCATAACCTTTCCACTTGACCAAGTACTGGAGTCTCCGTCTAGCCAGACGAGAGTCTAATATCTTCTCCACTTCATACTCCAGATTGCCCTCAATCAAAACTGGCTCAGGAGGCGTAGCCGTAGGAACTAGTGGCTCAACAAACCTTTTCAATAAAGATTTATGGAAGACGTTGTGAATCTTAAATGTCCCTGGACGAGCCAAATGGAAAGAAACGGGATTAAGGACCTCCAAGATCTTATAAGGTCCAATAAACCTGTTAAGGGCCTGTGGAACGCACCTAATAGATATTAAGGAGAGGTGCGTTCGCAGCCCGGGGTCCACCGTGCAGGCAGAGCCTGCTGCTAGTAAGATGGCGTAAATAGGCAGTATGAGCGAACTCTGTTATCCTGCAGAGTCGCAGATGTAAACGCCGTAGCATTATATGGCGATATAAGCAAACTCTGTTAATTCACAGAGCCGCTGTAACAAAGACGGTGTCCTGGGTGGTCTGTAAATAGACCAAATTTTTTTGGTCAGTGAAAACTTGAAAGGGAAAGCGAGCCCCCTCCAGGAGATGTGTCCACTTGGAAAAGGCCAACTTCATGGCTAGCAACTTCCTATCCTCCTCTGACCACAATTTGTGATTCGCTCCCTTCTTGGTGAGGGCTACCAAGGGAGCTACCAAAGTGGAGAAGTGGGGAATGAATTGGAGATAGTAATTAATGAACCCCATAAAGCGCTGCACCGCTTTAAGAGAATGGGGTTCTTGCCAATCCATCACAGCCTGTAGTTTGGCAGGATCCATAGCCAATCCTTGGGTGGAGATGATATAGCCCATGAAAAGTTAAAGACTCCTGCTCAAACATGCATTTCTCCAACTTTGCATAGAGGGAGTTCGCCTGTAACAGGTCGAAGACTTTGCAGATATTCCTCCGGTGAGAGTCAATATCTGGAGAAAAGATGAGAATATCATCCAGATAGACTACTACAGAGGTGGAAAGCATATCCCGGAAGATGTCATTGACAAAGTCTTGGAAAACGGCTGGGGCATTACAGAGCCCGAAGGGCATCACCAGGTATTCATAATGCCCATCCCTGGTATTAAAAGCCGTCTTGCATTTGTCCCCTTCACGGATTCGAATCAGGTTATAAGCACCACGCAGATCTATTTTAGTAAATACCCTTGCTCCCCGGAGCCTATCAAAGAGCTCAGAAATCAGGGGCAACGGGTACTTATTCTTAACGGTGATGGCGTTAAGACCTCTGTAATCTATACACGGACGTAATTCTCCACTCTTCTGCACGAAGAAGAACCCTGCTCCTGCTGGTGACACCGACTTCTTAATGAACCCTCTTGCCAGATTCTCCTGGATATATTGAGACATAGCCTCCATCTCAGGAAGAGAGAGGGGATAGACCCTTCCCCGAGGAGGTTCTGCTCCAGACAAGAGGTCAATAGGACAGTCATAGGGACGATGGGGCTGCAGAGTCTCCGCAGCCTTTTAGAGAACACGTCTGCATAAGACTGATAGCACTTTTGAAGAGGAGAAAGATCTGCGGGTATCTCTGTAGTGGTAACCTGAATGCACTCCCTGACACATCTGTCCTTACATGACTCACTCCAACCCAGTATCCCACCGGAGGTCCACTCAATATGAACGGAGCCAGGGTACTCCCAGTAGGATTTCGTCTATTCCCTCGGGAAGGACGAGAAGGGAAATAATTTCCTGATGGGAAGGGGGTACACACAAAGTAAGAGGGACAGTCTGATGTGTAATTGGCGAGGGCAATGTCAACCCATTCACTACCCGGACAGTCCCTGGTTTGTCGAGCGCTACCAGATGTATTGCGTGGCGACGAGCAAAGGTAGATGACATGAAATTCCCCTCTGCTCCTGAGTCCACACAAAGCTCGACTGTAAGTGTGGAAGAGTCTACAGTGACTGTCCCTTTAAATGTCATCTTGGAGGAAAATGCCGCTGTCTCTAGTGAACCTCCTCCCAGGGCCACTAGACGCATGTGCCCCCTGATCTCCAATGGGAGATCTTGCTCTGGACATGCTCAGATGAAGCAACAAAGGACTTAGTCCTAAAGACGTCTGCTCGCCGCTGACCAGTACTGGCTACAATAGTAGAACCTGAAGAGGCAGCAGCATGTCTCTGCACAGTATTAGACCGGGCGAGACGCTGGGATCACGTCTTTGCTGAGCAGGCTCCACTGCGGCCGGAGATGGATGGGGGACTGCAGCGGGACTGGTTCGAGACTCCTCTTGTGCAGCAGCGGGAGCTCGAACCCTAACAAACCTTGGCTTAAATTTTTGAGACGCAACCTTCATAGGGATATTTTTTGAGGACAACCAAACCATGTCCCCTACTTTAAACCAGGACCATCAGTCCTATGCTGGTTGGCAAACCGTTGGGCCCTCTCCTGAGAGAGAGACAACTTATCCACTACTTAATCCCAAATCTGCTTCATTCTCTCTACCATAGAGTCAACACCCGGACAGACAGAAGCCTCCACCTGCCCCAAAGAAAACCGAGGATGAAACCCGAAATTGCAGAAAAAAGGGACATCAAAGTGGCAGAACTAGCCCTATTATTTAGAGCGAATTCAGCCAAGGGCAAAAAGAGACACAATCATCTTGATCAGCAAACACAAAACATCTCAAATGTTTTTCAAAAGTCTGGTTTGTTCTCTTAGTCTGCCCATTGGTCTGAGGTTGAAATGCAGAGGAGAAAGACAACTGAATTCCCAGTTTAGAACAAAAGTCTCTCCAAAATATGGAAACAAAATGGACTCCTCTGTCAGACACAATGTTCTCCGGAATGCCGTGCAAACGAACCACCTGCTGGAAAAATAAGGGCACCAACTAGGAAGAGGATGGCAACTTCGGCAGTGGCACAAAATGGACCATCTCTGAAAATCTATCACAGATCACCCAGATAACAGTCATTCTCTGAGAGACAGGGGGGTCGGAAATAAAATCCATAGAGATATGGGTTCATGGCCTACTGGGCACAGGCAGTGGCATTAACAATCCACTAGAGCAAGAGCAGGGTTTGGACCGAGAACAAGTCCCACAGGACTGCACAAAATTCCTGACATCAAGAGATAAAGTAGGCACCAAAAGCACCGACTCACCAAATCTCTGGTACCAAAAATACCAGGAGGACCAGCCAACGCGGAGCAATGAATTTCAGACATTACTTTCTTCCTCCATTGGTCTGGGACATACAATTTCCCCACAGGGCAATGTTCAGGTTTATCCCCCTGAAATTCCTCCAGGGCAAGTCTCAAATCGGGTGAGATAGCTGAAAGAACCACACCCTCCTTCAGAATGGCAGTAGGCTCAGTCACATCAAGAGAATCCGCAAGGAAACTCCTAGAGAGGGCATCCGCCTTAACATTCTTAGTGCCCTGAAGAAAGGAGACCACAAAATTAAAACGCGTGAAAAACAAGGCCCAACTGGCCTGTCTAGGATTTAATAGCTTTGCAGATTCGAGATAGATCAGGTTCTTGTGGTCAGTGAGGACCACAACTTGATGTTTGGCTCCCTCCAACCAATGTCTCCACTCTTCAAAAGCCCACTTCATAGCCAATAATTCCCGATTCCCCACATCAAAATTACGTTCAGCTGGAAAAATTTTTGAGAGAAGAAGGCACAAGGGTTACTCTTAGAGGTTACAGGATCTCTTTGGGACAAAACGGCTCCTGCACCAATCTCAGAAGCATCTATCTCCACCTGAAATGGTAGCGAAACATCAGGTTGCCGTAAAACAGGAGCAGAAGTGAATCTTCACTTAAGCTCCTGAAACGCCAAAACTGCCTCTGGAGACCAATTCACTACATCAGAACCGTTTTTGGTCAAATCCGTCAGTGGTTTCACAACACCAGAGAAATTACTTATAAATTTATGGTAAAAATTAGCAAAACCCAAAAATCTCTGAAGAGCCTTCAATGAAGTGGGCTGAACCCAATCACAAATGGCCTGAACTTTGACCGGGTCCATTTCAATAGCGGAGGGAGACAAAATAAATCCCAAAAACGAAACCTTCTGTACGCCAAAGAGACATTTTGATCCCTTAACCTCTTTACCCCCAAGGGTGATTTGCACGTTAATGACAGGGCCAATTTTTACAATTCTGACCACTGTCTCTTTATGAGGTTATAACTCTGGAACGCTTCAACAAATCTTCGCGATTCTGAGAATGTTTTTCTCATGACATATTGTACTTCATGTTAGTGGTAAAATTTCTTCGATAAAACTTGTGGCTATTTATGAAAAAAAATGGAAATATGATGAAAATTTTGCAATTTTCAAACTTTGAATTTGTGTTCCCTTAAAACAGAGAAATATGTCTCTCAAAATAGTTAATAAATAACATTTCCCACATGTCTACTTTATATCAGCACAATTTTGGAACCAAAATTTTTTTTTGTTAGGAAGTTATAAGGGTTAAAAGTTGACCAGTGATTTCTCATTTTTACAACAAAATTTACAAAGCCATTTTTTTTAGGGACCACCTCACATTTGAAGTCACTTTGAGGGATCTATATGGCAGAAAATACCTAAAAGTGACACCATTCTTAAAACTGCACCCCTCAAGGTACTCAAAACCACATTCAAGAAGTTTATTAACCCTTAAGGTGCTTCACAGGAGCTGAAGCAACATGGAAGGAAAAAATTAACATTTAACTTTTTAGTGACAAAAATGATCTTTTACAACCTTTTTTTTTATTTTCACAAGGGTAAAAGGAGAAAATGGACAGATAAAGTAGTTGTACAATTTCTCCTGAGTACGCCAATACCCCATATGTGGGGGAAAACCACTGTTTGGGTGCACGGCAGAGCTCGTAAGGGAAGGAGCGCCATTTGACTTTTTCAAACCAAAATTGGCTGGAATTGAGATTGGACGCCATGTCGCATTTGGAGAGCCCCTGATGCACCTAAACAGTGGAAACCACTATAAGTGATACCATTTTAGAATCTAGACCCCCTATGGAACTTATCTAGATCTGTTGTGAGCACTTTGAACCCCCAAGTGTTTCACAAAAGGTTATAATGCCTGGGTGTTAAAAAAAAACAAAAACAATTTTCCACAAAAATGATCTTTTAGTCCCCAATTTTTGATTTTTTTCCAAGGAAATTGGACCCCAAAAGTTGTTGTCCAATTTGTCTTGAGTACGCTGATACCCCATATGTGGGGGGGGGGGAACTGTTTGGGTGCATGGCAGGGCTTGGAAAGGAAGTAATAACGTTTTGGAATGCAGACTTTGATGGGTGTCATGTCCAGTTTGCAGTGCCCCAGATGTGCTTAAACAGTGGAAACCCCTCACATGTGATCCCATTTTGGAAACTAGACCCCCTAAGGAACTTATCTAGATCTGTGGTGAGCAATTTGAACCCCCAAGTGCTTCACATAAGTTTATAATGCCCAGGCATGAAAATAAAAAATCTTATTTTTTTCCCACAAAAATTATCTTTTAGTCACAAATTTTTTATTTTCCCAAGGGTAACAGGAGAAATTGGATCACAAAAGTTGTTGTCCAAATTGTCCTGAGTACGCTGATACCCCATATGTGGGGGGGAACCACTGTTTGGGAGCACGGCAGAGCTCGGAAAGAAAGGAGTGTCATTTGACTTTTTCCAATCAAAATTGGCTGGATTTGAAATTGGATGCCATGTTGCATTTGGATAGCCCCTTATGTGCCTAAACAGTGGAAACCCCCCACAAGTGACCCCATTTTGGAAACTAGACCCGCTAAGGAACTTATCTAGATCTGTGGTGAGAAATTTGAACCCCCAAGTGCTTCATACAAGTTTATAACGTAGAGCCATAAAATTAAAAAATCATATTTGTTCGACAAAAATGATCTTTTCACCCCAATTTTTATTTTTCCAAGGGTAACAAGACCCCAAAAGTTATTGTGCAATTTGTCCTGAGTACGATGATACCCCATATGTGGGGGTAAACCACTGTTTGGGTGCATGGCAGAGCTCAGAAGGGAAGGAGCGCCGTTTGACTGTTTCAAAGCAGAGTTTGCTGGACGCCATGTCGTGTTTGGAGAACCCTTGATGTGCCTAAATAGTGAAAAAAACCCACAAATGACACCATTTTGGAAACTAAACCCCTCAAGGAACTTATCTAGATGTGTGGTGAGAACTTTGAACCCCCAAGTGCTTCGCAGAAGTTTATAATGTAGAGCCATAAAAATAAAAAATCATAATTTTTTTTCCACAAAAATGATATTTTCACCCCCAATTTTTTTTCACTAAAGTTTATAACGCCCGATCATGAAAATAAAAAAAATCATATTTTTTCCACAAACATGATCTTTTAGTCCCAAACTTTTTCTTTTCCCAAGGGTAACAGGAGAAATTGGACCCCAAAAGTTGTTGTCCAATTTGTCCTGAGTATGCTGAGACCCCATATGTGGGAGAAAAATACTGCATGGGCACACATCGTGGCTCGGAAGTGAAGTAGTAACGTTTTGGATTGCAGACTTTGATGGAATGGTCTGTGGTGTCATGTCGTGTTAGGAGAGCCCCTGATGTGCCTAAACATTGGAAACTGTTGTGAATGGGTTTGAGATGAGTTCTGAGCAGAGGCTCCCACTGGTGGTTACAAGCGGTACTAGTGAAGATTGTGAGGACTGGGAATCAGGTGTTACTGACTGGTCTTATATAAGGGAGTCATTTTCCCATCAGGGTGGCCGGTGATACTGTTATGTTTCGGTAGCTGAGGAGTGCAGGTAAAAAAGGCAATACACCAGAGCAGTTGGAATCTATGAGATTGCAGTACCCTGACTAACCACCGCAACTAGAGGCAGCCGTGGAACGTTCCTACGTTGGTCCTAGACGCCTCGTCACAGCCTGAGAAACTAACTACACCTAAAGATAGAAATAGGAAAGCTATCTGCCCCGGAGCAGAACCCCAAAGATAATAGAAAGCCCCCAAACATGTAATGGCGGTTAGACAAGAGGAAATACTGACACAGAAAGAAAATAGTATGAGCAAACGCTGGGGCCCAAACTATCTAAATAGAAAAGGATAGGAAGGGTACTTACTGCAATCCAGAAAACCCTGAAAAGCGCCAACTCTACTAATTTCAAAATACCTGAGATCACACGACCTCTACCACCTAAATTAGTTCTCTGGTGTAACAAAATCAAGACAGCAGCCACTGAAAAAACTGGAAAAGCAAAAGTACAAAACTCAGTGGCTGAACAAACTGAGAGGGCAAAAGCCCCCGGAGGGGACCAGAAGGCCCCCACAGAAGTGCAGGACAAAATGCAAAAATATAGCACAAACACAAAAGAAGAAAATGTCTTATCTGATAGCAGGAGATGCAGACACGACACAGCAGGCTACAAGGGAAACTGGAAGGAAGGATTCAGACCAGAACAATTGATCACCGGCAACCCTGATGGGAAAATGACTCCCTTATATAAGACCAGTCAGTAACACCTGATTCCCAGTCCTCACAATCTTCACTAGTACCGCTTGTAACCACCAGAGGGAGCCTCTGCTCAGAACTCATCTCAAACCCATTCACAACAGGAAACCCACCACAAATGACCCCATTTTGGAAACTAGACCACCCAAGGAACTTATCTAGATGTGTGGGGAGAACTTTGAACCCCCAAGTGCTTCGCAGAAGTTTATAATGTAGAGCCATAAAAATAAAAAATCATAATTTTTTTCCACAAAAATGATATTTTCACCCCCAATTTTTTATTTTCCCAAGGGTAACAGAAGAAATTAGACCCCAAGAGTTATTTTGCAATTTGTCCTGAGTACGTTGATAACCCATATGTGGGGGTAAACTACTGTTTGGGCGCATGGCAAAGCTCAGAAGGGAGGGAGCACCGCTTGACTTTTTCAATGCAGAATTGGCTGGAATTGAGATCAGATGCTATGTCACATTTGGAGAGCCCCTGATGTGCCTAAACAGTGGAAATCCCCAATTCTAACTCCAACCCTAACTCCAACACACCCCTAAACCTAATCCCAACCCTAATCATTACCCTAACCACAAACCTAACCCTATCACACACCTAACCCTTTTCCCAACCCTAACCCTAATTCTAACTTTAGCCCCAACCCTAACCTTAACTTTAGCCCCAACCCTAACCCTAACGGAAAATGGAAATAAATAAATTTTTTTAATTTTATTATTTTTCCCTAAGTAGGTGGTAAAGGGGGGTTTGATTCACTATTTATAGTGGGTTTTTATGTTTGGCAGCTGTCACGTTTTTGCATCACCACATTTTGAGAGCTATAATTTTTGCATATTTTGGCCCACAGAGTCATGTGAGGGCTTATTTTTTGCAGGACTGGTGGACGTTTTTATTGTTACCATTTTTGGGCACGTTACATTTTTTGATCGCTTTTTATTACAATTTTTGGGAGATTAGAATGAACAAAAATCAGCAGTTCATGAATTTCTTTTGGGGGGGGTTTATACCGTTCTGCGTGTGGTAAAATTGATAATGCATTTTTATTCTTTGGGTCAGTATGATTACAGCGATATCTCATTTGTATCATTTTTTTATGTTTTGGAGCTTTTATACATTAAAAACAATTTTATATAAAAAATAATTATTTTGGCATCGCTTTATTCTGCGAGCTATAACTTTTTTATTTTTTCGCTGATGATGCTGTATGGCAGCTTGTTTTTTAAGGGACAAGATGACAAGTGGTACCATGTTTATTTATATCCGTTTTTTTGATCGCGTGTTATTCCACTTTTTGTTCGGCGGTATGATTATAAAGCATTGTTTTTTGTTTTGTTTTTATTTTTCTTTTAAGGGGTTCACTAAAGGGGTTAACTAGTGGGACAGTTTTATAGGGCTGGTCATTACTGACGCGGCGATACCAAATATATGTAGTTTTATTGTTTGTTTTTTTTATTTACATGAAGAAATTAATTTATTGGGGAATATTTTTTTTTTCTTTATTTGGGAATTTTTTTTTTAAGCATGTGATTTTTATTTTTTTTAAACTTTTTTTACTTTGTCCCAGGGTGGGACATCACTGTATAATGTCAGATCGCTGGTCTGACAGTGTACACAGCACTCTGTCAGACCAGCGATGTGACAGGCAGTGCTGCAGGCTTCCTCAGCTCCTGCTCTCAGCAGGCACTGAAGAAGCCGCCTCCCTGCAGGACCCGGAAGGACCCCGCGGCCATCTTGGATCCGGGGTCCTGCAGGGAGGATGGTCCCTCAGAACAGCGCGACACATCTCGCTGTTCTGAGGGTCTCAGGGGAGCATGCAGGGAGCCCCCTCCCTGCGCGATGCTTCCCTATACCGCTGGAACACTGCGATCATGTTTGATCGCAGTGTGCAAGGGATTAATGTGCCGGGAGCGGTCAGTGACCGCTCCTGGCACATAGTGCCAGGTGTCAGCTGTGATAATCAGCTGACCCCCGGGCGCGATCGGCTGCGCTCCCCGTGAGCGCGTCCTATCGAATGGGACGTACTATCCCTTCCATGGTCATACGGGCCCAGGTCACATGGATGGGATAGTACGTCGGATGGCAGAAAGGGGTTAACATACAAAGCATTTTCTCTCAAAATCCGGAATACCATCCGAACATGTTCCACATGAGAATACCAGTGATTGGAAAAAATCAAAATATCGTCCAAATAAACGATCAGAAACTTATCCACCAAATCTCCAAAAATATCGATAATGAAAGATTGTAAGACGGAAGGGGCATTAGTGAGCCCAAAAGGCATCACTAGGTACTCAAAACGCCGTCTTCCATTCATCACCGTGCTTAATGCGAATAAGATTATACGCCCCCTAAGGTCAAGATTGGTAAACCAACTGTAAACCAACTAGCACCTTTCACTCTGGAAAATAAATCGGAAATCAGGGGTAAAGGATACTGATATTTAGCAGTGATCTTATTAAGGAGACAATAGTCAATACATGACCTCAATGAACCATCCTTCTTGGCCACAAAGAAAAAGCCGGCACCTAAAGGTGAAGAGGACGGTCTAATATGGCCTTTCTCCAATGACTCTTTGATATAATATCGCATGCATCATGCTCCGGTACAGACAAATTGAAGAGCCGATCCTTGGGAAATTTACAACTGGGCACTAACTCAATTGCGCAATCATAACTCCTGTGAGGAGGCAAGGACACAGACTTACTCTCACTAAACACATCAGAAAAATCAGCCAAATAGTCAGTGATATCCTGAGATTGGGGAGAGGTAGCAAAAACAGAAGTGTCACCACGAACACATTGACAACCCCAACTGACCACAGATACAGACTTCCAATCCAAAACAGGATTATGGGTCTGAAACCAAGGAAAACCCAGTACAATAATGTCATGTAAATTATGCAACACCAAAAATTTACAATTCTCTTGGTGGACTGGGGCTACCCGCATTATCACCTGGGTCCAAAACTGGGGTTTATTCTCCGCCAAAGGGGTAGAATCAATGCCCAGCAAAGGAATTGGGTCCGCAGGGGTACCATGGGAAAACCACAACATTTGGCAAAGTCGAAATCCATCAGGTTTAGAACTGCTCCTGAATCGACAAAAGCCTGAGCAGAAAATGAGGATAAGGAGCAAATCAAGGTAACAGTCAAGAGAAATTTAGGCTGTACATTGCCCAAAACAAATAAGTGAGCAAAACATCTACCCCTCTTAGGGCAGACGGAAACAGCATGAGCAGCGTCCCAACAATAGAAGCACAACTTAATACACTTTCGAAGTTCTCGACGCTTAGCCCCAGACACAACCCCATCACACTGCACGGGCTCAGAGGTTTGTTCGAAAGGTATCACCACCTCTCGCATATTACTACGTTCATGCAAACGTCTGTCAATTTGAATGGCTAATGACATAGAGTCGTTGAGACCAGAGGGGACAGGAAATCACACCATGACATCTTTTGTGGTTTCTGCCATACCCTTCCGAAAAAGAGCCGCCAGGGCATCATCGTTCCATTTAGTAAGGCCTGCCCACTTTCGGAATTTCTGACAATATAACTCTGCCGCTTCCTGACCCTGGTTCAATGCCAACAAGGTTTTTTCAGCTTGATCAATAACTTTAGGTTCATCATAAAACAACCCCAGAGCCTGAAAAAACGCATGAACATTAGCAAAAACAGGATCCCCAAGTGTCAGGGAAAAAGCCCAATCCTGAGGGTCACCGAGCAACAGGGGGATGACAATTTTAACCTGCTGTACAGAGTCCCCCGAGGAATTAGGTTTCAAGGCAAAAACTAATTTACAATTATTTTTAAAATTCGAAAATTTAGACTGATCCCCAAAAAACAAATCAAGAATAGAGATCTTAGGTTCTGCAGAAGACAACTGAGCGAGATAGAAAATTTTCCGAACTGCAGCAGCGAGCTGCTCAACACGATCAGACAAATGCTTAATTTCCATTGATAAAAAAAAATCCTCCTACAGCCCCTAGAGAAAAAGAGGAAAAAATATATAAAAAATTCTGACAACTTTATTAATTTATTTTTTTACTATTCTTTCCTTCTTTTAAGCACCATAGAATTAACAGTCAGGCCGGTGATTCTTTTATGATTTGGTAGCCGAGGAGGACAGTAGCCAAAATAGCCTAGGCAACCAGACACCCAGAGAGGTTGGTAACTAGCGGATTGCAGACCCCTGAACTGACAGCACAACTAGAAGCAGCCGTGGGACGTGCCTTCGGTGCCTTAGACGCCTCGACACAGCCGGAGAGATAACTAAGTCTCTTTAGAGAAAGGGGAAAACTAATTGCCCCGGAGTAGAGCCCCCAAAGGAATAGATAGCCCCCAAACATATTTTGGCGGTGAGACAAGATGAATTACAAACACAGGCAGAAAACAGAGCAAGCAAACGCTGGGGTCCAAACTGTCTAGACAGAATAGGACAGGAAAGAAAACTGTCTGCAATCCAGCAAAAACTGTAAGAAAAACTCCAACCAGTCTGATATGCACAAATACTGAGACCACACGTTCTTTCCCCCGCTAGATCAGAACTCTGGTGTAACTGGTAGCAAATAAACAATGGCAAATGAGAAACAGAGGCCAGCGCAGGCCCCCGCAGGGGAACCTGGCTGAACAAACTCCAGATGTGCAGAAAACTGAGATAGACAAAAACTAATGCCACAGAAATAATTGGAAACCAAAAACTGCCCAGTAAACTTTTAGACAAAGATGGCGAAGAAAAAAAGTAAACCGCCATAATGGTAAAAATTTCACTCCATATACATAATCAGACAGAAGAGAAAAAGCGGAGTAACGGATTGAATATAATAAATATATATGAAAGTTTATTCAGTAACAATGTAATACAAAATACACAATACAAAGGTGTCATGGAAAACACAGAATCAGTGCAGAAAAGGGGAGAGACAAATTCCTGTGCACACAGACCCACACTGTAAAGACCAGTCAAAATATAAATCACAACATATGACTAACTGCATGAGAACGATAGGCAAGCCAACCCATAAGCGCTAGGGCAAATACATAAAAAAAATGCCAAATCGCAACAAATCACAATAAGTCAGGCAAAAATGGGAGGCTTACCAATAAGGGGGGTGTGCACAGGTGAACCCTCTGTGCAGGCACCTGTGCACACCCCCCTTATTGGTAAGCCTCCCGTTTTTGCCTGACATTGTGATTTGGTGCGTTCTCCTGCAGTCAGTCATATGTTGTGATTTATATTTATTTATTAATTCTGCCGGACTGTCCTAATTTGAGGGACAGGTCAGGGCGTTGTCCTGACTTCCACTCACTCTCTTCTCTGTGTGACATCTTCATCGCTCTATAGCTAGTTATCCTCTGGGGTCATGGTTGACATTTTTGCTCTACACACTTACATTAATTAACTTTCAGTTAGTCGTAATAAAAAAAGTACACTATTAAAGAAGCAAATAAATTCAGCTCACCTGGGTGAAGCAGCGCACGGAAACTGCAGGTGCACAGAAGAAATCAAGTGAAGAAAGCCAAAAAAATCCAGCGCATAGGCTTCAAGGAAATACCTTTATTGGATCACGGTGAGTAGAGCAGAATAAAATACATCTAGATAGTCGCAGCTATCTCAGAAAAACATTAAAAACATCTTCATACGCGTTTCAGCTAATAAGTTGCCTTAGTCAATGAACACTCACATTTAAAATCTGAGCGTCTCATGTAGTCAGGACCGGATATCCCCCTACAAAACACGCAGCTGCAGACAATATAACAAGCACAGCTTGATTAGTTCTCAGGTACTAGAGGGTGTAAAGACATGGGAGTGTGCACACTTAAGAAAAAAAAAAGAGAATAAAGGAGCGGAGGGAGGAGCGTATTATATAGTAGAAGTATATCAAGACATTTGCAGCGGCGAAGTATTAATAATGATAAATGAGATCCTGGCGGATGTTAACCCCTAAAGGGAATCTTGTCTTAAGGAGATACATCCACCAGGTTTCTTGATTCATCAATTTATGTCTCATATTTAGAGTTGAGCGATACTTTCCGATATCCAAAAATATCGGATCGGAATGGTATCGCCGATATCACTAAATATCGGCGATATCCGATTCCGATGCCGGAAGTCCCATGTAAGTCTATGGGAACAAAATATCGCAACTAAAAAAACACTTACTTTCCTTGTAAACACAAAATATACACACATAGAATACATATGTATATATATATACATGTCATTGTGACATATATATATATATATGTATAGTTTATACACTTCTACATAGTAAAATAGCCTCTGATTCAATTGCCGGGTAAAGCCGGCTTCTGTGAAAAGACAGAAGCACCCGACATGAAATGACACTTGGTGTACATAGGGTTAACCATGTCTTTTCATGTCGTTTGCTATCTGATTTGCACAAACAATTACATCAGTCTATGGGTGCAAAATTTCACACCTGTAGGGGTTAATTAAAGTTGTAAATTCGTTGTAAAAAAAACTGACTTTTTTGCTACGAATTTACACCTTTAATTAACCCCTACAGGTGTGAAATTTTGCACACATAGACTGATGTAATTGTTTGTGCAAATCAGATAGCAAAGGACATGGTTAACCCTATGTACACCAAGTGTCATTTCATGTCGGGTTCTGCATTTTCACAAAAGCCGGCAATTGAATTAGCGGCTATTATACTATGTAGAAGTGTATGAACTATAAATATAAATATATATATATGTGTCACAAATTCAATGACATGTATATATATATATATATGAGGTGTAAAATTGTTTAAAAAAAATGCGTGGGCTCCCGCCCTATTTTTGCAACCAGACAGACAAAGCCAGCGAATGAGGGCAGATAATAATAGCCCAGAGAGGGACCATTATTTTTGGCCCCCCCTGGCTACTAACATCTGCCCCCAGACACCCCAGAAAAGACAAATCTATAATTAGATTCGCCCTTTCTGGCACTTTGCCCGTCTATTCCCATTGCCCTGTAGCGGTGGCGAATGGGTTAATATGGGGTTAAAGCCACCTTGCAATTGAAAGGTGACCTTAAGCCAGGTTAATAATTGAGAGCTGTCAATTAGACAACTATCAATTATTAATCCTATTGCATGAAATAAAAATAAAACACACACACTTTAATTAAAAATCATTTTAATGAAATAAAGACACATGTTTTTGACCATCTTTTATTTGACTGCAAAAACCATTTCCTGTAATAAAAATAAAATAAAAAAGCAAAATTATTCTTACCTATCCCATGCACAGTCAGGTCCCACGGTGTAATCCTTCAGAAAGGGTTAATGTTTACTGCAGGGACCGCAGCTAATGCTGCAGCCTCACAGTAAACCCCCAAATGAATGAGTTCCTCTCCTGGCTGACAGGAGAGGAAGTGGAAAGCTTAATTGATTGCTTTCCACTTTCACTTTAGGTCAGCCAGGGACACAATCAGTGACGTCAGAGAGAACTGATTAACAAAAATAGGGGTTCCCTTCGAAAAAAAAATGGCGTCGGGTCCCCCCTATTTTTGTTAACCAGCCTGATGAAGTAGACTGCTGAGTAGTGGCTTACCGTGAATGAAGCAGACCAAGCAGCTGCTATGGGGCCCGGACAGGTGAGGGGGCCCTCGACGGTCGGGTAGCTGTGCTGACACAGTACTACCAGGGGGTCGGCGGGGGAGGGGGAGCGCAGCTCTTCTATATACTCACCCCTCCTGGTGCGGTCTCTGCAGCCCCTGCTCTTCTCCCACGGTCTCCGACGCCTGTGTTCAGCGGTCAGGTGGTACCGCTCATTACAGTCATGAATACGCACATATTCATGACTTTAATGAGCTGTCCCGCGTGACCGCTGAACACTGGCGGCGGAGACCGTGGGAGAAGAGCAGGGGCTGCACAGACCGCGCCGGCGGAAGGGTGAGTATAAGGGATATTTACCTGTCCCATTCCACCGTTGCTCGCGTCCTCTTGCTGCAATGTTCAGGTCAGAGGGCGCGATGACGTCGTTAGTACGCGCCGCGCCCTCTGCCTGATCGTTCACTGCTGGAGGACCCCGAAGACAGCGGCACTCAGCAGTGGAGAGAGGACAGGTAAATATCTCAGGTGCCGGCACCTGGTGTCATCCCCTGCTCAGGACACCGGCACCTGGCCCCCAGCGACGAAAGGTGAGTATGTCTTTTTTTTTTTTTTTTGGTTGCAGCAGCTGCGGCAGCATAAGGGCCTATACTATGGAGCATCTATGGGGGCACAATCTATGGGGGCATAATGCATTTTTTTGTTTAATGTGTCCCCTCACTGTGCTGGCACTTTACATTTACAATGGCTCTGGGTTTTTTTTTTTTGGGGGGGCCCATTCAGACTTTTGCTATGGGGCCCCATGATTTCTATGTACGCCTCTGCTGCTGAGGCATGGTATTTAAGGCTGTTAAGGAGCCAATATCCATGGACCTTGCCAGCAGCGTCGGACTGGAGTACCTTGGGCCCACCAGAGAAAAAATATTTTTGGGGCCCACCATCATACTTCCCAACCTTTGAAGAAGGGAAAGAGGGACAAAGGCTGTGGCACGCTGTGCCTGCTGCAGCAAATTTTAGGCCATGCCACGTTGCACCACAGACTGTCCAGGAGTTGGTGGATGCTTTAGTCCAGGTGTGGGAGGAGATCCCTCAGGAGACCATCCGTCGCGCTCATCAGGAGCATGGCCAGAAGTTGTAGTGAGGTCATACAGCATACCTCCCAAATTTTGAAGACAGGAAAGAGGGTTAAAGGCTGCGGCGTGCGTAGGGCGTCGCTGCAAATTTTAGGCCACGCCCTGACCACACCCATTTAACAGCTAATCACACCCATATCCTGGCCCCAAGCGTACCCATTTAGCACTGCTGATCACACTGACTGGTAATGAGGGCACAGTGGCTGGTACTGAGGAAAAGAAAGAAAGAGCAGCGAGAGAGAAAGAACAAACAGAGAAAGAAAGAGAGGAAAGAAAGAAAAGAGAGAGAGAAAGAAAGAACAGAGAGAAAAAAGAACAGAGAGCGAGAAAGAAAGAACAGAGAGCGAGAAAGACTAGAGAGAGAAAGAAAGACTAGAGAGAGAGCCAGAGGCGTAGCTAGGGTTTTGGTTTAGTGGGGGCGAAACTTCTGAGTGGGCCCCTAATCAGAGAACCTCAGCAAATTACCGCGCTGTTGCCAAAAATAATCTATATATAAAAAGACCAATATTGATATTACCGCCATATGGTCTGTGGTAAATAATACCAGTCCTACAGAACATATAATAGATTACAGCACAGGTACAGATAATGACTTACCGCTGATGTTCTTTCTAATGGAATTGTTCACTTTTCATTTCTTTTCCATCTGGCCCAGACCGACATGACGACTTCTCCAGCCAGGACTCGACTGCAGAGATTACAACAAAGACACATTTCACTTCTCATATTTTTAGCACTGTCTTGGTCACCAATTGGACTATTCTCAACCTGCACAAACTCCTCATCCTGCTGATACCCCAATACTGAGCCGCTGCTGCCATATGTGTCCCTATTTCTGCACCTGATACCCCAATACTGAGCCGCTGCTGCCGTATGTGTCCCTATTACTGCACGTGATACCCCAATACTGAGCTGCTGCTGCTGCCGTATGTGTCCCTATTACTGCACCTGCTGTGTGGTTCTGTGTGACCTCTAAATTTTAAAGCACCCCTCTAGAATATAGTAATGCCGGGTGCAAGTGCCCTAGAAAACAGTGATCACATTTTGTCCCCTAGACTGTAATAATGCCCTGTGTGTCCCTTTGACAGTCACAGTAACCCGAGTTCCCCTATAACAATAAGTGTCCACTTTACATTTAATAATGTCCCAAGTCTCCCCCTGTACATCTCCCCTATACACAGAATAATGCCCCTCACTGGATATATACTGACCCCTTAATGTCCCCAAACTATTTAATGGGTCCAACACTGTATGATGGCCCCTAGATAGCATCCATACAGCATAATACACCAGATAGTCCTCAATATAGTATAATGCACCCCCATAGGCAGCCTCTATATTATAATAAACCCCCATAGGCAGAGTCTATAATATAATGCACCACCATAGGCAGCCGCTAATTTATAATGCACCCCCATAGGCAGCCTCTGTAGTATAATGCATCCCCATAGGGAGTCTCTGTAGTATAATGCACCCAATATGGAGCCTCTGTAGTATAATGCAGCCCCCATATACAGCCTCTGTAGTATAATGCACCCCCCATTTACAGCCTCTGTAGTATAATGCACCCCCATTAAAAAAAAAAAAAAAAAACAATACTCACCTCCCGGCTCCTGTGCTGCTCACTGTTCTCCCTCTCAGCGTCTGACAGCGGGCGCCGGCAGGTGATGTCATCGCGCCCGCTGTCAGACGATGAGAGGGGGATTATGGGAGAGAAGGAGCGCTCGCTCCTTCTCTCTCTATGCGGTCAGCTGTATCGGCTGGATGCCGATACAGCTCACCCTCCGATGACGGATGGGGGGCCCACTGCTGGCACTGGGCCCCCCCAACGCCTGTTCAGGCCCCATAGCTTCTGGGCGGCAGAGCAGGAAGATCGATTCTCCCTGCTCTGCCGCAGAATGTAACTGTATTGGCGTGCTGTGCACGCCGATACAGTTACTGTAGCGTAGCTCCGGTGGGCCCCCCAGAGCGCAGGGCCCGGGCCACCGCCCCCTCTGCCCCGCGACCTATCTGTCATGGGTGCATCGCCACGAAGATCGTCGCGATTGCACATTCTGACTTCTCACAGCTGAGCTTCTGTTTCTTTGTTTTTTGGTGATGTGAGAGTTAATTTTTCCTAGCTCTTTGCTAAGGCTAGGTGCAGCCTCGCCCGGCTGCTTTTGTTTATGTTCTAATTAGTTTCCTTTATATTTCTGCCAGTCTGGGTGTTAGACGCCGGTGAAAGCATTCATGTAGTTCAGCAGACTGGATCGGTTCTGAGAATATTTAAGCTAAGAGTTCATTAGGTGTTTTTACTCTTATAGCTTATAGTTAAATCTCTGAGACCTTAGGTGTTCCTACTGTGTGTGAGTGTTGTATGTAAGACTTTATTTACTTTATTCCTTCTCTTTCTTGTATGTCTTTCTGTTCATTATCCGTTACCTGTTCATTCCCTTTGGTGGTATTCGGGGTCCTTCTTAGGACTAGAATACAGTTGGCAGGGATTGATAGGAGACAGGGTTTACGCTGGTGGCCTGGACCTCTGTACCTTTAACAGTACCTCCAGGTTGAGGGATTAGTTAGGACCCCAGTTCAGGGTCAGCTTAGACCCCGGTCACCCTCTAGCCGGAGACAGCGTATAACGGATTCCGTTTTGACCCAGTGGACATTCTGTCAGGTAAATCCATGTTATAATATATCTATGCGCATGTTATATAGTATGTTGCCCTTTTTGATATAGATTACAGACATCTCATATATATATCTGCTATACAGCGTGACATTTTCACCGGCCCAAACTAAAGATTCTCCCCAGCTGTCATGGATCCAGTAGCCCAGCTGGCCCGGCAGTTGCAGGGGTTGTCCATGGAATTTGCAGACATTAAGTCCAAGGTTTTGCCCCTCCCAGAGCAAGCCAGATCTGAACCTAAGGTTGCTCTCCCGGACAGGTTCACTGGTGGGCGGGACAAATTTTTTACTTTCCGGGAGGCATGTAAATTGTACTTTCGGCTGCGGCCTCGGTCATCTGGGAGTGAAGAGCAGAGGGTGGGAATTGTTATCTCGCTCTTACAAGGGGACCCTCAATCTTGGGCGTTCTCTATTCCTCCAGGCTCCCAGATCTCCAGTCAGTGGATCGATTTTTTACTGCCCTGGGTCTGGTATATGATGATCCGGATCGAGTTTCCCTGCTGAAACAAAGTTACGTAAAATACGGCAAGGAAATCGTCCAGCGGAGGAATATTCTTCTGAGTTCCGTAGATGGGCAACAGATACTCAGTGGAATGACCCAGCTCTTAGGAGCCAGTTTTGTCAAGGGTTGTCTGACAAATTAAAAGATGTGTTGGCTCAGTATGATTCTCCTCCATCACTGGAGGCTGCTATGGCCCTCGCTATTCGCATTGATAGACGACTTCGGGGAAGACGCGAGGTAACTCCGCCCCCCATGATGACTCCACCTACTACTAAAGTCCCTTATACTGGGGTTCCCCTGGTCTGTTCTGAGGAACCCATGCAGTTGGGAGGGACATCATTTTGTAGGAGGGAATCGGCGGTGCGCCGCAAGACTAGAAGGTGTTTCTTTTGCGGGAGAGAGGGACATTTTGTTGGGGGTTGTCCATCCCGGACCTCTTTGACCCAAGGAGTTAACCTGGGAGTCTGTATTTCGTCCCCAAATCCCTCTCAGTTTATCGTGCCTGCGGAGGTGGTGATTGGTACTAGAACTGAGAGGATTTCTGTTTTTCTTGATAGTGGGTCCGGGGCTAATCTTGTGGACGCTCGGTTTGCCCAGGTGCATGGTATGCAACTGAGTGTATTGGCCAAACCGGTCCCTATACTCTCTATTGATTCTAGACCTCTTGGTCAAGGTAGCTTGGTTCAAGCTGTTCATAACATAGATCTTCGAGTAGGGGCAATACATAAAGAGCAATTGTCTTGTTATGTGTTGGAGGGTCTACCTACTCCTATTGTGTTGGGACTTCCTTGGTTGGGCTAAACATAACCCAGTGATTGATTGGCAATCCAGAAAGATTAGCCAGTGGGGTGAATTTTGCAAGAATAACTGCATGAGCACGGTCATCGGTGCGGTTGTACCTAGGACTTTGCCTCCTTTTCTGGAGGACTTTGGGGAGATGTTCTCAGAGGGGTCGTGCAAAAGTTAGGCACCTGCACCCCATTTAACGCATCACAATATCTTCCCTAGCTTACCCATTAGCACTTTCCCATGGACCTGGTAATGGGCACAGTGGTGGTACCTATCAAGAAGGAGTTTAGAGCAGCGAAGTGAAGACATAAGGAGAAGAGATGGGGAAGGAGGGGACAGACATGAGGGACATCCAGAGGAGACAGAATAGATTCCAGAACAGAAGACTGAGAGGTTAGAAAGAACGCTACAAACCCGAGGCGTGATAGGGGGTAGGGGAATTCTGGTGAGCTAAAGAGAACTAGAATTGGTGGTTGCTAATCTAGGAATAAAAACTAAATGATTTCCGCCTGAGGTTGTGGTAAATAATACGGCCTACAGAATCATCATAATTAATCACAGGCAGATAATGTCTACCTGATTCTTCTAATGTTTTCACATTCATATTGTTTCCATGCAGACTACAAACGTATTTCACCAGGACTCGACTCCCAGGATCAACAAGACCATTTCCTTCCATTCATTTGCATGTCTGGTCACCAATTGGACTTTCTCACACTCACAACTCCTCATCTGGATACCCAAACTGGCCGCTGCTGCATATGTGGTCCCATTTCTGCACCTGATACCAAGACTGGGGCGCTGCTGCCGTATGGTCCTATTACTGCACGTGATACCCCAGATCTGACTGCTGCTGCGCGATGTGTCCCTATTCTGCACCTGCTGGGCTTCTGTGATCTAATTTTAACCTTAGATTTTATGCGGGTGAGTCCCTAGAAAGTGATCATTTTGTCCTAGCTTGTAATAATGCCTGTGTGCCCCTTTGCGTCACAGTAACCGTTTTATAACATAGTGTCACTTACTTAATAATGTCAGTTCCCTGTACATTCCCTCACAGATATGCCTCTGGATATATATGACGCCTTGTCCAAACATTTAATGGTTCAACACGTAGAGGCCTAGAAGTCCTAGTATACAGATGTCAATATGTTAAGCAATGGGCAGCTCTATTAAGTTGGAGTTATATTAATCCATAGAGCCTATATTAAATCCCTAGAGACCTGTAGTATGCTCCCTAGTGGAGTCTTGTAGTATAATGCACTTGGAGTCTGTAGTTAATGCGCCCCTTCCTTGTAGTTATGCTGTTACATTCGTGTTACCCCTTAACATATCCCTGGTTGTGTGCTCAGTGTCCCTTAGGCAGAATAGTTGGAGGGATTGGGAAGAGAAGGGGCTACGCTTGCCTTGCGTCCTGTACCTTCAACAGTACCCTCCAGGTTGGGGATTAGATGGGCCCCCAAGCTTTCAGGCCAGCTTAGAGCAGGTCGACCCTCTAGCCGCGAAGACTAGCGTATAACGGATTTTCCCGGTCCCTATGCACCCAGTGGCACCGCCTCTGCCAGGTAAATCCTTTAATCAGCAAGCAGGTGCGGCAGGAGTTTTCAGTAGTAGTTCACCTTTTTGATATAGATTACCAGACATCTCATTATCTTTCTGGTAACAGGGCATCCTCGAAAATGCAGTGGGCCCCATAACCAGCAGGAGCATGGGGCCGGTTTTTCCGGTGGTAAGTCCAGATCCCTGCCTTGCCAGCCTGATAATACCAGGCCACAGCAGTCTGCATATCTTGGCTGGTTAACAAAATAGGGGATCCCCTCGAAAAAAAATTGGCGTGGGGTCCCCCCTATTTTTGTTAACCAGCCAGATGAAGCAGACTGCTGAGGCCTGGTTTTTCAGGCTGGTAAGGAGCCAAGATCCATGGACCTTGCCAGCCTGATAATACCAGGCCACAGCAGTCTGCATATCATGACTGGTTAACAAAATGGGGGATCCCCTCGAAAAAAAATTGGCGTGGGGTCCCCCATATTTTTGTTAACCAGCCAGATGAAGCAGACTGCTGAGGCCTGGTTTTTCAGGCTGGTAAGGATCCAATATCCATGGACCTTGCCAGCCTGATAATACCAGGCCACAGCAGTCTGCTTAGCTTGGCTGGTTAACAAAAATAGGGGATCCCCTCGAAAAAAAAACGGCGTAGGGGTCCCCCTATTTTTGTTAACCAGCCAAGTAAAATGCAGACTGCTGCGGCCTGGTATTAAAAGACTGTCAAGGCCCATGGATTTTGGCCCTCAACAGCCTGATAATACCAGGCTACAGCAGCCCCACATTTGGCGCATCAAAAGATGTGCCAATTGTGGCACTTTACCCGGCTCTTCCCACTGCCCTGTAGCGGTGGCAAGTGGGGTAATAAGGGGTTAATGTCACCGTTGATTGCACGGTGACAATAAGCCCGGTTAATAATGGATAGGCGTCAATAAGACACCAATCTATTATTAATCCCAAAGTTTTTAAATGTATAAAAAAAAGACAAAGCAAGAAAAAAGTTTTTAATGAAATAAAAGAGACAACACAGTTTTCATTTCTTTTATTGTACTCTCATTCCTGCGACGCCATCGATCTCCTGTAAAAAAAGGAAAAAAACAAACCAACAGTATACCACCTGTCCGACGCAGTCCATAGTAACGACTGTCCCACGACGATCCAGCTCTGCTACATCGCAATGACAGGCAGAGCCTGTCATCGCGACGCAGCACAGCTGATTACCTGCTTCCCCGGCGGTGACGTCATCGGACTGACTGCTTTACGGCCGGGATTACCCAGCAGTCACTGCAGTTATCGCGAGAAACTGCATGTGACCGCCGGGGAAAGATGATGGCGGCCATCAAGCAGTCCAGGCCGTGACCGCCGGAGATCTTCTGCCAGGTAAGTGCCGCTGACTCCTGACAGACCCGACCGACGGACACTGACAGTGACAGTGACAACAGTGACAGTGACAATTCCGATTCCGGTATCCGATAAGACGACAATATCGGAACTCGGAATCGAAAGTCCGATACAGCTAATATCGGCTGATACCCGATATTTGCAGTATCGTATCGCTCAACACTACTCATATTACCACCTCTAACCAAGTTTTTATCCTTTTCAATTCCCACCACTCTAAAATCCTTAGTATCGCCATTATGTGTATGAATAAAATGCTTACTAATAGCAGAGCTTTTAGATATAATTTTACTAGTGGCATCGGATAAGTGTCTTCTTACTCTGACTTTAAGAGGTCCATTAGTGCATCCCACATATTGTACGTTACATGATATACAGGTGATAAGATATACCAGATTACATGTACAGTATTACAGTTTATAAAACTATCAATATCATATTTCTTATTGGTTACAGATGATGTGAAGGATTTTGAATTTAACATAAATTTACAACAAGTGCAGACTGTATGGCCACATTTATATGATCCTTTAACTGAAAGTCAATTCTCTTCTCCACTGCCCGTCTCACTCAAAAATAAACTTGGGGACAAATATCCCCCAGGGTAGGAGCTCTCCTGGCTGATGGGGTCCTTCAAAACCACACTCAATGTCTTATCCTGCTGTAACATTGGTAATCTATTTTTAATAATCTGGTTAACCCTTTGTACCTCCGAACTATGAGTGGTGACAAAGGTAATTAAATTGTTATCTTGACTTCTACTATTCTTTGTTGTATATAGCATTCATTCCTATCCCTCCCATCTGCAATTACCTCCGCTCGATCAAGCATCCATTTTTTATACTTTCGTTTTGATAGCCTACTTCTAATAGCTTTTTTTCTCCTCTTTATAACCACTGTCCAAAGTAGAATTTCATTTACAAAGGATAAATTCTCCTACAGGGACACATTTAATAGTTTGTTTTGAGTGGCAAGAATCCGCTAAAAGGATCGAATTTGTAGCCGTTGTTTTACGAAACGGAAAAAAACTACTCCCTGTACAGAATCAAATTTAAGGGAGACATCTAGAAAATTGACTTCAGGTTTTCCCATATTTAAAGTAAATTTCAAATTCATATTGTTGTTATTCACATAATTGAGAAAATCCAACCCAGAATCCCTCGATCCATCCCATATCAGGAGCAGGTCATCCAAATAGCGACCATACCACCTGATATGGGAGGAGAAGGGAATCGCCTCAGAATAGATTAAATCATTTTCCCACGCTGACATATACAGATTAGCAATCGCCGGTGAAAAGCCTGCGCCCATAGGGGCTCCTCGTTTCTGTAGAAAAAAACATTTAACAAATGAAAAAAAATAGTGTTTTAAAAGAAATTCTACAGAATGTACCAAGAATTCACGTACAGCATCTGTATACTCGCTAAACTTGCTAAGATGTCTATCCAAGATACGAAGGGACAAGTCGTGCAATAAAGATGGATACAGCGCAACCACATTTTTAGTGTGATCCACATACATGAAGCAGGCCATTCTGTACGATCTAAGGAGAAGATATATACGGGGAGATCTTTTACAAGGGGCTGTAGATGTAAATCTACCCAGGAGCTCAAACCCTCCCCATACTACCAATGCCAGCTACAATAGGACGAATTGGGGGAGGGAAGAGCTCCTTATGTATTTTGGGTAAGGAGTGGAATATAGGTACCACTGGGTGATCTACCATTAAATCTTCTAACATCTTTTTAGTAATGGCTCACCTCATTGCTGGTGACATATCCCCAAATCCTGGCCCTCCTCAAGACATCCCCACACTCACTTCTACCACCCTGCCACAATCCTCTACACGTTTTCACAACCATGATAACCTCATACCCATTCACCCAGCCCCCACTCCCCCGGTCCCACTACCTGGAGCACCTGTTCATCACCAATAAACTCTCCTTCCTTGGCATCACTGAAACCTGGCTCACCCCCTCTGACTCAGCCTCACCAGCTGCACTTTCACACAGTGGATTCCACCTAACTCACACCCCCCGCCCCAGCAACAAACGTGGTGGAGGAGTTGGTTTGCTCCTGTCTGATACCTGCTCCTTTACCCCAATTCCACTGCCCCCTCCGCTACTATTCCCTCGTTTGAGGTGCACTCCATCCGCATCTACTCCCCCTCCAACCTCCAGCTGGCTGTCATCTACCGCCCCCCAGAACTAGCCATCTCCACCTTTCTCGACCACTTCACCACCTGGCTACTTCATTTCCTCTCTGCTGACATCCCCACTATCATCATGGGCGACTTCAACATCCCCATTGATGCTTCCACCCCTGCTGCCTCTAAACTTTTATCGCTCACTGCCTCCTTTGGCCTCACTCAGTGGTCCTCTGCGGCCACTCACAAAGATGGTCACACGCTGGACCTTATCTTCACCCTCCTCTGTTCCTTTACTAATCTCACTAACTCACCCCTTCCCCTGTCTGACCACAACCTACTGACGTTCTCTTCCCTCTCCTCTTCCAGTGCACAACCCCCACTCCACAAACTCACTCACCCTCGCAGAAATCTCAAACACCTCAATTTACCATTGCTCTCTGAGTCCCTCCTCCCTCTTACAAATATATCTTCACTTCATGACACAGATTCTGCTGCCACCTTTTATAACACTACAATAACAGCAGCACTTGATTCGGCCGCCCCCCTCACACATAGCAAAACTTGCACAATCAACAGGCAGCCCTGGTTGTCCAGCCTCACCAAAGAACTGAGACGGGCTTCCAGGGTTGGAGATGGAAAAAATCCCGCTCTGCCGAGCACTTAACCGCATACAAGCAGTCCCTCACCAGCTTCAAGTCCACGCTCACTTCCGCAAAACAAACTTACTACTCATCTCTCATATCCTCCCTGTCTCACAACCCTAAACAGCTCTTCAACACTTTCAATACTCCGTTCCCCAGCATCTCCTCCTTCTCCTCTCATTTCTGCTGAAGACTTTGTCTCTTTCTTTAAGCAGAAGATCGATACGATCAGAGAAAGCTTTGGCCCACAGCCCCTATTGCCCGTCTTAGCTGCTCAGCCCTCTTCCTCCAAAACCAACTTCTCCACCATGACAGAAGATCAGCTTTCCACCCTCCTATCAAGATCACACCTCACCACTTGCATGCTTGACCCGCTCCCATCCCACCTCATCCCTAGCCTTGCCACAGTCTTCACCCCTACTCTAACACACCTCTTTAACTTCTCACTTACAAATGGTGTCTTCCCCTCATCCTTCAAACATGCCTCGATCACACCCATTCTCAAAAAGATCTCCCTCCCTCCCATCCTCTGTGTCTAGCTATCGCCCGATATCCCTTCTCCCTTATGCCTCAAAACTACTGGAACAGCCTGTCCTCCCACCTCTCCTCCTGCTCCCTCTTTGACTGCTTATAATCAGGCTTCCGACTGCATCACTCAACTGAAACTGCCCTAACTAAAGTCACCAACGACCTACTAACCGCCAAGAGCAAGCGACACTACTCTGTCCTCCTTCTCCTGGACCTGTCTTCTGCCTTCGACACTGTGGACCATTCCCTCCTGCTACAGATTCTCCCATCTCTTGGCATCACAGGCTTGGCCCTATCCTGGATCTCATCATATCTAACAAACCGAACATTCAGTGTCTCCCTCTCCCACACTACCTCCTCACCTCGCCCCCTGTCTGTCGGTGTTCCTCAAGGCTCAGTTCTAGGACCCCTACTCTTCTCCATCTACACCCTCGGCCTGGGACAGCTCATAGAATCCCATGGTTTGCAGTATCATCTCCACGCCGACGACACGCAGATCTACCTATCTGGACCTGACCTCACCTCCTTACTGACCAAAATCCCACAATGTCTGTCTGCAATTTCTGCTTTCTTCTCTGCTCGCTTTCTAAAACTGAACATGGACAAAACAGAATTCATCATCTTTCCCCCATCTCACTCTACCCCCCAACAGACCTGTCCATCAACGTCAATGGCTGCTCACTTTCCCCAGTACCGCATGCTCGATGCCTCGGGGTGATCCTCGACTCTGCCCTCTCTTTCAAGCCACATGTCCAAACCCTTGCCTCCTCCTGCCATCTCAAACTCAAAAATATTTCCCGGATAGGTGCTTTCCTTGACCATGAAACTACAAAAACACTAGTGCATGCCCTCATCATCTCCCGCCTCGACTACTGCAACCTCCTACTCTCTGGCCTTCCCTCTAGCACTCTGGCACCACTCCAATCCATCCTGTACTCTGCTGCCGACTAATACACCTGTCTCCCCATTAGTCCCCAGCCTCTCCTCTCTGCCAAGCCTTCATTGGCTTCCTATCGTCCAGAGGCTCCAGTTCAAAACCCTAACTATGACATACAAAGCCATCCACAACCTGTCTCCTCCATACATCTGTGACATGGTATCCCGGTACATACCCACAACCAACCTTCTATCCTCTCAAGGTCTCCTCCTCTACTCCCCTCTTATCTCTTCTTCCCACAACCGCATACAAAACTTCTCCCGTGCTTCTCCCATACTCTGGAACTCTCTACCCCAACACATCAGACTCGCGCCTACCATGGAAACCTTCAAAAAGAACCTGAAGACCCACCTCTTCCGACAAACCTACAACCTGCAGTGATCCTCAGTCTACTGAACCACCGCACGACCAGCTCTACCCTCTCCTAGTGTATCCTCACCCATCTCTGTAGACTGTGAGCCCTTGCGGGCAGGGTCCTCTCTCCTTCTGTACTTGTGTGTGCCTTGTACTGCTCACGTATATTGTACTTGTCTATATTTGCTCCTTTTCACATGTAAAGCGCCATGGAATAAAGGGCGCTATAAAAATGTATAATAATAATAATAATGGCTCCCATTGTCATTCCTTCTATTAATAACTTCCCCATTTTCTCTTGGAAAATGTTTGTAGGGTTTTCTTTCAGTGGTATACATATTTCATCATTATTCAACATTTAATATTTTGTTTGAAATATAAACCAACATTAAGCAGTACCACTGCTCCACCCTTATCAGCCAAGTAGAATTTATTTTGATTTTTATTCTTTTTATCAAAGTTAGCACTGTCCTCCTTAAGTTCAACCAGATCTTCTTCCACCAGTTCCTGAAAGGAGTCCAGTATTACAGGTCTTGAATTCACAGGATAAAAAAATGTTTTTTTAATTGCAAGTTTGTGCCTTAAGTTCTCATCATAAGGCCGGGATCACACATGCGACAAAGTCGTCCGACACTCGCATGTGAAATCCAAGCTCTGGCGCCGGCACTCGGGAATGGAGTGCGCGGCTGCATGTAGTTTTATGCAGCCGCTCGCTCCACTCCCGAGTGCCGGCGCCAGAGCTAGGATTTCACATGCGAGTGTCGGACGACTTCATCGCATGTGTGATCCCGGCCTTAGGCCAGCGTCACACTGGCGAGTTTGATGCAAGTAAGTCGCACGGATAAAACAGGATAAAAAAATGTCTTTTTAATTACAAGTTTGTGGCTTAAGTTCTCATCATAAGAGTATAGGAAAGATGTGTATCTTCGTACCGTGTTAGCCAGTAGATAGAAAAATATTTCGAATTGAGAGTCCTCAGTGGTTGATACCTTTTAATGGCTAACTGAAAAGATGATAACAAATTGCAAGCTTTCGAGACTACTCAGGTCTCTTCAGCAGGCAAAGACTAAAACAAAAACTGAAGAATCACATATTTATACACAACACAGCACAGAAATAATGCAATAGGTAAGACAAGTGATGTGAAGCAGAAATGTCATTATGGGAGAGGGATGAACATAAATATTGGAACAGTTCATAGATAAGGAGTGTGAAAGTTTTATTGCCCTCTGAGTGGGGTCTGGTATTGTGTTTTGATGAACCCAGGTCAGAGAAGCAGATTCCTGAATTGATGTACAAGGACATAAATCCATGGGATATATTCATTCCAGCACTGAGAGTGTCAAAGGTCATCATGAGCTTATATTCCCAAACCTTTCTATCTCTCTCAGATTTAAAGTTAGATTTTAATACAAGTAATTTCATGTCCATCATGCTATGACCGGGGATACAAAAGTGTTTGGCCACAGGTAGATCCATTCTTTTTTCTCTTATTGTGTGGCGATGGGAATTCATCCTTGTTCTCAGTTTTTGCCCTGTCTCCCCCACATACAGACTCCCAGTTAGACATTTCGTACAAATAATTAGGTACACCACATTAGATGTGATGCAGCTAAAAGTACCTGGGATCTTGTAGTCCTGAAGGGAGTTGGGGATCTTTATCTTGTCCATGGTCATTATAGATGCACAGGTTTTACATTTTTTCTGATTGCAAGGAAAGGTTCCTGCAGCTGTTGGGGAGGACAGGGAACTTCTGACAATGATGCTTCTTAGATTTGGGGGCTGTGTTTTAGGCAGGCAGGTTACCCGCATTGTTGCTGTCCTGATGGATGCTGAGATCTGCCTGTTTGGCAGCTCACCAGCGATCCTGACAAGTTCATATCGTTGTCGGGATCGCTGGTGAGTCGCTATGTGTGAGGGGGCCCTTAGAATATAGCTAGAGAGATTGATCACTACTTTCTCTTCCCCCTCTTTCTCAGGGAGTATTTGCCAGTGTTTTCTCCCTCCCCTCCTTTTTATTGTCCGTTTTTTGTCAGAAACAAAACTGCAGATTGCCAGGCCAAAGCAAAAGGGAGTGATCCAGAAGGAGATCTGGGCCCTGATATGCCAGCAGCAAGTGAAACTGACCTGTGGTGAGATTGGTAATGTACGGGTAACAGACCCGAACCCCATTGTGATACCCCAATGAGTGAAATGCTTATTTGGTGTAGAGCAGCAATAGGTCTGAGAGGACAGAACTACCAAGCAGTAGTAGAGCCCCATTGTTTGGAGCACAGACCTACACTCTTGACCGCCAGAGGGGTAGTAGAGGTACATAATGGGAGGGTGCCAGTGCGTCTTCTCAACTGGGGAGAGGATGAAGTCAAATTACCACGTTATGCCACTGTTGCTAAGTTACATGCTGTGGATAATAACTCCATTCACCCGACGGAGCCCTTAGCCTCCCCACAACCAGTGGAGGATAACGGCCCAGCAACCCAGGTGGAGGACTGGTGTCGACAGCTCCATGTCGGGACGGACACCACTCCAGCCCACCAGAAACAGGGAGTACTTTGAGTGGTACAGGAGTACACACAGGTATTTAGTAAACACCCACTTGACTTTGGGACAATTAAGGGAGTGCAACACCATATCCCTACAGGCAATCATCCTGAGCGGTACTGTAAGGTTCTATGTATATATTCCTGAAACTCAGTTTGTTCGTCGGCCATTTTGCTTTCTGTCTTTCTGTAGCTATCTTGCCCTCAGTCAAAATGGAGTTTCCAGCTTGCATGTTTCCGCCCTGATTCTCTCCTTTGCTTCTTAAGCAGCCACAGCTGAGCAATCAGTGCTTCAGAATCTAGCCTGCAGTGAACCTGTGACTTGACTCCTGTAGCCTTGGACCTTGTACTCCAGCTATTCCTACTGAGGAACTCTGAAGCACTTGTGGACTCTGAACCCTGCTCTTTGAAAGACCCACGTTTGCATGGACTTATGGTAACAGAGAAGAAGATCCTGAATCTGTGTTGGAGAGTGATTTGCTGAGCTTAGTTTACTCTGGCCTGCTGTGTCTCCTGCTTCTGTGTCTGCAAACTGTGTGACTATTTCTGCCAACTTGTATGAAGTAATACAGGACTTTTCTATATCAAACCTGTGTCTCATGTATGTTCATCGCACCCAAGCACAAGACGCTATATGAACTGTACTACATACATTACAAGATTCTGAAGCCAAAACGTTAGTGTCTGCTGGGTCTGGAAGGCTGTGTCTGCTGTAACTGTGGATATCAGACGTCCGGTTGTACTTTCTGTGATGACAGTGGTTGTGACTTCTCACAACCATTCCAGGTGAGCAATTCCCTTAAGTTTTTTCTTTCTGCAGTGTTATCACAGGTAAACACTATTGTTTTTTTTTTTTTTTTTTTCTTTCTCTTTTTCGTCTGCTGTAACTCTGGATATCAGATGTCTGGTTGAAACTTTCTGTGATGATAGTGGTTGTGACTTCTCACAACCATTCCAGGTGAGCAGTTCCCTTAATTTTTTTTTCTCTCTGCAGTGTTGCCACAGGTGAACACTATTGTTTTTTTTTTTTTTCTCTTCTTCCAGTAATCCTGTCCTAAAAGATCTGGAAAATGGAGGCCCACATAAAGGAACTTTGCGGAGTGACTGATAATATCCTTGCAGATTTGCAGAATATAAAGACCCGTTTTACAAATCTACAGGACCTCAATAATCACAATTTGCAAGTGGTTGGACAGACTACCCAGGATTTGCGAGCCAGGATTGAGGTTCTAGAGGGGCGAGTCCAGGCTCCTGCCGTAGCCCGAGTGCTGGGATTCCCAAGTTGCCCCCTTTTCGTTTTGGCGGTGAACGTGAGAAATTCAGGGGATTTATTAATCAATGCAATCTTTTTTTTTCTGCACATGCTTCACAATTTCCCACTGAACGATCTAAGGTGCTTACTATAATTATGTTGCTTACCAACAAGGCTTTGATGTGGGCAAACCCTCTGATTGAGACTGAGGATGATTGTTTGAATCACCTTGATGATTTTATTTCAGCCATGGGGCAGGTGTTTGATGACCCCAATCGAGGTGCAATAGCTGAAGCAGCCATGTTAGCTTTGCTCCAAGGTAAGCACTCGGTAGCTGAATATGCCTTGGATTTCAGGAGATGGGCCCTTGATACCACCTGGGACAGTTCCGCCAAAAAATCTATTTTTCGAAAGGGGTTATCTCCACTGATTAAGGATGAACTTGCTCGTGCTGACCCTCCCACTGCGTTAGGTGACTTTATTAACTACTGCATCCGTATTGATACTCGTCTGACTGAACGCAGGCAAGAGAGATGGTTCGAAAGCAATCGTACTAACCTTTTCCTACCTTCTTCTCCAGCTAAGGAACCTTTGAGTAGGATTACACGGGAACCTGAACCTGAACCCATGCAGGTAGATACTTTACAACGACGGGCTAGTGATGCACGCAAGGAACATCGTTTTAAGGAGAATCTATGTTTCTATTGTGGTAAGTCAGGGCACTTCATTATAAACTGCCCCAGCCGTTCTCGTAAGACTACTGCAGCACTCATTCATTGTGAGTAGTGTTGAGCATTCCGATACCGCAAGTATCGGGTATCGGCCGATATTCGCGTTATCGGAATTCCGATACTTAATTCCGATACTTTTTCAATATCGTATACCGGAATCGGAAGTTCCCATAATTCTTTGAGAGGCAATGTGATTTTAGTCAGCCAATGAGGAATCCTACGAAGTGTGGGCACATCCTGTAATGATGCGGTCATCTTAACTAATGGCATGGCTGTGATTGGCTGCTGAAATGATGTCAGAATGCACTATAAAAGGCGCCGCAGCCATTTTAGCGTCACTGTGCTGTGAACTCAGTTAGGGACAGAACGCTGCTGTGCTGACTCTGAGGGACAGTTAGATATTGCGATTTTGTGTACTACTGTGCTTGAGGCAGGCTAGTTTACCAACCGCTGTGTAAAACTTCATTTTGCCAGTGTTGTTTTAACAGCTCTGTGCAAGGTGTGTGTGTGACAGTGCAGGTGACGCTGCAGTTTGCTCTGCATCCACCGCTGTTTGTAGGCATCTGCACGTGTCACTTTTTTTTTTTTTTTTTATTTTATTTAGTGGAATTGGTGCAGCTCCATTATATTAGAAAAAAATCAAATCTATTAGTGTGACGTGCTTCCATCCGTATACAATACATTGGTTGCAAACACTATAGAAGTACAGAAAGGAGCTTTTCACAGATTGTGGACAGTTGTGTTTCAGTGTTCACTTCAGTCTGTGTTTTTTACTTTTTTGAGTGCAGATCACGCTCCAGTTACTTGTTCAAGCACTGCTGCTTGTACTCTGCTGAGCGTGCCTCAGTGGCTCATCCTTTTCATTTATCTCCAATTGGTTCTGCTACATTCCATTTAAAATAAATCTAATCTATTAGTGTCACGCGCTTCCATCCGTATACAATACATTGGTTGCAAACACTATAGAAGTACAGAAAGGAGCTTTTCACAGATTGTGGACAGTTGTGTTTCAGTGTTCACTTCAGTCTGTGTTTTTTACTTTTTTGAGTGCAGATCACGCTCCAGTTACTTGTTCAAGCACTGCTGCTTGTACTCTGCTGAGCGTGTCTCAGTGGCTCATCCTTTTCATTTATCTCCAATTGGTTCTGCTACATTCCATTTAAAATAAATCTAATCTATTAGTGTGACGCGCTTCCATCCGTATACAATACATTGGTTGCAAACACTATAGAAGTACAGAAAGGAGCTTTTCACAGATTGTGGACAGTTGTGTTTCAGTGTTCACTTCAGTCTGTGTTTTTTACTTTTTTGAGTGCAGATCACGCTCCAGTTACTTGTTCAAGCACTGCTGCTTGTACTCTGCTGAGCGTGTCTCAGTGGCTCATCCTTTTCATTTATCTCCAATTGGTTCTGCTACATTCCATTTAAAATAAATCTAATCTATTAGTGTGACGCGCTTCCATCCGTATACAATACATTGGTTGCAAACACTATAGAAGTACAGAAAGGAGCTTTTCACAGATTGTGGACAGTTGTGTTTCAGTGTTCACTTCAGTCTGTGTTTTTTACTTTTTTGAGTGCAGATCACGCTCCAGTTACTTGTTCAAGCACTGCTGCTTGTACTCTGCTGAGCGTGTCTCAGTGGCTCATCCTTTTCATTTATCTCCAATTGGTTCTGCTACATTCCATTTAAAATAAATCTAATCTATTAGTGTCACGCGCTTCCATCCGTATACAATACATTGGTTGCAAACACTATAGAAGTACACAAACGGGCCTTTCACAGCTACTGAACATGGGTTTTTAATTTTTAACTAAAATATGTATTTTTTCAAATGACACAAATATAAGTAATGTTGAAGAGGAATAGTCCTACATCCATTGTTTGCACAATATTACAGGTGTACATCATGTCCCTTAATCAACAATGTATTATTATATTTACTTGTATGCTTTTATTTAAAAGCCAAGAACACAGAAGGATAACCTTCGCACTGCAGCTGTTGTCAAAGTTCAACCCACATTATGCACTTCCAACATTGCAGCATTTGAGGCATGATGTGAGTTGGATTGGTCAAAGTTATGGAGTGAGAAGGTTCACCATCAGTACCCTATAGCATAAGTATGCTTTTGTGTTAGCATTTGTGTTAGACATGTGGATATCTGCCATAATATGTCACAATTATTTAGTTACAGATTTGTTACCAACACTAATCATTGAATGGTTTTAAATTTGACGTTTCACTTGTTTACAGCTTAGAAATAAGGGTGTAGCCTGATATCTATGTGTAGCACTAGCCACTTTAACATGTCATGTTTTTTTAAACATGTGTAGCTAGGTAGCAGTAATTTTTGCCGGACACACAGCAGGGGAACAGCAGGCGTTACTGAACCCCACTATCACTATAGCTTGTGTATTGGTCTGTGGACACGACACTTCTGAGCAGCAACTGGCAGTGTTGTAGCCCAGGGAGTATAGCTCAGGTGGTAGAAAGATGAACATAACAGGAGACATGGAAAACGTTGCCAACCAGTTAGTTAATCTGAAACCGGACAGGCAAATTCAGGCGAGATCCATGCCTAGTTCATTTTCAGAAAAGTAAGCCGTTCTACATTATCGTAGGATAGTCGCATGCAACGGTCTGTTAGTACACCACCTGCAGCAGTAAAGACGCGCTCCGATAATACACTGGCAGCAGATCAAGCCAGCACCTCCAATGCATACTGGCTAAGCTCTGGCCATGTATCCAGCTTAGAGACACAAAACTTGAATGGGGAAGAGCCATCTGAGAGTACACTGAGAGGGCAAGACATGTAGTCTGTAACCATCTTACGGAAATGTTGCCTCCTGCTGACTGGAGCCGTCTCGGATGGTGTAGACATTGGTGGCGCTGCCACAAAACTTCGACACATTTGGAACATACTGTTCTTGCCCTGTGCAGAGGCGCTGCTTGTGCTCCCTCTTGTTGCAGAGCTGTCTCCACTGCCTCGACGCACAGAGCTGCTTTGTAAATCAGTAGCAGCAGCAGTGCTCTCGGCTGGAATGGAGAACATTATGGATTGCACCAGTGTGTCTTGGTACTTCCGCATTTTACTCTCCCGGTTCAACGGTGTGATGAGGCTTTGTAAGTTGTCCCGGTAGCGAGGGTCTAGGAGGGTGTACATCCAATAATCAGACGTGGTGTGAATGTGTTCGATGCGGCGGTCGTTTCTCAGCCACTGCAGCATGAAATCAACCATGTGCTGCAGACTCCCAACTGGCCAAGAAACGTTGTCCCCTGCAAGAGGCGTCATCTCCGCCTGCTGTGCATCACCCCACCCTTGGTCTACATACTGACTAGAGCATTGTCTACCTCCCTCTGGAGCGATGTCTTCCTCCTCCATTGACTCCTCCTCATCCTCCTCACAAAGTCCTTCAAATACATATAAATTTACAAAATTTAAAACTCAAAATTTAAAAACTTTGTATCATAATTCTGTAACATCAGTTTATGGAAACACAATAGCATTACAAAAGGATAGACAAAAAATGTACATTATGTGCTTTGTAAATACATTAAAAGTTTGTAATGGTTATGAAAATATAGACATCGACTCTGGAGGTTCAATTGTTGATACAGCATGGTACTTTGAAAGTCCTCCAGCCCTTTGTGAGGAACCACGTTGCGCTGACTGTCCAGAAGGTGATGGAATTTGTGACTCCTCATCCTCCACCTCTTCCAAAACCTCATGCCTTAGTGCTTGCAGTGTTTTTTGAAGCAGGCAGATAAGGGGGACAGTCAGGCTGACTAGTGCATCATCTGCACTCGCCATCCGCGTTGACTCATCAAACGCACGCAAAACGTGGCAGATATCCTTCATAGAGTTATTCGCCACTCATTACACTGGCAGTGGCTGCCCATTCATTATAGGATCCAATTCTAATTACTGGTTCTCACCAACAAAGCTCTCCACAGCGCAGCACCCCCTACATCTCCTCCCTTATTTATATTTATCGGCCTAACCGACTGCTGCACTCTGCAAACGACCTTCGACTAACCTCTGCACTAATCCGTACCTCCACTCCCAACTCCAAGACTTCACCCGCGCTGCGCCAATCCTCTGGAATGCTCTACCCCAAGAAATTAGGACTATCCGCAATTTGGATGGTTTCAGGCGCTCCCTCAAAACACATTTGTTCACAGTGGCCTATCACATTCACTAATCAAAGTCATTCTATGTGTAATTCTGTGTGTGTAGCCCATTCACTATCTCCATGCATCCCTCACTTCCTTAAAATGGCTGGACCATCATTGTAAAAACACCATTGTATATAAACACCTGTACTTTGTATCTCCCACACCTCATTGTAGATTGTAAGCTTTCACCAGCAGGGGCGGCTGATTTTGCTTTAATTATTGTATTGTTAACGTTGTTACTTATGACTCGTGTTTTGAAACTGTTAAACTGTAAAGCACTGCGGAATATTATGGCGCTATATAAATAAATAATATTATTATTCTTATTATAGAGGCCCACTCAGTAGTGGTGAAGTGTGAACGGCGCAAATTGCGAGTTGACTGCGCCTGATGCAGCTGATACTCCATTACTGTTGGCTGCTGCTCACACAACCGCTCCAACATATGTAACGAGGAATTCCACCTGGTGGGTACGTCACATATGATGCGATGTTCATGAAGGTGAAATCTGCGTTGCAGAGCTGCAATCAGCGATCTTGCCATGCTGGAACGTCGCAAGTGAGCGCACTCTAGGCGGACCTTGTGCAGCAGTGCATCAAGATCCGGATAGTCCCTCAAAAAACTCTGCACGACCAAGTTGAGCACATATGACAGACATGGTATGTGAGTGAGGTTGCCAAGGCCCAGAGCTGACACCAGATTTCGGCCATTGTCACACACTACCAAGCCTGCCTGTAGATTCTCTTCCAAAAACCACACGTCGCTCTCCTGCTTTATGGCATTACAGAGCTCCTGCGCTGTGTGGCTAAGATTCCCATGGAAATTAATTTCAGGATGGCCTGTTGACATTTGGACACGGCTGTGCTCATATCGGTCGCAACAGGTAAACGTTCACGGGTCCATGTGGAGGTAGACCGTGACGGCTCCTGCAGCGATGATTCTGAGGAACTGGAATAGGAGGAGGAATCAATGTGTACAGACTTGATTCCTGCAATCCTTGGAGTTGGCAGAACACGTACAGCGCCACTCGCAAGATCAGTACCCGGCTGCACAACATTGACCCAATGGGCAGTGAGGGAAAGGTATTGTCCCTGGCCATGGGTGTTAGAACCCTCTTGTTAGGTTTTGTTTCAGTTTGCTGGTCACATGACCTTTTTTCCCTATTTAGTCTGGCTCCGCCCTTCTGGCTTTGCTTGACTTCATTGTATTATCTACTGTTAAGCTAGCCGGGTGCTTAGGTGCCTTAATCTGTCAGTTTTGCTTGATGTTAGGATCACAAAGTATTTATTTTTCTGTTTAATTATCCATGCTACAATTTATGTTAGGAGGTGTCCACCTTTTCTCACAGTCCCTAGATCTTGTAGGGATTACTCCCTCGCAACTATAGGTCTTCGTTCACACTAGATGAGGACTTTAGCGGGTCTGGTCGCAGGATCAGGTTCCCCGTTACATCGTAGGGATTCAGCTTAGTTGTATTGTAGGGACAGAATTCCCTTTTTTCTTACTGGTTGTAGCAGATGATAACAATGGGTACTGGTCCACGCATCGGTGGTCAGGTGGACCTTGCTACTGAGGGCTTTTAGTAGCGCATGTTTAATTTTTCCCTCAACATGCTTTTGCAGACCAGGGACGGCTTGCCTGCTGAAATGAAATCGGCTTGGCACATTGTATTGTGGGATTGACAATGATATTCAGTTACGGAAACTGTCTGTCTCCACCAGCCTGAATCACAGCATTTCAAGGGACAGGAGTTTTGCAATGCCAGCATTCAGAGCCTGTGCTCGTGCATGGTTTGCGGAGTATGGCCGTCTTTTATCCCATGCCTGTGCTACCGATGGCTGTTTTGTGGCCTGGGAGTGTGAGGATGACAGGGAACTTGCTGCTGTGTGTGGAATAACAGTTTGTCTCTGGACAACAGTGGCCGAGGTTCTTCCATGGCGATCCTGTGAGGAAGCATAACCAGCTGTGTGTGAGCTCGATGAAGAGGCTTCAACACAACCTGAAGATGTAGGTGCTGCTGTAGGTTGGCCTACATCTCTAGTGTGTCTTTGTAACTCAACTACGTGCTTTGTCCGCACATGTTTCCACATATTTGTGGTATTGAGGTGACTGACACTTTTAGCTATTTTTAATTTTTAATTACACAGCTTGCATTTCACATAGCAAATATCATGTGCAAGTGTGTGAAAAAAGGACCACGCAGTGCAAGTCCTGGGAGGCGCACGTTTTGACTTTTGGAAGACAACTGCTCCGAACAGGTGCCAAACTGGAGGCTACAGGCAACCGAGTCTGCAGCCTAACTCTCCCTCCTGTTTGTACCGTTGGGGCAATGTCTTCCTCTATCTTCCTTCTATCACTAACCATTTCTCTAGGCCTCTCCCAGCTTTCAACCAAAGTACTGGTTCTCACCCACAAAGCTCTCCACAGTGCAGCACCCCTCCTACATCTCCTCCCTCATTTCTATCTATCGGCCTAACCGACTGCTGCGCTCTGCAAACGACTTTCGACTAACCTCTGCACTAATACGTACCTCACACTCCCGACTCCAAGACTTCTCCTGCTCTACCCCAATCCTCTGGAATGCTGTACCCCAAGAAATTAGGACTATCCACAATTTGCATGGTTTCAGGCGCTCCCTCAAAACACATTTGTTCAGAGCGGCCTATCACATTCACTAATCAAAGTCATTCTATGTATTCTGTGTAAGTGTGTGTGTGTCTCTAGCCCATTCACTATCTCCATCCCTCAGTCCCTTAAGATGGCTGGAACATCATTGTAAATGCACCATTGTATATAAACACCTATACTTTGTATCTCCCCCATCTCATTGTACATTGTAAGCTGTCACGAGCAGGGGCGACTTATTTAGCTTAAATTATTGTATTGTTAACGTTGTTACTTATGACTTGTGTTCTGAACGGCTAAACTGTAAAGCGCTGCGGAATATGATGGCGCTATATAAATAAATATTATTATTATTCCTCTGAGCTGCTCCCACCACCTTCCTGTTCCTCATGCCATGTTGGGTCTTGGACCTCATCATCTCCACTACCCTCTTCCAACACCTGCTGTTGGGTGGTCTGGCCAGCACCATGCTCAACGAAACTGGCACCTGGGTCTCATCATCATCAGATGCGTTCTGCGGTGTGCTGACCATCGGCACTGTCTCACCCGCCTCTTCAGATTCAGAGAGACACAGCTGTTGCGCATCACTGCATACTCCCTCTTCACATTACAGAATGATGCTTGGCTGGGCCCCTGTTTGCAAGCCAATAGATTCTGAGAACAGAAGCAGACACTCAGCTGGCTCCTGTACAGAACTCTCTGACTGCCTGGGCAATTTGCCAGGCGGTGAAGAGACAGATGGTTGCCCAACAGTGCTGTGGTCCTGAGAGGAGGTGGAAGCAATTGAAGTCGATGCATTGGCTGACATCCAAACAACAACGGCTTCAATTTGTTCTTCCCGCAGCAGGGGGGTACTCCGAGCTCCTACAAAAGTGCGCATAAAGGAACGCTCACGGGGAAAACTGGTGGATGCTGTGTCACTGGGGGCCGCAGCAGCCACAGAATCCCCACGTCCTCTCCCTGAAGAAACTCCACGACCACGTGCCTTACTCCCTGCCTTCTTCATCTTGGTAGATTGATAAAGAAACTCTGAAAAGTTATAAGGTCTAAGTGTGGTTATTCCGCAGAGACTGCAGTGAACACTGCACACAACTGTTCACTACCCAATGCGTCTCAGCAGGAAGGCAGTCTGTGCGTCAAACAAAGGCACAAGCATACATCCATGTACCCTGTTTATAAAGCTATATAAAAAAAATTATGTAGTAGTGACGCACACTTTATTGAGGTACAGTATTACATCGCCATTCACCATCTGTGGCTATGCAGTCTCATCTATATATACCTTATCTATCTGTTGTCATGCTTCCAAGTCGACAGTCACAGTCAGCCATAAATAGCAATTTTCACTATGCACTATGCACTTTTGAAAGGTTATGTTTGTTAATAAAAATGATTATTGCCACATATTATGAGTATTACATGATGGAAATTGTATAATTTTGTATAAAATATTTAGTGACATTATTCAGCAAATGGAACATTTTAGTAATATCACAGATAACTTGTAATGCTGATGATGTTTTGAAGTCAGACATTCATTGTCTATACAATAAAAATGGTGTACATACTGTTACTTATCCATCATTAATGGATTCAGATATGTACTTGTATGCTTTTATGTACAACCGTATAGCAGATTCCTTAACTAATTTATTTTGTGGTTTGCATTGCTGTTCAACATGTTAATGTATGTGTTTATGTTTGTCAATTCTTTATTTATCTAGATATTAGTTTAAATGAAATCATCATCTTATGGTAGTAAAGGTTATCTTTCTCTTGTTTGAAGTATAGACATTTAAAATTGACAGGTAACAAGGAAATTACTTGATCTAGTATTTAAACATCCTCCTTGACCCTGGGCTCCAACACCGCCAGTTGTTGCTCGGAAGTGCTGTTAGCACAGTCAACACTTGCTCCTGTGTTACTGGGGTTCAGTAACGTCAGCTGGTCCTCGGTTGTGCCATTGGTTCTTTTCCTTCTGCTGCCCCTCCGGGTTCCAGCACAGTCAGCTGGTCCTCGTTACTTGCATTGGCTCTTGTACCTTCTGCTACCCGTCCGGGTTCCAGTACCGTCAACTGGTTCTCCGCAGTGCCTTTGGCCTAGGTGCCTCCATCTCGGTATCCGAGTTCCAGCAACGTCTGCTGGTCCTTGGTAGTGCTTTGGAGCACAGGTACCTCCTGCTTAGTAACCGTGTCCCAGTAACGTCAGCTGGTCCTCGGTTGTGCCATTGGCTCTTTTCCTTCTGCTGCCCCTCCGGGTTCCAGTACCGTCAACTGGTTCTCCGCAGTGCCTTTGGCCTAGGTGCCTCCATCTCGGTATCCGAGTTCCAGCAACGTCTGCTGGTCCTTGGTAGTGCTTTAGAGCACAGGTACCTCCTGCTTAGTAACCGTGTCCAGTAACATCAGCTGGTACAAGATTGTGCTACAAATACAAGATACGGAACAAGAGACACAAGAACAATAAGCAGAAGATCTAAAAGCAGAAGAACATGAAGTATAAGACCAAAATGAAGAGCAAAATATATGCTCTAAATTCTAAGCAGAAGAAGACTAAGCAGTGTATGGGGGTGAGTCCGTTCCTCCTCGTGGTGCCCCTGGAAAATGCCTGCTGCTGCAGGCTAAACTGAACACGGACAAATACTGTTGTAATTTAAATCTTTTGTGACAGCAAGAACGGAAGGATGAAAAATTCATACTTTGACAGATTACAAGTACAGGATTCTCTGTCACAAATAAGAATATGATGAAGAAGATGAAGCAGAATATGAATAAGAATAATAGTTTAATAAGAGGAATATGAGTAATGTTAACAAAGATGAATAGCAAGAAGTTTAAGAAGAAGATAAAGAAGGTGAAGATGAAGAATAATTTGATGAAAAAGATGATGCTGCAGAAGATTATGAAGGAGAAAGTGTGTGAAAAGTTAAAAAGGTGAAGATGAAGAGCATGGAAGTTGTGTAATATACATATTTGCCTAAATATAAAAAACGTTAACATTGTCAATTTCTTCGTCAATCCGAACATCTTTAAAAAAAAAAATATTTATGCTATTCCATTTGATTGGGTTAAACATCTATGCCTTTAATGTCTCCTCAACCTTCCCCAATACATTCTACATTACTCTTTCTTGTTTTCCTTCATGTACAATTAACCAACAAGGCAAGAATGGTTTTTTTTTAATTTCGATATTTTGTTCCCATAGACTTACATGGGACTTCCGGTATCGGTATCGGGTATCGCCGATATTTTAGTGATATCGGCGATACCATTCCGATACCGATACTTTAGGATATCGGAAAGTATCGCTCAACTCTAATTGTGAGTGTTGCGAGAGGGGATCTGTCAGGTCCGAGCCTCAGGCTCCAGAGAGATCTGCAGCAACAGATCTTGATTTCTCGGACTTAAACTCCGTTACCTCTGAGGACGTTGACTGTGTAAACGCTGCCATTTTTCAAGTTTCCTCAGCGGTGTCCCAGCTGAGTTGTAAGAAAAACAATTCTCATTGCTTTCTTTCCATCAAACTCTGGGTTGACTCAGCTTGGGTGTCTAGCTCTGCTATGATCGATTCAGGGGCAAGTGGAAATTTTATGGATGTCTCCTTTGCTCTGAAACAGGGAATACGTTCAGTGAAGAAGGCTACTCCAGTACAGATGGAAACTGTGGATGGCTCCCTGCTGACCTCTGGACCAGTGGATCAGGAAACAGAGCCTTTGAAGGTTCTTATGGGTAAAGATCATCAAGAGAAACTATCCTTTATGCTTATCTCTTCTCCCCACTTTCCCATTATTCTAGGGCTACCATGGCTGCAGGCTCAGAATCCTACCATTAACTGGGAGACCAAGGAATTACACTTTCCAGAGAAACAGATGAGTCCAAAAGTTTCAGCTTGCTCTGTTCCTAAAGGAATCATGTCAGTCCCTGAACTACCAGCTGTATACCAGGACTATGTGGATTTATGTGACAAGAAGAACGCTGACCAGCTTCCTCCTCACCGTCCATATGATTGTCCAATTGAATTATTGCCTGGAGCGAGATACCTTTTGGTAAGATCTACCCCCTGGCGGGGCCCGAGCTAAAGGCTTTAAAGGATTACATAGACGAAAGTCTAGCCAAGGGCTTCATACGCCCCTTTTCATCTCCTGCAGGTGCACCCATCTTCTTTGTAAAGAAGAAAGATGGATCTCTGAGACCATGCGTAGACTATAGGGAACTCAATAAGGTTACTATTAGAAACCGTTATCCATTGCCTTTAATCCCTGAGTTATTGGAGAGAGTGCGACATGCCAAAATTTTTTCTAAACTAGATCTTCGTGGGGCCTATAACTTAGTCCGTATTAGACCTGGGGATGAATGGAAGACTGCATTCAGGTCACGCTATGGACACTTTGAATATTTAGTTATGCCTTTTGGTCTGAGTACCGCCCCAGCCACTTTCCAACACTTGGTGAATGACATCTTCAGGGATCTCCTAGATACATTCGTGGTAATTTATTTGGATGATATTCTAATTTTTTCTAACTCCACAGAGGAACATCATGGACATGTGAGAATTGTCTTGGAACGTCTAAGACAAAATCATCTTTACATCAAACTTGAAAAGTGTGAATTCCATAGGACCGAAATTCAATTTCTGGGTATGTACTGTCTACACAAGGAATTAGTATGGATGGAAGCAAAACCCAAGCCATCAAGGATTGGCCAAGTCCTAGAAATGTGAAGGAGGTACAGCGCTTCATCGGGTTTGCCAACTTCTATAGACGTTTCATTAGAAATTTCTCTGAGGTAGTGTCACCTATCACTCAACTTACCCGGAAAGAGTCTAGGTTCTCCTGGACTCCCCAAGCCCAGGAAGCATTTTCCCGTCTAAAAGATAAATTTACCACTGCACCTATCCTAGTACATCCCAACCCCGAGCTTGCCTTCATAATAGAGGTGGATGCTTCAGACTGTGCCGTTGGAGCTATACTCTCTCAGAGAACAGGTGAGAAGAATGTCTTGCATCCCTGTGCCTTCTTTTCCCAGCAGTTGTCTTCGGCTGAGAGGAACTACGATGTGGCAATAGAGAGTTGTTGGCCATTATTGCCGCCTTCAAAGAATGGAGACACCTTCTTCAGGGTGCTGCACAGCAAATAGTCGTCCTGACAGACCATCGTAACCTTGAGTTTATCAGGTCGGCTAAGTGTCTGACTCCTCGCCAGGCTCGCTGGAATCTTTTCTTAAACCAATTTAATTTTATCATTTCTTATAGACCAGGATCGCGCAATGGAAAGGCTATGCACTCTCTAGGATTTACTCAGCAGAGACACGTCCAATTACTCCTCCTAAGACTATTCTTCCTGACTCTAGATTCCTAGGAGTAATTCATAATCAAGACCTACTTAAGGACATCAGGGAAGCATACCATGCGGATTCCTTTTTGGCACAACCCCCAAGGGACGTAAGTCTTGTCTTTAAGAATGGTGTGTGGATTCAGGGACAACGCCTGTATATTCCTGAAACAGTCAGATTGAGAGTATTGCAACTCATTCACGATTCCAAGATAGCTGGGCATAGAGGAATTCTAAAGACACAGGAATTTCTTTCTCGTTTCTTTTGGTGGCCCACTTGCAGGAAGGATGTTTTGAATTATGTCACTTCATGTGAGGTCTGTGCAAGATGCAAAACACCTCGCTCCTCACCAACTGGTCTGTTACAGCCTCTTCCCACCCCGTCCCGCCCGTGGGGATCCATTTCTATGGACTTCATTGTGGAGTTACCAACCTCTCAGGGAAAGAACACCATTTTAGTGGTGGTTGACCGTCTAACAAAGGCAGCTCATTTTTTCCCTTGTGTTGGCTTACCCACTGCAAAACAGACATCAGATTTGATGATTAAAGATGTGTTTCGCTTACATGGAGTACCGGATGAGGTTATTTCGGATCGAGGGGTGCAATTCACTTCTAGGTTTTGGCAAAATTTCTGTGCAGCATTGGACATTAAAGTAAACCTTTCTTCTGCTTTTCATCCCCAGACTAATGGACAGACCGAACGAACCAATCAAACCCTGGAGCAGTATCTCCGCTGCTTTATCTGCCACCTACAGGATGATTGGGTGGATCTACTTCCATTAGCTGAGTTCTCGTATAACAACTCTCAGAGTGCCTCCACTAAACAGTCTCCTTTTTACTCTAATCTAGGTTATCATCCTAACATTCTACCACGATTTCCCATAGAAACGCCTTTACCAGCAGTGGCTGAAAGAATCACGTCTTACAGAAGAATATGGATCTTCTAAGGAGAATCTGGAATCGGCTCAAGAAAGGTACAAGAAAGCAGCAGATAAATTTCGTAAACCTGCACCAGCTTTCAAGGTAGGAGACTTGGTCTGGCTGTCAACCAGAAATCTTAAGTTAAGGATTCCATCGTCTAAGTTGGGACATAAGTACATTGGACCCTATAAAATCAGTAAAATTATAAGTGCCGTTGCTTGTCGTCTTCAACTGCCCAGAACTATGAGAATCCACCCTGTCTTTCATGTATCCCTACTAAAGGCTGCAACACCCAATACGTTTCCTGGACGTTCTTCTCCTTGCCCTGACCCAGTGCTAGTCGATGGTCAGGAAGAATTTGTGGTGGAAAGGATTTTAGATTCCAGGTTGTATAGAAATCAGTTACAATATCTGATTAAATGGCAGGGCTACCCAGTGGAAGACAACTCATGGGAACCAGTCAATAACGTTAATGCTCCTCGCTTGCTCCGTCAGTTTCATCAGAGGTACCCACACAAGCCTGGTCTGAGGTCATCCGGAGGTTGTCCTTAAGGGGGGAGTAATGTAAGGTTCTATGTATATATTCCTGAAACTCAGTTTGTTCGTCGGCCATTTTGCTTTCTGTCTTTCTGTAGCTATCTTGCCCTCAGTCAAAATGGAGTTTCCAGCTTGCATGTTCCCGCCCTGATTCTCTCCTTTGCTTCTTAAGCAGCCACAGCTGAGCAATCAGTGCTTCAGAATCTAGCCTGCAGTGAACCTGTGACTTGACTCCTGTAGCCTTGGACCTTGTACTCCAGCTATTCCTACTGAGGAACTCTGAAGCACTTGTGGACTCTGAACCCTGCTCTTTGAAAGACCCACGTTTGCATGGACTTATGGTAACAGAGAAGAAGATCCTGAATCTGTGTTGGAGAGTGATTTGCTGAGCTTAGTTTACTCTGGCCTGCTGTGTCTCCTGCTTCTGTGTCTGCAAACTGTGTGACTATTTCTGCCAACTTGTATGAAGTAATACAGGACTTTTCTATATCAAACCTGTGTCTCATGTATGTTCATCGCACCCAAGCACAAGACGCTATATGAACTGTACTACATACATTACAGGTACAGGCCTATACCACCAGCACACTACCAGAAAGCCAAGGAGATGTTGCGTGATATGAAGGAAGCAGGGGTGATAAGGGATAGTTGTAGTCCCTGGGCAGCACCTTTAGTCCTAGTCAGGAAAAAGGATGGAAGCATGAGAATGTGTGTAGATTACAGACAAGTAAATCGCATTACACATAAAGATGCATACCCTTTACCACGCATTGAGGAATCCTTAGCTGCATTAAAGACCGCTAATTACTTTTCCACCCTTGACCTCACTAGTGGGTACTGGCAAGTGGCTGTGGCTGAGGAGGATTGGGAGAAGATGGCTTTCACCACCCCGATGGGACTCTGTGAGTTTGACAGAATGCCGTTTGGACTCAGCAGTGCCCCTGGAACGTTTCAGAGAGTGATGGAGAGCTGCCTGGGACACCTCAACTTTGAAACTGTGTTGCTGTACCTGGACGACGTAATTGTGTACTCCAAGACGTATGAAGACCACCTGAAGCACCTGGCGGAGGTATTCGAGTCACTGTCCAAGTATGGGATGAAACTGAAGCCTTCAAAGTGCCATCTGCTCAAGCAAAAGGTACAGTATCTGGGACATATTGTAAGCTCAGAGGAGTAGCGCCAGACCCCGAGAAGGTCACCGCCATCCAGAAATGGTTGGAGCCGAAGAATCTCAAGGAGGTACGTCAGTTCCTGGGACTGACAGGATACTACCTGAGGTTTGTGAAGGATTACACCAAGAAAGCAGCGCCTCTGCAAGACCTCCTGGTAGGACAATCCCTCAAGAGCAGAAATTCTCCATTCCCGTGGGGTAAAGAACAAGCTGATGCCTTTAAGGAAATGAAGGAGATCCTGACAGGTGATGAGATCCTAGCTTACCCTGACTACAGCCAGCCGTTCCTGCTGTATACTGATGCCAGCATGAAGGATTGGGAGCTGTCCTCAGTCAGAAGCAAAATGGCCTGGAGAAAGTCATCGCCTATGCAAGCAGGAAGCTCCGCCCGACTGAACCCAGAGAACTACAGCAGCTTCAAGTTGGAGTTCCTGGCACTGGTCTGGGCCATTACAGAGAGGTTTAAGCATTACCTAGCCTCCAGCAAGTTCACTGCCTACACTGATAATAACCCCTTGACGCATCTTGAAACAGCTAAGCTGGGAGCCATGGAACAATGCTGGATGGCTCGGTGTCAAACTACCAATTCACAATCAAGTACCGAGCGGGCTGCAAGAATGCTAACGCTGATGCCCTATCCAGGATGCCTCATGAATCGGACACAGAGGAAGAAGTGGATGATCTGGAAGAGATCGAACTACCTGCCTTTCACCGGAATGGGATGATCCACGAGCAACAAGCCTGCAGGAGGCAGCGTGATAAGATGTTAAATCCTTTACTTCACCACAGCTGGAAGGAGACTCAGGACAGCGACCCAGTTGTCAGCCGAATCAAGGAGCTGATAACACAGGAAGGTTCCTCCTTGGAGAAGGATGCATCTCTACAACCAAAGCAGCTGTGGAATGAGAGAAGCCGGTTGTTTACCGTGAGAAGCTGTGCCGGAGGTACGTCAACCCAAGGACCCATGAGATGGTATGGCAGATAGTAGTCCCCAGAGCAGACATCCAGATGGTGTTGGAAGCCTACCACGATCAAGCGGGACACTTTGGCTGGAAGAAGCTGGAGACCCTGTTGAAGTGTCATTTCTATTGGGTGGGAATGCGCAGCTCCATTGAGAGGTGGTGCCAGAACTGTGGACCCTGTGGCCTCAGAAGAAAAGACTACAGCAGTCAGAAGGCACCCCTGCAACCCATCAAGACGACTCGTCCCTTGGAGATTGTGGCCCTGGACCATGTCAAGTTGTCACCCAGCCAGTCAGGATACTCCTATGCCCTGACCATGGTGGATCACTACTCCAGGTTCTTGGTGGTCGCCCCTGTCAAAGATCTGACGGCAGAGACAGCAGCAAGAGACGTTCCAAGCGTATTTCTGCAGACCACACGGATACCCTGAGCAGGTGCTAACTGACCATGGCCCAGCCTTCGAGGCCGAATTGTTCAAAGAGTTCTGTCACTTGTACCACCCCCAAACCAATGGTCTCTGTGAGAAGATGAATCACATCGTCATTGACCTGCTGAAGACTGTACCACTCGAGGAGAGAAATCGGTGGCCAGACTTACTACCTGATCTGGTAGATCTGTACAATCATATCAAATCATATACCTGTGAGTTCCAACAATTGCACCCCAGCCTACCTCATGCGGGCAAGACCGGGAAGCTGCCCATGAATCTGGAGCTTGGTGTTGTAGAACCAGAAGCAGATGTGACTACTGAAGACTGGGACACGAACAGACAGGAACAGTACAGAAAAGTACAGGCCTGTGTTGAAGATAGTCTCAATCGAGTAAGGAACAAACAAGAAGATCACTATAATAAAAGTGCGCCAGCTGAACCTTTCGCACCTGGTCAAGTCGTACTGAAAAGAAAGAGAAGGATACACAAACTCGACGATCAATGGGAAAAAGAGCCCTACATTGTACAGAATTCAAGGTTTGACAACAAGAAAACGTGCATAATTAGCAAGGATGGAGGAAGAACGACTGCAACTGTATCCAGGGATCACCTAAAGTTGTGTCTGGATCTGTTAAAGCTTCAAGAGGAAGAACCTGTTGTCAATAAGGAAGAGCGTGATGAAGCAGCTATACATACAGACTTAGGAGACTTCCGCGCAGATTGGCCTTGCCTTGGAGAAGCTGTAATCATTCCTGTATTACAGTTCTATCAGCAACAAGGAGAACTACTACACCCAGTTGAGCCGGTTGTTGCAGAAGAGTCAGTTCCAGAGGAACCCGCTCCAGCAGAACCCCAGGAAGTGGCCTCCCAAGAAGCAGATTCTCACGAAGCTGAAGCTCAGGAAGAAGGATCCCCTGCAGAAGTTGAGCCAGTCCACCCAGCTCACGGTATACTTGCCAGTCCTGTAGAGAGGTTAAGGCAATTCTATAATTCACTTTCACGCAGAACAAACAGGGAAACTGCTACCTCACAGGTCACTGCACCATACAGGTCAGAACGTAGCACAAAAGGACACATCCCTGCTAGGTTTAGAGATTAGTTCTACCCTTAACAAATGTAAATAATTGTCTAGAGTCATTGTACGTAAATGTATATATAGTTGCTTATAATATGCCTTATAATATACCGTTATTTATTTACCTGTTTTTCCTCTTTAATATGGAAACAAGTGGAATGGACATTATTTTTGCTTGTTCTCCCTACCCTTGAGCATCCTTTTTTCCAAAAGAGACTGGGACTTTTATGGTTGCTCATTTCCTCGTTGTGCTAATGTATATAGTTATTCATTCATCTGTTATGCAACGTTTAAGATCCTCACCTCCTGTAAGGGAAGAGTTAATTTATACAATGTTTATTGTTCACTGTTTTTGTATTTCAGCCCCGGAGTGCTGAGTTTTACTAGGGGGGAATGTGGAGCCCAGCTGCGACTGGATCCATATCTTCCAGACGGGTACACTGAAAGAATATACCACTAGAGGTCATTATACACATTCACACACGTTCACCTATCCCAAAGACCACCAGAGGGAGCTGTTTAGACATATAAAAGCAGAGTGAACACAGAAAGAACAAGTCATTCAGCCATTGAAACCACTCAAGGGAGTCACCTCAGGGAGCTCAGTCAGTCTGCAGTAAGGTGAAGTGCAAAGCTGAGATTAGAAAGACTGCAGAGTAATTCAGTTCAAGAGAGAGTGGAGGCTAGTCCGGGTGGAACAGAGACCACTCCAGCCTAGTCATAGCTGAAGTAATTGAGTGCAGCTCAGAGAGAAAGCGTGCTGACGCTTAGAGAGCGTGAAGAGGCAGTCCATCAACTGCCAGTGTGTGATCGTGTGAGGGCCCGGGGTAGGCCAAAGGCGAGTGGAAAGCAAGTGAGGGACAGAGGAGCCTAAATAGCTCATCCCAATTATTACCACCGGACACCGGGGTCCGAGCCTATAGAGATCTCCACGACCCATTAGGAGAACACCGGAGTTCCTGGAGGACTACTAGTCCCAGGAGTACCACAGAGCTGATATGTAACCGGACCAGTAGGACGGAGTCTAGCAGTGCACTGCAAATAGAGACTGTGTACTTCAAGAAAGGGGTCCAACCACAAGGTCAGCCAGGTACAAGACGGAGACCAAGTTAGGCCCAGCCAAACGCAGGTCAAGACTTCATTACAAAAAGGCAGAGAACAGGAGGCCACACACCTACTCAGTGGAGGAATCTGGATGTGCACCCTTCACCCTACAGTGCTCCGGGGAGAGCCTGTAATATCTTCAGTAAAGGTACCAAAGTTACTTATGTGCGTGTGTCTCCCTTATTACCCCTAACTGCCGGGTCCCCATCTGTCCTGCATCCCTACACATCTATCTGCCCTGGAGGACTCAGCCTTACCTGTGGAAGGCCTAACATCTTGCTGCACAACATTAACCCTTCAGTGGATCTGCATAGCAGCGCTGGTCCCCCTGACCAGGTACCACAGGTGGCGTCACGAATTCCCCATTTCAATATTCATTCCACCTGTAAATATCCCACATTAAAAGGATGAGCACCAGAGCCACGGACTGAGCTGTGTTGCTGTGACATCCCCCATAGTAGTCTATAGGCTCAGATCCGAGTTCCCATTGCTCTGGAGGGCGACTCAAATTCAAGACCTGTAATACTGGACTCCTTTCAGGAACTGGTGGAAGAAGATCTGTTTAAACTTAAGGAGGAGGAGGAGTCCAGGGGAGGAGTCCTGAGGAGATCATTTGCATATTCCCAGTTCATTCGGGATAAGTGAAGAGTCTCCGCGAGCTCCAAGAACACTGGGTTTTGGTTGTTGCAGCTGAAAGGAGGACATCGGTAAACCAGGGGAGGAGTCCTGAGGAGATCATTTGCATATTCCCAGTTCATTCTGGGATAAGTGAAGAGTCTCCGCGAGCTCCAAGAACACTGGGTTTTGGTTGTTGCAGTTGAAAGGAGGACATCGGTAAACCAGGGGAGGAGTCCTGAGGAGATCATTTGCATATTCCCAGTTCATTCTGGGATAAGTGAAGAGTCTCCGCGAGCTCCAAGAACACTGGGTTTTGGTTGTTGCAGCTGAAAGGAGGACATCGGTAAACCAGGGGAGGAGTCCTGTGGAGATCATTTGCATATTCCCAGTTCATTCTGGGATAAGTGAACAGTCTCCGCGAGCTCCAAGAACACTGGGTTTTGGTTGTTGCAGCTGAAAGGAGGACATCGGTAAACCGCGCGCCGCTAGTACTTTTTTCACCGCTGTGATATCTCTTTAACAATAAGAGCATGGAAGAGGCCAGGAGCCATGTGGTGAGTTGCATTTCTTGCTACATGTTCACAGATTTACCAGTGGAAAAGCCAAATTTCACATGCCACAAATGCAAGCTTGTGTCCATGTTGGAGGAAAAGTTGCGAAATCTGGAAGAGAGGTTATCTACATTGAAGATCATTAAGGAAGATGAAGAGTTCTTAGACAGAGCAGAATTATCTCTTCATGGTGCAGAAAGAGAAGAAATTCGAAGAGCACCTGAAGAAGCAGAGGAATGGAAGCATGTGACCCAGAGAAGCAGGAGGATCGTGAGGCAGTCAGCACCCATACTGCTCAGGAACCAGTACCAGGCTCTCACACAGGAGAATGATGAAGAAATACATCAGGATAAGACTTTGCCCACAAAGAGCAACCTTGTAAGCCCTCAGAGTCCTCCTGAATGGAGAAAGAAAAATGTTGTGAAGAAGAAACGGAGAGTTGTGGTCATGGGGGATTCCCTGTTGAGAGGAACAGAGGCTGCTATCTGCAGACCGGATATAACCTCAAGATAAATGTGCTGTCTTCCAGGTGCAAAAATTAAAGATGCGTCTGACAGGATATCAGGACTCTTCAGACCTAAAGATGACTACCCATTCCTGCTAATACATGTGGGGACAAATGACACCACAAGAAGTGACCTGGAAACCATGGAACAAGGAGGTGGAATAAGATTCTGCAGGTGAACAACTGGCTACGTCGATGGTGCCGTCAGCAAGGATTTGGATTTCTGGATCACGGAGTGAATTACCTATACGATGGACTACTTGCTAGAGATGGGGTGCACCTTACGAAGACTGGAAAACATGTATTTGGAAGTCGCCTTGCTACACTCATCAGGAGAGCTTTAAACTAGAACAATGTGGGAAGGGAAGCAAAACGCCAGAAAAAGCCATACACCTGACAAATGCTATTGAGAACTCGGCTATTAGAATTGGAAAGGAAGAACGAAGACAAAACAATCTAAATAATAAAAATATTGGAGGAAGAGAAACCAATCACAAACTAAAATGTTTTTATACAAATGCACAAAGCATGGGCAACAAACAAGGAGAATTGGAACTACTAACGCAGGAGAAGAAGTATGATGTCATTGGAATCACTGAAACTTGGTGGGACGATACACATGATTGGAATACAAGGCTAGAAGGATACAACTTATTTGCAAGAAACAGACTTGATAAACGAGGAGGAGGTGTCGCATTGTATGTTAGAAAAGCGTATATTTGCACAGAGATTGATGCCTCAGAGACTGGTAGTTCTGTGGAAACTGTTTGGATAAGAATACAAGGACAGAACAATGGAAAGGACACCATTGTAGGCATTTACTACAGGCCATCTATGCAAGCTGAAGATATGGATGAACTCTTTATGCATCAAATGGCCAAGTTCTCCAAAAAATATGACATAGTGGTCATGGGAGATTTCAACTATCCAGACATTTGTTGGGAATCGCTCTCAGGCAAAACTAACAGGTCAAGGAAATTCTTATCCTCTCTTGCTGACAACTTTATCTTTCAAAAGGTAGGGGAGAAAACAAGGGGAACTGCTACCTTGGATCTAATCCTTATAAATAGGGAGGAAATGGTTGAGGAGGTAAGAGTGGCTGGGACCCTAGGAGGTAGTGACCATGCTATTTTAAAATTTTGGATAACAAGAGGAGGAAGACCTGTGAAGACTCAGACGTCAAGGTTAGATTTCAGAAAGGCAGATTTTAAGGGACTCAGAAAGAGAATTGGAGGGATCCAATGGCAGGATATCCTTAAGGACAAAAATGTCCAGGAAGGATGGGACATCTTGAAAAATGAGATTCTCAAAGCACAATCGTTAACAATTCCAAAAAGAGGGAAGAATGGGAAGCATTTAAGGAAACCAGGATGGATGAACACAGAACTTAAACACATGCTAAAAAGGAAGAAAGAAATGTTTATCAAATGGAAAGAGGGAGGCATATCTAAAGAAGAATATAATGCCATCTGCAGAACCTGCAGGGCACAAATCAGATTATCTAAAGCGGACAATGAATTAAGGCTTGCAAGAGATGTCAAAAGCAACAAAAAAGGATTTTGGGGATACGTCAAAAGTAAAAGAAAAGTCAAAGATGCTATAGGATTTTTACAGGATGAAAATGAGGAAATGGTAAGACAGGATGTTGAGAAGGCTGAACTTTTAAATTCCTATTTTGCATTTGTTTTCTCTCAGAAAGGAAATGTAACATCAACTGATCTTTACTGTCCTAGTAAAGGAATAGAAGAATCCAGGATATCTATAAACAGAAAGACAGTGAGGAAACACTTAGCTAAACTAAATGAATTCAAGTCTCCAGGTCCAGATGAATTACACCCCAGAATACTGAAGGAGATAGCAGAAGAAATTCTTGAACCACTGTCCATAATCTTTGAAAATTCTTGGAGAACAGGTGAAGTCCCAGAAGACTGGAGAAGAGCAAATGTTGTTCCTATCTTCAAAAAGGGGAAGAAGGTGGACCCAGGGAACTACAGGCCGGTGAGTCTGACTTCTATACCAGGAAAGATCTTTGAACAAATTATTAAAGAACATGTATGTAAGTACCTGCATAAGAATGAAGTGATTAAACAGAGTCAGCATGGGTTTGTAACTAATAAGTCATGTCAGACTAACTTAATTTCCTTCTATGACAGAATCACTGACTGGGTGGATCAGGGAAATGCTGTAGATATAGTATATCTTGACTTCAGCAAAGCATTTGACAAAGTATCTCACACAATCCTTATTGAAAAAATGACTAAGTATGGAATGGACAAGGCAACTGTTAGGTGGATTCATAACTGGCTTAATGATCGGACTCAAAGAGTGGTCGTAAATGGCTGCACATCTAGTTGGAAGAATGTCTCAAGTGGGGTACCACAAGGCTCTGTTTTGGGCCCTGTATTGTTCAACATCTTTATCAATGATTTAGATGAAGGAATTGAGGGTAAACTGATCAAATTTGCTGATGACACAAAGCTAGGAGGGGTAGCTAATACTAGAGAAGAGAGAGAGAGAGGATTCAAAAAGATATAAATAAACTGGAGCAGTGGGCAGCAACTAACAGAATGGTTTTTAACAGGGAAAAATGCAAAGTACTACATCTGGGCAATAAAAATGAAAAAAACATACAAAATGGGAGGAATAGGGCTAAGTAACAGCACATGTGAAAAAGACTTGGGTATACTAATTGATCACAGACTGAACATGAGTCAACAGTGTGATGCAGCAGCAAAAAAGGCAAATACAATTCTAGGATGTATCAACAGAAGCATACAGTCTAGATCACGTGAGGTCATTATTGCCCTCTACTCCTCTTTGGTCAGACCTCATCTGGAATACTGTGTCCAGTTTTGGACACCACATTTTAAAAAAGACATCAACAAACTGGAGCAAGTTCAAAGAAGAGCCACCAGAATGGTGACCGGTCTGCAAACCATGTCCTATGAGGAACGGTTGCAGGATTTGGGAATGTTTAGCTTGCAAAAAAGAAGACTGAGAGGAGACTTAATAGCTGTCTACAAATATCGCAAGGGCTGTCACATTGTAGAAGGATTATCTTTATTCTCATTTGCACAAGGAAAGACTAGAAGCAATGGGATGAAACTGAATGGGAGGAGACACAGATTAGATATTAGAAAAAACTTTTTGACAGTTAGTGTGATCAAGGAGTGGAACAGGCTGCCACGAGAGGTGGTAAATTCTCCTTCAATGGAAGTCTTCAAACAGAGGCTGGACAGACATCTGTCTGGAATGATTTAGAGAATCCTGCTTTGAGCAGGGGGTTGGACCAGATGGCCCAGGAGGTCCCTTCCAACTCTACCATTCTATGATTCTATGATTCTATGAGGACAGTGCTAACTTTGATAAAAAGAATAAAAATAAAAATAAATTCAACTTGAATAAAAAGAAAAAGGAAGCTATTAATGAATTAAAAAAAATGTGGACTTAATTGTGAGGAGGGCAGATAAGGGTGGAGCAGTGGTACTGCTTAATGCTGGTTTATATTTCAAACAAAATATAGAAATGTTGAATAATAATGAAATATATATATACCACTGAAAAAAAACCCTACAAACATTTTTCAAGAGAAAATGAGGAAGTTATTAATAGAAGGAATGACAATGGGAGCCATTACTAAAAAGATGTCAGAAGATTTAATGGTAGATCACCTATATTCCACTCCTTACCCAAAATACATAAGGAGCTCTTCCCTCCCCCACTATTGTGGCTCGCGTTGGTAGTATGGGGGAGGGTTGATTTCCTGGGTAGATTTACATCTACAGCACCTTGTTAAAGATCTCTCCGGATATATTATTATTATTATTATTATTTATTTATATAGCACCATTAATTCCATGGTGCTGTACATGAGAAGGGGTTACATACAAGTTATAGATATCGTTTACAGTAAACAAATTTACAATGACAGACTGGAACAGAGGGGAGAGGACCCTGTCCTTGCGGACTTACATTCTGCGGGATAATGGGGAAGAAACAGAAGTCGGGGGTGCGGCAGCTCTGGTGGTGGTGAGGCGGCAGCTCTGGTGGTGGTGGCGCGAGGTGGCAGCGAGGCGGCAGCTACGGTGATGGCGGTGAGGCGCAGCTCGGGTGGTGTCGGCGAGGTGGCAGCTCTGGTGGTGGCGGCGAGGTGGCAGCTAGGGTGGTGGCGGCGAGGCGGCAGCTAGGGTGGTGGCGGCGAGGCGGCAGCTCGGGTGGTGTCGGCGAGGTGGCAGCTCTGGTGGTTGCGGCGAGGTGGCAGCTCTGGTGGTGGGCGGCGCGAGGCGGCAGCTCGGGTGGTGGCGGCGAGGCGGAAGCTAGGGTGGTGGCGGCGAGACGGAATGGTTATTGCAGGCTGTAGGCTTTCCTGAAGAGATGGGTTTTCAGGTTCAGTCTGAAGGATCCAAGGGTGGTGAATAATCGTACATGTTGAGGCGTGGAATTCCAGAGGATGGGGGATATTCGGGAGAAATCTTGGAGGCAGTTGTGTGAGGAACGAATAAGTGTGGAGGCTAGTAGGAGGTCTTGGGAGGATCGAAGTTTACGTGAAGGAAGTATATCTTCTCCTTAGATGTACAGAATGGCCTGCTTCTTGTATTGGATCACACTAGATGTGGTTGCGCTGTATCCATCTTTATTGCACGATTTGTCCCTTCGTATCTTGGATAGACATCTTAGCAAGTTTAGCGAGTATACAGATGCTGTACGTGAATTCTTGGTACATTCTGTAGAATTTCTTTTAAAACACTATTTTTTTTCATTTGTTAAATGTTTTTTTCTACAGAAACGAGGAGCCCCTATGGGCGCAGGCTTTTCACCTGCGATTGCTAATCTGTATATGTCAGCATGGGAAAATAATTTATTCTATTCTGAGGCGAATCCCTTCTCCTCCCATATCAGGTGGTATGGTCGCTATTTGGATGACCTGCTCCTGATATGGGATGGATCGAGGGATTCTGGGTTGGATTTTCTCAATTATGTGAATAACAACAATATGAATTTGAAATTTACTTTAAATATGGGAAAACCTGAAGTCAATTTTCTAGATGTCTCCCTTAAATTTGATTCTGTACAGGGAGTAGTTTTTTTCTCCGTTTCGTAAAACAACGGCTACAAATTCGATCCTTTTAGCGGATTCTTGCCACTCAAAACAAACTATTAAATGTGTCCCTGTAGGAGAATTTATCCTTTGTAACGAAATTCTACTTTGGACAGTGGCTATAAAGAGGAGAAAAAAGCTATTAGAAGTAGGCTATCAAAACGAAAGTATAAAAAATGGATGCTTGATCGAGCGGAGGTAATTGCAGATGGCAGGGATAGGAATGAATGCTATATACAACAAAGAATAGTAGAAGTCAAGATAACAATTTAATTACCTTTGTCACCACTCATAGTTCGGAGGTACAAAGGGTTAACCAGATTATTAAAAATAGATTACCAATGTTACAGCAGGATAAGACATTGAGTGTGGTTTTGAAGGACCCCATTAGGTTTACAGCCAGGAGAGCTCCTACCCTGGGGGATATTTTCCCCAAGTTTATTTTTGAGTGAGACGGGCAGTGGAGAACTGAATTGGCTTTCAGTTAAAGGATCATATAAATGTGGCCATACAGTCTGCACTTGTAAATTTATGTTAAATTCAAAATCCTTCACATCATCTGTAACCAATAAGAAATATATTGATAGTTTTATAAACTGTAATACATGTAATCTGGTATATCTTATCACCTGTATATCATGTAAAGTACAATATGTGGGATACACTAGTGGACCTCTTAAAGTCAGAGTAAGAAGACACTTATCCGATGCCACTAGTAAAATTATATCTAAAAGCTCTGCTATTAGTAAGCATTTTATTCATACAGTCATGGCCAAAAGTTTTGAGAATGACACAAATATTAATTTTTACAAAGTCTGCTGCTTCACTTTTTCTAATGGCAATTCGCATATACTCCAGAATGTTATAAAGAGTAATCAGCTTAACAGCAATTACTTGCAAAGTCAATATTTGGCTAGAAAATGAACTTTATCCCCCAAAACACATTTCAACATCATTGCAGCCCTGCCTTAAAAGGACCAGCTAACCTCTTTTCAGTGATTGCTTCATTAACACAGGTGTGAGTGTTGATGAGGACATGGCTGGAGATCAATCTGTCATGATTAAGTAAGAATGACACCACTGGACACTTTAAAAGGAGGCTGGTGCTTGGCATCATTGTTTCTCTTCTGTTAACCATGGTTATCCTAAAGAAACACGTGCAGTCATCATTGCAATGCACAAAAATGGCCTAACAGGGAAGAGTATCGCAGCTAGAAAGATTGCACCTCAGTCAACAATCTATCGCATCATCAAGAACTTCAAGGAGAGAGGTTCCATTGTTGCCAAAAAGGTTTCAGGGCGCCCAAGAAAGACCAGCAAGCGCCAGGACCGTCTCTTAAAAGTGTTTCAGCTGCGGGATCGGGCTACCAGCAGTGCAGATCTTGCTCAGGAATGGCAGCAGGCAGGTGTGAGTGCATCTGCACGCACTGTGAGGCGGAGACTCTTGGAGCAAGGCCTGGTCTCAAGGAGGGCAGCAAAGAAGCCACTTCTCTCCAGAAAAAACATCATGGACAGACTGATATTCTGCAAAAGGTACAGGCAGTGGACTGCTGAGGACTGGGGTAAAGTTATTTTCTCTGATGAATCCCCTTTTCGATTGTTTGGGACATCAGGAAAACACCTCATTCGGAGAAGACAAGGTGAGCACTACCACCAGTCTTGTCTCATGCCAACTGTTAAGCATCCTGAAACCATTCATGTGTGGGGTTGCTTCTCAGCCAAGGGAATCGGCTCTCTCACAGTCTTGCCTAAAAACACAGCCATGAATAAAGAATGGTACCAGAATGTCCTCCAAGAGCAACTTCTCCCAACCCTCCAAGAGCAGTTTGGCGATCAATAATGCCTTTTCCAGCATGATGGAGCACCTTGCCATAAAGCAAAGTTGATAACTAAATGGATCAGGGAACAAAACATAGAGATTTTGGGTCCATGGCCTGGAAACTCCCCAGATCTTAATCCCATTGAGAACTTGTGGTCAATCATCAAGAGACGGGTGGACAAACAAAAACCTAAAAATTCTGACAAAATGAAAGCATTGATTGTGCAAGAATGGACTGCTATCAGTCAGGATTTGGTCCAGAAGTTGATTGAGAGCATGCCAGGGAGAATTGCAGAGGTGCTGAAGAAGAAGGGTCAACACTGCAAATATTGACTTGCTGCATTAACTCATTCTAACTGTCAATATAAGCTTTTGTTACTCATATGTTTGCAATTATATTTCTGTCTGTGATAAAAACATCTGTCAAACACACATAAAAACCAGAGGGCAGCAGATCATGTGAAAATATAATATTTGTGTCATTCTCAAAACTTTTGGCCATGACTGTACACACAATGGCGATACTAAGGATTTTTAGAGTGGTGAGAATTGAAAAGGATAAAAACTTGGTTAGAGGTGGTAATATGAGACATAAATTGATGAATCGAGAAACCCGGTGGATGTATGTCCTTAAGACAAGATTCCCTTTAGGGGTTAAATCCGCCAGGATCTCATTTATCATTATTAATACTCTGCCGCTGCAAATGTCTTGATATACTTCTACTATATAATATGCTCCTCCCTCCGCTCCTTTATTCTCTCTTTTTTTTTTCTTAAGTGTGAACGCTTCCATGTCTTTACACCCTTGTCTAGTAGCTGAGAACTAATCAAGCTGTGCTTGTTATATTGTCTGCAGCTGCGTGTTTTGTAGGGGAATATCCAGTCCTGACTACATGAGACGCTCAGATTTTAAATGTGAGTGTTCATTGATTAAGGCAACTTGTTAGCTGAAACGCGTATGAAGATGTTTTTAATGTTTTTCTCAGATAGCTGCGACTATCTAGATGTATTTTATTCTGCTCTACTCACCGTGATCCAATAAAGGTATTCCTTGAAGCCTATGAGCTGGATTTTTTTTGGCTAATTACACTATTAGTTGCAAGCACTTTGCTGTGGGACAAGTAGTCGACATCACATCTTGCAATGCACTGAGAGGGAGGGGTTCCCGAGCTAGAAAGCTACCAAACTAATGATTACCTACCTTAAATACTTGCACAAATATGATGAAAGCAAACTTGCTAGGGGTTCAATGAACTTGTGATCTGGTCTTCGCGGGAATGGAACTTAGCACCTCTATCATTGCAGGCAGCAGCTAAAGCTATCCTGCACTAATTAGCATTGAAGAATTTTGTAAACTTGAAGCTGCATTGCCATCCCACAGGCAGATTATACTGATAAATAGAGATATATTGTGTATATCAGTGCATTTGTATGTCTTTTTATTGCAGTTGTAAAGAAAAGGCAGATTTTTTTTCTTTCTTAAAAAATTACTAAAAATTAGTCTTCTTTAAAAAATAATAAACATCACAAATTAGCAAATAACAGACATATCTGGTGTCCCTGTAATCGTAACAACTAAGGAATAGCAGACCATGGAAGTTCGGGTTCATTGGATTCAGCTGAACTTGAATTCAGTGTTTCGTTTGGGTACCAGAACTTGACTTGTACTGTACTTGACACCAGACTGGAACCCAATAGAAGTCTATGAGGACCTGAACTTCGGTGCATTAAAATGGTCATAGTAAGTGCTAAGGAGCTGCAAATGGAAGCAAAATACGGGTAAGAGCAGAACAATCGCCCTGTAAACTAAAGTGGATAGGGAGATGATTTAAAATAACATAGAATAAAAAAATAAAAATAATGATCTTGAACCAGGAGGCAGAGGTCCAAGAGAAGGAGGAGGATGTGGCAGTGTAGGTGGAAGAGGAGGAGAAGGTAGCCAAAAGTTTTTTTTATTTATTTTTTGGGGGGTACTCTGAAAGCAGGCTCTGTGGGGACACGTTGCATATAGACACTGTAATAATTTGCTGGCCACTCTCTGTATACAGGACAGTGTAATACTCTGCATTTTTTTGTGGTACAAAGAATGTGGTTAGGCAAATGACATAAAGGGTTTTCCCATGAGCAAAATTCATTTTAAAGTTGATAATAACCCCTTCATGACTGGAGGTATTTTCATTTTGCGGTTTAATTTTTTGCTCCCCTTCTTCCCAGAGCCATAATTTTTTTATTTTTCCGTCAACATGGCCATGTGAGAGCTTGTTTTCTGTGGGACAAGTTGTACTTTTGAACAACACCATTGGTTTTAACATATCAAGCACTGGAAAACAGGAAAAAAAATTCCAAGTGCGATGAAATTGCCAAAGGAGTGCAATTACACAACAGTTTTTTGTTTTGCTTTTTTTACTATGCTCACTAAATGCTAAAACTGACCTGCCATTATGATTCTCCAGGTCATTACGAGTTCATAGAGCCCAAACATGTCTAGGTTTTTTTTTATCTAAGTGGTGAAAAAAAATTCCGTTTGTTAAAAAAAAAATTCCAATACCCATAGCGTCTCAATTTTTCGTGTTCTCGGCTTTGTTGAGGGCTTATTTTTTGTGTGCCGAGCTGATGTTATTAATGATACTATTTTGCTACAGATGTAATCTTTTGATCACACTTTATTGCATTTTAATGCAATATTGCGGAGAACAAAAAAGCTTAATTCTGGTGTTTTGACTTTTTTTCTCGTTACGCCATTTAGCAATCGGTTAATTTTTTTTTATATTGATAGATTGGGCGATTCTGAACGCGATGAAACCAAATATGTGTTTATTTGATTTTTTTAAATTGTTTTATTTTGAATGGGACGAAAGGGGTGTAATTTGAACTTTTATATATTTTTTTATTTTTTAAAAAACATATTTTTTTACTTTTGGCATGCTTCAATTGTCTCAGTGGGAGACTAGAAGCTGCCATAACCTGATCGGCTCTGCTACATACAGGCGATGCCTGCATGTAGCAGAATTACTCACTTGCTATAGCAATCCAGCAGTGACAACCATAGAGGTCTGCTGGAAACCTCTGGTTGTCATGCCAACCTATTGGTGACCCGCGATCACGTGACGGGCATCACCGATGGGCAGATATCCGACACACTTGCCGGAAGCGCATGTTAAATGCCGCTGTCAGAGTTTGACAGATGCATTTAACTAGTTAACATCAGAGGGTGGATCGTGATTCCACCTTCAGTTGTTAGAGGCACAGGTCAGCTGTTCAAAACAGCCGACGTGCTGGAAAAGATGTGAGCTCAGCACCGAAACCCACATCAAAGGGAGGGTTTCCGACATCAGAGTACTATTACGCCTGCTGTTGGAAAGGGGTTAATCAGTACATCTTGGAATAATCATTTCTACAGATGGATGTGTTTAAAAAAATGTTCCTGTGCTGAGATAATTTTATTAATGTGCCCCTGCTGTGTACAGTGTAATGGCTGTGTCTGACCGTACAGGGACATGGTCTGATCATACTACAGATCCTGTGCAGGGGAGGAAGCAAAAGAGAGGATACAGATAGCACAGGGGATAACAGATGATTCTTCTTGTGAGAGAAAACCTTTCCCTGCCTGTTTTAAAAAAATGTTTTACATCAAAGAAAGAATTATTTGCGATACCATGCTATGTCTGTATACATTTTTGCTTCCTCACCAGCTCGGGAGATGTGGTATGATCAGAACATATTCTGTGCATGGTCAGAAACAATCATTACACAGTTCACAGCAGGGGCACATTTACAAGATTATCTCAGTACAGGAACATATTTTTAACCCCTTTACCCCCAAAGGTGGTTTGCTGTTAATGACCAGGCCAATTTTTACAATTCTAACTACTGTCCCTTTATGAGGTAATAACTCTGGAATGCTTCCATGGATCCCGGTGATTCTGACAATGTTTTCTCATGACTTATTGTACTTTATGATAGTGGTAACATTTCTTTGATATGACTTGTGTTTATTTGTAAAAAAAACAGAAATTTGGCAAAAATTTTGAAAATTTTGCAATTTTTCAACTTTGAATTTTCATGCCCTTAAATCCTAGAGAAATATGTCACACAAAATACTTAATAAGTAACATTTCCCACATGTTTCATTTACATCAGCACAATTTTGGAACCAAAATTTTTTTGGTAGGAAGTTATAAGGGTTAAAAGTTGACCAGCGATTTCTCATTTTTACAACTCCATTTTATTTGTAGGGACCACATCACATTTGAAGTCACTTTGAGGAGTCTATATGATAGAAAATACCCAAAAGTGACACCATTCTAAAAACTTCACCCTTCAAGGTGCTCAAAACCACATTCAAGAAGGTTATTAACCCTTCAGGTGCTTCACAGGAATTTTTTGAATGTTTAAAAAAAATGAACATTTAACTTTTTTCACAAAAAAATTAGTTCAGATCCAATTTGTTTTATTTTACCAAGGGAAACAGGAGAAATTGGACCCCAAAAGTTGTTGTACAATTTGTCCTTAGTATGCTGATACCCGATATGTGCAGGCACATGGCAGAATTGGCAGGAATTGAGACAGGATGCCATGTCGCGTTTGGAGAGCCCCTAATGTGCCTAAACAATGGAAACCCCTGACAAGTGACACCATTTTGTTAAGTAGACCCCCTAAGGTACTTATCTAGATGTGTGGTGAGCACTTTGAACCTCCAAGTGCTTCACAGAAGTTTATAATATAGAGCCTTAAAAATAAAAAATCATATTTTTTTCACAAAAATTATATTTTCGCCTCAAATTTTTTATTTTCCCAAGGGTAACAGGAGAAATTGGACCTCAAAAGTTGTTGTGAAATTTGTCCTGAGTATACTGATACCCTATATGTGGGGGTAAACTACTGTTTGGGCGCATGGCAGAGCTCGGAAGGGAAAGAGCACCGTTTGACGTTTTCAACGCAGAATTGGCTGGAATTGAGATCAGATGCCATGTCACGTTTGGAGAGCCCCTGCTATGCCTTAACAGTGGAAACCCCCCAGTTCTAACTCCAACCCTTATCCCAAACACACCCTAACCCTAATCCCAAACCTAACCATAGCTCTAATCACAAACCTAACCCTAACACACCCCTAACCCTAATCCCAACTCTAACCCTAGTCCCAACACTAGCCCTAATCCCAACCATAATCCTAACTTTGGCCCCAACCCTAACCCTAATTTGGCCCCAACCCTAACCCTAACCCTAATGGGAAAATGTAAATAAAAACATTTTTTTTTATTTTATTATTTTTTCCTAACTAAAGGGGTGATAAAGAGGGGTTTGATTTACTATTTATAGCTGGTTTTTATAGCAGATTTTTATGTTTGGCAGCTGTCACACACTAAAACACGCTTTTTATTGCAAAAAATAGTTTTTGCATCACCACATTTTTAAAACTATACTTTTTCAATATTTTGGCTCATGAAGTCATGTGAGGTCTTGTTTTTTGTGGGACGAGTTGACATTTTTATTGGTACCATTTTTGAGCACATGACATTTTTTGATCGCTTTTTATTCCGATTTTTGTGAGGCAGAATGCACAAAAATCAGCAATTCATGAATTTCTTTTTGGGGGGCTTTTATACCATTCAGTGTGTGGTAAAATTGATAAAGCAATTTTATTCTTCGGGTTAGTACGATGACAGCGATACCTCATTTATATATTTTTTTCTGTAGTGGCGCTTTTATACAATAAAATCTATTTTATATAAAAAATAATTATTTTTGCATCGCTTTATTCTGAAAGCTATAACTTTTTTATTTTTTCACTGATGGATCTGTATGGCAGCTTGTTTTTTTGGGGAGAAGATGACGTTTTCAGCGGTACCATGTTTATTTATATCCGTCTTTTTGATCGCGTGTTATTCCAGCTTTTGTTCGGCGATATGATGATAAAGCATTGTTCTTTTGCCTTGTTTTTTTTAATGGTGTTCACTAAAGGGGTTAACTTTTTGGACAGTTTTATAGATTGGGTCGTTACGGACATGGTGATATCAAATATGTGTACTTTTATTGTTTAGATTTTTGTTTATTCAAATATTTATTTATTGATGCAATAAATATAGATTTTTTGTTATTATTTTTTAAATATTTTTACAATTATTTAAAAAAAAAAATTGTATTTAATTCTTACTTTTACACTTTGTCCCACTATGGGACATTCATTTTGTGCAGGCTGATCGCTTATATGGCATGCAGATCTGCATGCCATATAAACTGTCATCACTGCACTCTGTGCACACTGACCTCAGAGACTTCCTGACCTGCACTGTGCATGACAGGAAGTCTCTCCGCTCCGGTAAACCGGATGTCGTTATGACGACATCAGTTTACCATGGGAGCGATCGGGACCCCGCGTCATAACGCGAGGTCTCGAATTCAAAGGCAGAGGGGCTATCAGCCCCTCTGCAGCCTCCGGAACACTGCGATTATGTTTGATCGCAGTGTTCCGGGGGTTAAAATGCCGGGAGCTGTCAGTGATGCCGGGTGTCAGCGGTGAGAATCAGCTGACACCCGACTGCGATCAGCCGCGCTCCCTCTGTGAGCACGGCTGATTGGTGATGATGTACTTTCCCGTCCATGGGAATTAAGTCCCAGGGCACATGGACGGGATAGTACGTCAGATGTCTTAAAGGGGTTAAACACATTCAATTGTGGAAATTATTATTATTCCAAGATCTATTGATAAAATCATCTTTTTTATAGGACAACCTTTTTAAAATAACATAGAATAAAAAAAAACCTCATGAATGGCCAACAGAATGGAGTATAATAATGGATGGGTGCGGCTGGTCTACTTCTCTAGTTAGCCAATAATATGGGCAAGTCCTGTTGGATCCACTCCTGGCTCATTTTAATGAATGTGAGCTTGCCCACATTTGCTGTGGAAAGGTGTCTGTAATCATACTCCCTGCCATGCTTAACACATGTTCCTACAGTACACTTGCAGCATGGCAGGCCAGCACCTTCAAGGTGTTAGGGCAAGCCTCAGGCCATGTGTCCAATTTGTAGACTCAGAAGTTAAATGGCAGACCCATCACTCGATACGTAGAGCAGGGTTGGGACAAGGTATTTTGGTGCCCCAGGCAGATGAAGATTGCTAATTTTCTCTTTCTGTGCATATATATTTGTATCTCCTGAACCTACAACTCCAAGTATGTCCTTAACAATGGTAAAGAGATGCTGGGAGTTGTTGTTATCAGTCATTACCAGACTGTATATAAGAAAGTGAAAAGAGAACGATATAATAATGTGCACACCTGAAATGCTTAGAAAATCGCATAAATATTTATTGGGAAAATACATGAACAAACATTTAAAACATTATAAAATGAGAATCCCTACCAAAACCCACAATCATGTATAGCCTACACAGACTCAAGCAAGGCACTCCCTCAGGCCGGTTTCACACGTCAGTGTCTCTGGTACGTATGGTGACAGTTTTCTCACGTACCAGAGACACTGACACACATAGACCCATTCAAATGAATGGGTGTTATGATTTGGTAGCTGAGGAGAGCAGGGAAAAAAGGAAATACACCAGAGAGGTTGGAATCTATTGGATTGCAGTACCCTGACTAACCACCACAACTAAAGGCAGCCGTGGAGCGTACCTACGTTGGTCCTAGACGCCTCGTCACAGCCTGAGAAGCTAACTACACCTAAAGACAGAAAGAGGAAAACTATCTGCCCCGGAGCAGATCCCCAAAGAACATAGAAAGCCCCCAAACATGTAATGGCGGTTAGACAAGAGGAGATACAGACACAGACAGAAAATAGTATGAGCAAACGTTGGGGCCCAAACTTCCTAGATAGAAAAGGATAGGAAGGTCACTTACTGCAATCCCAAAAAACCCTAAAAAGTACCAACTCTACTAATTACAAAAACACCTGAGATCACACGACCTCTACCACCTAAATTAGTTCTCTGGTGTAACAAAACTAAGCAGCAGCCACTGAAAAAACTGGAAAATGCAAATGAACAAACAACAGTGGCTGAACTAAACTGAGAGGAGCACAAGCCCCCGGAGGGGACCCGGCAGACCCCCACAGAAGTGCAGGACAAAATGCAAAAAGAAAGCACCAAAAAACTAAAAGAAGAAAAAGTCTTATCTGTTAGCAGAAGATGCAGGCACGAAACAGCAAGCTTCAAAGTGAACAGGAATCAAAGATGAGACCAGAACAATTGATCACCGGCAACCCTGATGGGAGGGAACCTCCCTTATATAAGACCAGTCAGTAACACCTGATCGCCAATCTTCACAATCTTCATTGGATAGTTCAGTACTGTTTGTAACCACCAGAGGGAGCTTCTGCTCAGAATTCATTTCTAGCACATTCACAACAGTACCCCCCTTGAGGAGGGGTCACCGAACCCTCATTTGAGCAACCAGGTCGGTCAGGATGAGCTCTGTGATACGCACGGATGAGTCTCCTAGCATGGATGTCCGAAGCAAACACCCAAGAATTGTCCTCCTGACCATAACCTCTCCACTTAACCAAATACTGGAGTTTCCGTCTAGAAAAACGAGAATCCAATATTTTCTCAACCACATACTCCAGATTGCCCTCAACCAAAACAGGGTCAGGAGGCACAGCCATAGGAACCACTGGCTCGACAAACCTCTTCAATAAGGACTTGTGGAACACG
>JARQOD010000002.1:312617404-312651135 GCA_033576555.1 Oophaga sylvatica
TAGGAGACAGGGTTAAGGTACTGCCACACTAAACAATCCCGCTAGCGATCACGATAACGACGCATACTAATGCGATCGCTAGCGGGATTGTTTCTATATCGCTAAATGCGGCCACATTTAGCGATATAGTTAACGACGCTATCGCCGTTAGCGATCTTCTTAACGACTTTAGCGGTACAAAAGTACCGCTAAATCGCTAAGAAAAGGTGCCACACAGCGATTAGATACTTACCCAGCGGGAGCGCCGACGAGAAAATAGGGTCCGGAACGATTCCAGCGACGAGCGAGATCACAGCAGGAAGCTCGTCGCTGGAAGCTGCCGCACTGAACAACATCGCTAACAGGATCGCTAAATAGTGACGTTTTTTAGCGATCCCGTTAGCGATATTGTTTAGTGTGGCATACCCTTTAGGTTGGAGACTTGGACCTCTGAACCATTATCAGTACCTCCAAGGTGAGGGATTAGTTAGGACCCCAGTTTAGGTCAGGTTAGATCCCGGTCCACCTCTTTCCTGTTTCAGCTCATCAAGTCCTCAAGATTAACCCTGAGTTCAGCAGATATCGTGTCAGGTAAATCTATTCTATACTTACATGCTGATGTTGCTATACTAGTTGTTGTATAGAGTGTTGTTCCTGTATTAATAGTTTACTGACATTGTATACATATCATTAGACAGCGTGACAGATGGTCGGGGTGGAGTTGTCTGGGGTGGTGGAAGTTGGTTGGGTGGCTGGGGCCACCGGGCACTGGCCCTGGGAGTGTCTGCTAGTATTACAGGAAGTTCCTCTTCGTCTTCATCATCTCAAATGGTTAACGGAGGATCTGGGGCCTGCAGAGAAATCTCGGCCCGCTCGGGGTCCACAGATATACAGGGCAGTGACATATTGAGATGCACTGTTCGGATGGGTTGGTCCCCTTCTTTTTCAGACTATATCTCGTATACGGCCCATCTGGACTTATTCGGCGTAGTACTCGGTAGGGGCTTTCTTCCCACTGGTGGCCCAATATGTTGCGGGGGCGCGGGTCTCGTACAAGTACGAAATCCCCTTTTCGGAATTCAGCGGGTTGTGACGGGGCTTCCCCAGGATGTTCCAGGTCCTGGAGTTTTGTTTGCATTAGTCGGTGTAAGGACTGCAGATGATACCGGTGATCTCCAACCCAGGAGGGGACCCCTGCCCATGGTTGTTCCTCCTCTGGGTCCAACTCCACCTTGGTGATCCCATTGCCTTCTTGGCCGAAGAGCAGCGAGTATGGCGTGTAGCCAGTGACTCGGTGTACCCGGTTGTTATATACCCATACCAGTTCAGGGATATACTCCGGCCAACGGGTTTTTCGAACATCTTCCAGAGTATGTAACATTTGGATTAAGGTCCGGTTAAACCGTTCGCAGGCCGCATTCCCCTGCGGATGGTATGGTGTGGTCTGGGATTTGTCAATCCATACAGACGATGTAGTTCCTCTATTACTTTTCCCAGGAAGCAGGCACCCTGATCCGAGTGAATGCATTGAGGACAGCCATACACCTGAATAAAGTTCTTACAGATAGCGTAGGCGGCCGAATCTGCTGTTTGGTCCCTGGTGGGGGTCACCACGGCGAACTTGGTGAAATGGTCCACCATGACTAGGCAGGGCTCGTACCCCTGTTGGGCCGGACCGATGGTTAAGTAATATACCATTAGCAGTTCGAGTGGGGCTGTGGTTACTATAGTTTGTATAGGGGCTCGTTGCTCTGGCGGTTTGGTTAGCTCACATTGGCAGCACGTACGACAAACTTCCTCCACTATGGTCTGTAACTGGGGATGGTAGGCTATTCGCTGTAGCCACCAGAAAGTCTTTTGAGCCCCAAAATGAGCCCCTTTTTCATGAGCTTCACGAGCAATTTCAGTTAGTTGGGCCCCCGGCACCACCACCTGCCATGCTGCGGAGGGATCTGCACGTAGGGTTGTTTTCCGGTACAATAGTCCATTTTTGATCACCAGTTTCTCCCATTGGTGGAGCAATAGTATTGTGTCCTTAGAGAGCGTCTTTCTTTGAGCATCACTTGGGAGTTGTTTCATGGTGACCCATCGGCGTAGGGTGCCGATTTCCCCATCTTCCTGGCGTATCCATTCATCCCGGGACTGCTCTAGAATGCTCCCCGGGGGTCCCACATGGGACTGTTCTCTTGTCACTGCTGTGGTCTCGACGGGGTTTGAGGAAAACAATGTCTCTTCTCCTTCTAACTCTTCATCCCGGCTCCGTCCTGGAACTGTGTGTCGGATTCGAGACAAGGTGTCGGCATGGACGTTCTCCTCCCCTCTTTTGTAAATAATTTTGTATTTGAACTTGGCCATCCTGGCCACCCACCGCTGCTCCAGGGCTCCCAATTTGGCGTTTTCTAGATGGGCTAGTGGATTGTTGTCGGTATGTACCACCACCTCGGACCCCGCTAGGTACTCCACGAATCGCTCCGTCATGGCCCACACCACCACCAGGAGCTCGAGCTTGAAGGAGCTGTAGTTGTCGGGATTGAGTTCAGAGACGTGAAGTGACCGGCTGCCATAGGCGGCCACGGGTGGCAGCGCACAGGTCGCAGCCGTGGTGTTGAGCGGGGCAGTGGTGGCTGCAGGAGTCAGCATTGCATCTCTTCCTCGCTTCGCTCAGTACCGTCCCCTCCTCGAGTTAGGTGGGCCCCCATCCTTTCTCTCTTGAAGGCGTTGGCTCTCCTCTGCTCTCCAGTGCCACTCAAGCTCCTCCCTCCTGCCTCTTGTCTTCCTCCGTGCCAAGTCCCCTCTGTTGGTCTCCTGTGCTCCTTTTATAGTTGCCCCGCCCCTGTCCTTTCTAGAATCGTCTCTGTCCCGTCCTGTAGTTACTTCCCCCGGGAACGTACCCCCTGGAACCTAAGTGACAGCCCCCTTAGTTCCGGCCCGGTTTCACAACGGGGCTCTCTCTCCTACATTGGGTTTTCTTAAATCTGCCTTGGGCAAATAGCTTGTCCAAGACCACACGTGCTTTTATTCTGCATTGCAACCACAGCTATACCTGTGACTGCAATGCACTCCAGCGGCCTTAAAACGCTTTTATGTGCATCCAGAGGGATACATAGTGTCCCTCACATATAATACCCGTGACTGCCTCACACAATCCTATACATTTATTATTGCAAGATTAAGTCCTGTCTCACATTTAAGCCAGAGGGAGTCCTGGTATTTAACTTGAAAATCCAAAAGGTTTCTTTGTTCAGAAACTTTCTCATATACTTGCCTCCCCTGGAAGGCTGGATAACTTTTCTATGGCTCTAAATTTTAAAGAGGCGAAGTTACCTTTATGTATATGTTAGAAGTGACGTGAAACAGCGGAGTTGTTCATTGCCATTGCACTCCTAACATCAGACTTGTGTCTTCTGATGCGTCTTTATAGAGGGCCAATCATACATGCGACATATTGAATGCGGCACTGTGTGTACTCTATGAGTTAAATCCCTCCAGTCATGTTGCAGTTCATGAAATGTTGAAAGAGGAACATGGAGACATGTTCACATGAAATGCATTTTGTACTGTTACATTTAAAGAAGAGATAATCAAGTTTTCATGTGTGAAATTTGCGTCAAATTTAAATAAGCCTGGAGACTGTATTGACCCCAAAGTTGGTGTCTTTCTCGCCACATACCTAATATCTGTATTTTGCAGGACATTGCCTAATTTAATGTCTTGTTCAAGAATTGAAAAATATTTAGAGTTGAGAGTCCTCAGTGGTTGATACCTTTTAATGGCTAACTGAAAAGATGGTAACAAATTGCAAGCTTTCGAGACTACTCAGGTCTCTTCATCAGGCAAAGACTAATACAACATCTGAAGAATCACATATTTATACACAAAATAGCACAGAAAAAATGCAATAGGTAGGACAAGTCACGTGAAGCAGAATAGTCATTATGGCAGAGGATGAACATAAATATTTCTGATTCATAACAAAGAAAAGAAACTACACAGATTGCGTCTCAATTCCGGACTCTATACAAACAGATCCAAAACAAAGCCAAAACCTGACAACTCTGACAACCACTCCATTCCAGACACAAAAGCATCTAACTGTGTCATCAATCTCTCGGATTACAAACCCAACAAGGTGGAATTGGCCGTGCTTTCTAGAGGACTCTCATTTTGTCCCACTAAGGCCCTGGATAAAACTGAACTTTGCAGTGATATGGAACATTTTTTCAGGAGACTGCGCCTGAGGGAATACTTCAATGATACAGAAGATTCAGAAAACACTCGGACTGAAGGAAAAGGTAGCCCAACAACCAAGAAGAGGTCAGACTGGACACCTCCTCCTGGACGCAACCCTCATTTGGATAAATATATAGACTCATTCAGATATTTGATAAAATCCACCATCATAGACACCAACAGGAGACAAGCATCCAACATCAGTGCCCAGGAGAGAAAGGCTATACAGTCTCTGAAAACCAACAAAGAAATCATCATTAAACCTGCTGACAAGGGAGGTGCAATAGTCATGATGAACACATCAGACTATATGAAGGAAGCAAACAGACAACTTACGGACACACGCTACTACAGAAAACTGGAGTCGGACCCTACACAGGACTATTACAAGGAACTAAGCAATTTGGTATCTTGTCTGTCTGACAAATCCATAAGAGCCGATGACCTGATACCAGAGAGTCCAAGAACAGGGACGTTCTACATGCTTCCCAAAATCCACAAAGCCGGAAATCCAGGGAGGCCGATTATTTCATGTGTGGACACCCTTACTGAGCAGGTATCTGGATGGGTAGAGGGCATTCTTAAAGCCCTGGTAAAGGATACACCCAGCTACATTCAGGACACAACTGACCTACTGAATAAACTAGCAGCAATAGGTCCTCTACCAGAAGTAACCATCCTGGCCACCATGGATGTGGAATCCTTGTACTCTAATATCCCACACCAGGATGGATTAAATGCCTGCAAAGACTTCATGAAAAACACCGGGAATGATGCTGATTCTGTGGTGAAACTCACAAAATTCATCCTCACCCACAATTACTTTGAATTTGACAACAAGATCTATTTACAGGAGACTGGCACAGCTATGGGAAGTAAAATGGCTCCTCAGTATGCAAATCTTTTCATGGCCAAGCTTGAAAGCGACTTTCTGTCCTCATGTCCCATCAGGCCTCGGGCCTACTACCGCTACATTGATGATATCTTAATCATCTGGACGGAGTCTGAGCAACAGCTAAAGACGTTCCATGAACAGTTCAATCAATTTCATCCCACCATCAACTTAACACTCAACTACTCCAGCACTGAAATTAACTTTTTGGACACCATCATTAAGCTAAAGAACAATGAAATAGAGACATCCTTGTATCAGAAGCCAATCGACCGTCCAACATACCTTAAATGGGACAGTTTCCATCCAAAACACATAAAAAACTCTATTGTCTACAGTCAAGCCATCAGATACAACCGTATATGTTCCAACCCCATGGATAGAGATGAACACCTTGGTCGCCTTAGAAAGACCTTTTTAAATCAGGGCTACCATCCAAGAACAATTGAAAACCAAATTACAAGAGCCACCAGAATATCAAGGAATCACCTGCTACATTACAAAGCTAAAGAAGAAAATAACCGGGTGCCTCTAGTGGTCACCTACAATCCAAATCTGGAGGTGCTAAGGGAGCTGCACGGAAACTACAACCTTTACTACAAAAAGATGCCCGATTACAATCCATATTTCCAGATCCCCCTCTACTGTGTTTTAGGCAGCCCCCAAATCTAAGAAGCATCATTGTCAGAAGTTCCCTGTCCTCCCCAACAGCGGCAGGAACCTCTCCTTGCAACAAGAAGAAATGCAAAACTTGTCCATTTATAATGACCACGGCCAAGATAAAGATCCCCAACTCCCATCGGGACTACAAGATACCAGGTACTTTCAGCTGCATCACATCTAATGTGGTGTACCTAATTATATGTACTAAATGTCCAACTGGGGGTCTGTATGTGGGGGAGACCGGGCAAAAACTGAGAACAAGGATGAATTCTCATCGCCACACAATAAGAGAAAAAATAATGGATCTACCTGTGGCAAAACATTTTTGCTCCCCTGATCATAGCTTGCTAGATATGAAAATACTTGTACTCAGAGGCAATTTCACATCTCTGAGACAAAGAAGAATTTACGAATACAAATTGATGGTGACCTTTGACACTCTTAATGCTGGAATGAACCTATCACATGGATTTATGGCCTATTACATCAATTAAGGAATTTACTCCAAATACCCTGTGAAAACATCACAAAACATTACCAGACCCCAATCAGAGGGTAATAAAACTTTCACACTCCTTATCTATGAACTGTTCCAATATTTATGTTCACCCCTCTGCCATAATGACTATTCTGCTTCACGTCACTTGTCTTACCTATTGCATTTTTTCTGTGCTATTTTGTGTATAAATATGTGATTCTTCAGATGTTGTATTAGTCTTTGCCTGATGAAGAGACCTGAGTAGTCTCGAAAGCTTGCAATTTGTTACCATCTTTTCAGTTAGCCATTAAAAGGTATCAACCACTGAGGACTCTCAACTCTAAATATTTTTCTATCTACTGGCTAGCACGGTACAAAGATATACATCTTTACATGTTCAAGAATAAGCAGATATTTGTTAATGATATGTACAATATGATATTGAGGAATGTACTCCTTGGAGAAAGTAATATTGGAGTATTTCTTCAGATGTATGTTTCCTTTGTTTTTTGGGGGAAGGCCTATTAAAGTGAGCAGCCACTGTCCCCAGAAAGAGAGTGTGCTTTGCACAGTCTCAATAAGGTCTATAATAAAGTATATTGTTGCAAAAATGTCATGCTAGTCAGGGCAAAACCGCCCGTACCCAGTACATATACATCAAAGTACAGAAGCAGCCACGATAAACACCTTCACAGTGATCAGTTTAAGTGACAGTGACCATCATTGTTGAGGTATCAAGGGACGTTTGTATAGTCACGGCACCGCTGTAATAGGACAGTACACTTACCAGAATACGATAGATCACACATTCATTCAATCTATGGAGACTGACACATATGATATTGATTCCTAAAATCAAGGCCAATCATATCTCTCAGTCCCAAATAATACAGGGCACATAGATATGTATATTGCTCTGATACCATTTAGATACATGGATTAAATATCTGGATAAAAAGTTTCATTAGATACTTGGAGCACAAGTTTCATAGACCCCATATATAATGCATGTGGAGCCCTACGTAGACTGTCAGAAAGAGAAGTATGACAGATATTAGGGAGATAGCCGATAGCTGCTAATGCACAGTCATGGGCGGCGCCATGTTGGAGGAGGAATTTTTTTTTCATCTCCAGTAAGATGGCACCACTGGCACATGCACAGTAGCAGCTATCGGATCACAGCTAGACACCAATAGCAGCTACTGCGCAGGTGCGGCGGGGCGCCATTTTCAAATAGATTTTTTTTTCTCCAAGCTGAATAACATGAAGAAAATATATTCTTGGCACAGTAAACATGCAATTATACGGCAGAAGCCATTGCACCTGCCTGCAAAAGGTTTTATTTTAAAGGGAATCTGTCACCCTAAAATTGCCATATCTGATAAAGATATGTGTTATGATTTGGTAGCTGAGGAGAGCAGGCAAAAAAGGAAATACACCAGAGAGGTTGGAATCTATGGGATTGCAGTACCCTGACTAACCACCACAACTGAAGGCAGCCGTGGAGCGTACCTACGTTGGTCCTAGACGCCTCGTCACAGCCTGAGAAGCTAACTACACCTAAAGACAGAAAGAGGAAAACTATCTGCCCCAGAGCAGATCCCCAAAGAACATAGAAAGCCCCCAAACATGTAATGGTGGTTAGACAAGAGGAGATACAGACACAGACAGAAAATAGTATGAGCAAACGTTGGGGCCCAAACTTCCTAAATAGAAAAGGATAGGAAGGACACTTACTGCAATCCCAAAAAACCCTGAAAAGTACCAACTCTCTTAATTACAAAAACACCTGAGATCACACGACCTCTACCACCTAAATTAGTTCTCTGGTGTAACAAAACTAAACAGCAGCCACTGAAAAAACTGGAAAAGGCAAATGAACAAACAACAGTGGCCGAACTAAACTGAGAGGAGCACAAGCCCCCGGAGGGGACCCGGCAGACCCCCACAGAAGTGCAGGACAAAATGCAAAAAGCAAGCACAAAAAACTAAAAGAAGAAAATGTCATCTGTTAGCAGAAGATGCAGGCACGAAACAGCAAGCTACAAAGTGAACAGGAATCAAAGATGAGACCAGAACAATTGATCACTGGCAACCCTGATGGGAGGGAACCTCCCTTATATAAGACCAGTCAGTAACACCTGATCGCCAATCTTCACAATCCACATTGGATAGTTCAGTACTGTTTGTAACCACCAGAGGGAGCTTCTGCTCAGAATTCATTTCTAGCACATTCACAACAGATATGGCTGAATAGTGCGTCCCATAACAAAGCTAACGGTGGGTATCATATATCATGTGTTAGGGTCGAGTTCCCGCTTCTGCACAAGGGGAATCTTGAGCCATCCCGGCTGCGGTCTCCCATCCGTCTCTGGCCACAGTGGACTCTGCTCAGCTTAGACGTCGCTCTCAGTGTCTCGCCCAGTCTAACAGTGTGCAGAGGATTACTGCTGCCTCTCCAGGCTCTGCTATTGTGGCCAGTACTGGTTAGCGGCGAGCAGACGTCTTTAGGACAAAGTCCTTGTTTTCCCCTTCTGAGCATGCCCAGGGTGAGATCTCTCATTGGAGATCAGGGGTCACATGCTCAGGTACTGCAGCAGCTCCTATTGGTCCCCCAGGAAGGTCCTGTGACTACTGGTGTTCTGGAACAGTTTCATTGGTCCTTGTTTCTGGCAGGTCCTGTAGCTGTTACTATAAAAGGTGGCATGGCTGGGCCGCCATGCGCTAGTATCAATTGCATTATGTGCTTTGTGCCAGTGTGATCATGCACGCATGTGGTTAGGGCTCGGCGCATGCGCATCTCGGGCCGGCGCATGCGCAGTGTGCTTTGCCCAACAGTGGGCAAAGCATACAATCATTACAACGCATGCGCTAGTCTTTCCTTGCCCCGGAAATGTCTGCTTGCCTTGGATGACTTCCGGGGCAAGGAAAGAGTAGCGCATGCGTTGTACTGATTTTATGCTTTGCCCACTGCGCATGCGCCAGCCCGAATTTGAATTGCGGAATTTCGGAAAGCTGAACGCAGTCTGTGGGATTCACAGACGGCGATACGCAACGGATGCCGAGGAGCGGGGGGGTGAGGACATGGAAACAGCCGCCCCCTCTTGACCTGACCACTGTGATTGACAGGGAAAAAACGAAGTTTACAAAGGTATTTTGATCTGAAAACTGGGGTATCATGATATATGATACCCACCGTTAGCTTTGTTATGGGACGCACTATTCAGCCATATCTTTATCTGATATGGCAATTTTGGGGTGACAGATTCCCTTTAAGTATATACAAATATTCATTATGCAAACTAGGGGTCAAGTCACTGAGGGATCAGTGAACTGTCAGCAGTCTGCATTATGAATATCTAAACAGAGCACCACATGAAGACCCCCTTTGCCTTAGCGCAGAGCATATCATTAGCACAAAACAGAAAATAAAGATTAAAGAACAACCGCAAGGTGGATTTCATCAACCAAGGTGTCATTTTAATCAGTATAACGGCGCTGAACAGACACTGTGTAGGTTACTGTGCACAATCCTGCTGAGAGGTTCCTTTTATGGAGTTCAGGAAATTGCTTACATTCCAATTCTGTATCTTGCCCGATGAAAAATGCATCAACGATGTCTCTCTGCCAATGCTGAACTTTGTCTTGAAACCATTGTAATGGGTGTACCACCATGGACTACCACCATCCAAGGAAGATGATCGCAAAGGCTGGTGCACACCAAGCTCCCATTGAAGTTTGTAGGTAAAAAGACCTGGCAAATAAAAAATAATTGTGATGGAGACTAAGTCGAGCAGGTTGATGATAAAGGAGTCATGCATCCAATCCGATCCTGTTTGTGCATCCAAGAAGTAGGTAACAGCCTTCATGCCGTCTGAATGTCTGATGATCGAATGGAATGATTCAACATAACAAGTAACTAGAAGGAAGTTGGCAGGAAGGGAGATGATCAAATGTCCAGTATCTTTAACAAATGAGGGGAGTCGTGTAGCTATCTGCTGCAGGAAAAAGTCAATATATGTGTTGGCCCTCTCACAAAGTCTACCAATGTTAGAGACAATTGGGTGACCCTGAGGTCTTGAGGTGTTCTTGTGGACTTTAAGTAGCATGTAGAAAGTTGAGACAACCGGGTTCTCAACCCATGTATAGTTCTTCACTTTGGTAGATATAATTCCCAATTTACATGCCAAATCTAAAAGTTTCCTATATTTTATGGAAAAAGAGATGGTATAATCAGAAGGAAGTCTTTGATAGAACCACGGGTCACCTAACTGTCTCATAGCCTTCTCAAGATACATATGTTGTGGCTAGAGGACCACTTTACCTCCTTTGTTGGCTTCTTTAATAAGGAAATTGATGTTGTTCTTAAGACTGGTAACTGCTTTGCACTCAGCTGGACTTGCAGGTTGCCTGAAAATGATAACAAATGGAAAATATTTTTTACCAGCTCAAAAAATATCCTAACTGCTGGAACAAATGACAAAGTAGGAGATGCCACGGACTTATTTCTGTATGGAAATGGTTTCCTACCTGTGGCCGATTCATTTTTCTGAAGCAGGTCTGAGTCGCGGGGTACTCGGTACCGAGCCAGTGAACTTCTATGGGAATGTCACGGGGCGACGACCCAGTTCATGGCCCTGGGCACTCACCAAAAAGGGGAATATATTTACAGTGGATTAAGTTTATGAAGTGGTTCGTGACGCCACCTGTAGTACCTGGTCAGAATGACTAGCACTGCGGTGAAAGTCCTCTGGAAGAGATGGTATTATGCAGCTAGTTGGTAAACCTCCTACAGGTGAGGTTGTATTCTTCCAGGGCAGGTGGTTGTTATATTTGGGAATGATACTGATGAATGCAGCAGAGAGAGATATGCGTCGCTGAAATGACTCTAGGAGACAGTCCAAGTGCAGTTTCAAGATTTTACTCACAGTCTGTTGCTAGCAAGACAGATGCCCGCCTGGTACTGTGTCCTCCGGGCGAGGGATCCAGCAACCCCCAGCTAACTCGGTCGCATCTGCCCAGGACTCCCGTTCTGTGTGTGTCAATTCCTGGCCGTCTCTCTCTCTCTCTGTGCTATTCCATTCCTCTCTTCCTAGCACCTCACCACGCAGTCTTTCAGTCCAGAAGCTGTGGACCCTGTCGGGTAACAGATTAATTCTGTGCGTCCTTGGCCCTATGTAGCTTCCTTCCTGGAGATGGTGCTGGTGGTTGGTAGCAATGACCCATAAGCCGTCGGCTTGCTAACGGGGCCTGAAGGTTTCCCACTAGTCTAGGGGTCGATTCCCTTGTGGCCCGGTCCTTCCGATCCCGGAGAGGGCCACGGATGGAATATTCACTGTCCGTGCCCAAGGACCCCTTCGCTTACTTCTCCAGAAGCTCCTCAGTCTCTTTCTCTCACTTAGAGGACGAGCTCCTATCAGCTCGAGCTCTACTCTCGATCTCCTCACACAAAGTGCTGCTGCTGCTTGCTTAACTTCTCTCCTCCTACTCAGCTACTACTAACACCCAACCATACACCCCTTGCTAACCAGCCTGGATGAGACCATCCTCCCGTAGGGTACGTCCATATGCCCAGCTGATATGGTGTGTGTTGGATGCAGGTGTTGGAGTCCTAAGGGTGCTCCCTCCTTACCTGGGAGTGGGGTGTCACACCTCTGGATGAGGTGCAACACCTCTTTGGCGACTGAACCCTCAGGGGCGCCACAGGTCCACAAGGTCACAAAAAACTTGCCAGTCCATTTCATCAAGGGCATCCACCCTTTGTTTTTTTACAGGACCTGAAAAACCATATTCCTGCAAAAAGGATACAAGTCTTTAACAACTGTGAATTTATTGAGTGTCTGTAAGTAAGGAGAAGGACCAGACCAGGCGTACCTTTTCCATTATGAGTCCAGAACAGTGGGGGCTGGTACCTATATTGCACGGGGGAAAGCTGAAAATTCCAGGCCGACTTTTGCACTCAGTAGAAGGGGGCGCAGCTAAGCTAAAAAAGCCACAGTGCACAGGAAACAAGTCAGTCTTGGCGGGAACACGCGGCGCGCAGGAGGACTGTGTTGATGCTCAGACCGCTGAGCACAGGACGGAGCAGGCTCAAGTCTCAGGGGCCTCAGATCCTCCACCAGACACTGCCGACAGAGACCGGCAAAGTGCCAGCTGACACTGGTGACCGAGAGTCTCCTGTCAGGGCATAGACGCGGCGTGTCGAGACAGGGAGGCTGGGTGACCCGCTGAGTACTCTATCCTGATACACCCATTTACAAATGCCGAGTAACGTTAGACTCTGGCAGTGTCAAAGACTTTAACCGTTCCTGCACTTCACCTTCTGGACCCAGGACCCCCATCAGGACAGCGAGGATCCACCGTTGCCACCAGGACCCTGAATGCTATCTTCTTCAGGACATTCGCCGGACTCCTTACATGCCATGGCCTTGGCGCCAACTCTTGCATCCAGGATTCCAGATTCTGACTTCGTTGGACTGATAAGTTTAACATTACTGAACTTTCCCCTCAACCTCCCCCACACCTGTATTTTCCAATTTACAAATCCCTGCTCAAACCAGTTTTACCTTATTTTCTCCCTGCGTGGTGTTAAATAAACCCTACATTAACCCTTGCTCTGTTTCCTGCCCGTCACTGCATCCCGCGTTCCTGCAATTCTACACTTAGCGTAGTCGGCAGGATACAGTCCACTAGCACGGAGGTGGCAGACCAAGAGGCTGGGGAGGGCCCTAGGCCCAGCATTTCCCTGGGGGCCATGTTAAACAACCTCCCGAAATTTAATTGGAATAATTATATGTTTTGGAGCTGGACAGAGCATATTAGGGGATGATGAGGATGCACCCCATGGTTCCTGCCCTGCACGCGGAGGTTGCCATGATGGCTTTGGACGGAGAGGCGAGAGACTTAGTTATGTGACAACCCCCGATAGCGGATACATTTGAAAAAGTATTGCACATACTGGAGGAAACACATGGGGAACCAACAGATGAAGGGAAATTGCATATGCGGTTGTTTAGCTGGGTTCAAAGAGAGGGGGAGACGGTGACTCCGTACATGAACGTGCTACAGGAGATCCACACTGCTATATTTAGTACAGATGGCGTGGGCATAGGGTCGACTGACATAGTATTACGGGATCAGTTGGTGACCAGATTGAGAGACGCACTGCTGAAACAGGCCCCGTGAGAGTGCTTGCGAGTAAACTCTCGCATGACCTTTGCATAAGTCGGAAGTGAGGCACGCGCGCGAGAGCAAGAGCAGGGGGTGACAATCCCGACGGTGAAGTTCTGGAGCGGAGAGGTATCTGTGAATCTGATCACTGAACCAGGATGGGTATAAGATTTGTGGAAGGAGATTCAAGTCATGCGGGAAGACCTGACGGAAACCAAAAAGATGACCTCATTAAGCTCACCTGGGGCAGAACTGTCTCAGAACCGCGACAGGGCAGGAGAACATTTAGTCTGGAGGAACTTCCTACATGCTATGTGGCCCGGGGTTGTCCACACCGAGGACGGCCTCTTCAGCGTCGCCGGTTAAACTAGGAGGCTCCGTGGCTGAGGGACGCCGCCCGGAGCCAGAGCAGCCAAAAAGGAGAATCAGAAGTCTCACCAATTTAGTTTCTGTGTTTCCTCTAGTCTGGACCGAAATGGATGGTCTGGCCGTTCGCTGCTTGGTAGATACTGGCTCGTAAGTGACTACGATGCCCGAGACATGCTTTAGAAGACATTTCCCTGAAGCAATGAGGCCCAGGTGGGGCCCGGTGATAAAGTTGACGGCCGCCAATCAGTTACCCATTCTGGTCGCAGGGGTGGCATGGATGCAAATCAAGGTCTGTGGCAAAGATCTGGGCCACAAAGGTGTGGTGTTAACTGTAGGAGACACAGAATGTAGGCATGCTGTCACTCTGGGGATGAATGTGCTCAAGGAGTTCGGGAGTCTTCTCATCAACGAGCCCCCAGACGTGCTTTTGAAACAATGGAGTCCGCAAACGCCTCAAAGAAAAGTGTTTCAACAGTTGATCCGGATGGCTCAAGCGCAAGAGGCCTCCTGTGATGGAAAATGCTGAGAAAGGTGATTATTCTGGCTGTGAACAAGCATGTAATACCACCAGGGCAAACCGTGATCCCCTTACCTGTCCGGGTTTGCACTCCACTGGAGGGGGTTGAAATACAAAAAGAACCAGCTGTCATGTAGCACTTACCCCCAGGGCTCCTAGTTGCTCGAACACTGGCTACTGTACATGATGGAATGGTACCCGTGAGGTGCATGAGATTGAGAGCTGACAATCTGACACTACTCCCCAGGAGCGAAGTAGCACAAATTGTGGGCATGCCGAAGAAGCTGATGCGACCCCAGGCCGTTCAGTTGACGGTGAATAAAGGAGACCCATGGACCGTAGCTGTAGAGACGTCCACAGCGCCAGAACCTCAACAACAGCAGAAAGAACATCGTATTTTGGAACAAATGCGGGCCAAATTAACGGAACTCACATCGCAACAAGTACAGCAAGTGGAAGCCTTACTCGGATGTTACCAAGACGTATTCGCATGTCATGAAGATGATTTCGGCTGCACTACTGCAATCACACATGAGATCCCAACCGGTAATGCTATGCCCATCAGAGAATGCTATTGTCAAATCCCTTCGCAAATGTATCAGGAGGTGAAGGGGATGCTAACGCAAATGCTACAGAATGGTGTCATCCGAGAAAATCGGATTCCGTGGGCTGCTCCCATTGTACTAGTATGGAAAAAGGAAGGCACTCTGCGTTTCTGCGTGGACTATCGCAAACTAAATGCCTGCACTGTGCGAGATTTATACCCAATACCCCATATCAAAGAGTCCCTGTCCACACTGGGGAGCGCGAGATACTTTTCCACATTAGACCTGGCCAGTGGTTATTGGCAATTGCTGATGTCCGAACATGACCGAGTAAAGCGGCCTTCATACTACCCATGGACTTGTACGAGTTCAACCGGATGCCATTTGGTCTGGCTAATGCTCCTGGCACTTTTCAGCGTCTCATGGAGAGGTGTTTGGGTGATCTAAACTTTGAAGCCACTCTCATCTACCTCGACGATATAATAGTGTATGTCGCCACGTTCAAAGAACATCTGCAACGACTAGAGCAAGTATTAAGCCGGTTCCAGAAACATGGCTTGAAAGTGAAACCTCCCAAGTGTCATCTGTTTCGCACCCAGATCGAGTACCTAGGACATGTGGTCTCTGCTGAAGGTGTAAGACCGTCCCATGAGAAAATTGCAGTAGTGCAGGATTGGCCCATTCCGAACACCGTGAAGGATGTTCAGGCCTTTCTGGGACTAACCGGATAATATCAGCGGTTCATGAAACATTTCACCCGCATCGTGAATCCATTGTTAGAGTTACTGAAAGGGGTGCCATCTGGAACCAAAAACAGGACAATTCAGTGGGGAGAGCGTCAGGAGAAAGTATTTCAAGCCTTGAACGTGGTTTTGACAAAAGCACAATCTCTGGCCTAAGCTGACTTCTCTCAACCCTTCATTTTCCACACTGACCGGAGCCTGCATGGACTCGGAGCTGTATTGTCTCTGATTCAAGATGGAAAAGAGAGGGTGATTGCCTACATGAGTCATTCCCTCCATGACTACGAACGGAACCTGGACAATTACAGTTCGTTCAAGTTGGAGCTGCTAGCATTAGTGTGGGCCATGACAGGGAAGTTTGCGGAATACTTGTCTGAATTTGAAGTTCGGGTACGCACCGATAATAAAACTCTGGCTCACTTGGAGAACGCACAGTTGGGGGCCCTGGAGAAGCGCTGGGTGGCTTTAATGGCCAAATACCGATATAAAATTGCCTACAGAAGGGGAGCCGAAAACACTCATGCAGATGCACTATCTAGGGTGACCCACGAGAAGCCTGTTTCCAATCGAGATGAACTAGAGGCTGAAGAAGTTCCAGATTTCTGAGATTCTGCCAGGACATTGCCAGCTACGCAGGAACAGGAACAGGCAGTACCCCAGGAAAATGTGTTAGGGCAGCCTCGTGACGAGTGGGTAAGGGTTCAACAGGAGGATGGAGAACTCGCACAAATACAACAGTGGGTGGCCCTTAAACAACTACCTCATCTGAGTGAGAGGGAAGCTGTGTCTCCTGGGGCACTACAAATCCTTCAGCAATGGGAGAGACTCCAACTGAGGAATGGACTGTTGTACCGGAAGATTCAGTTACAACAGGACCTGTCCGTCACTTGGCAAGTGGTGATCCCTGAAGCGTTGTTGCATAAAGTGGCCACGGAGGCCCATGAGAGAGGAGCCCACTTCTGCCAGGAGAAGACCTTTCAGTGGCTACAGAAACTGGTTTACCTGTTATGTTTTGGTAGTTGAGGAAGCAGGAGCAAAAAAACGCATAGGCCGCCTGACACCAGAGAGGTTGGAAACTAATAGGTTGCAGACCCCTAAACTAACCGCACAACTAGAAGCAGCCGTGGAGCTAGACGCCTCGGCACAGCCGGAGAGATAGCTATCCCTAAAGATGGAAAAAGGAAAGCTGACTGCCCCGGAGTAGACCCCAAAAGAGTAGGAAGCCCCCAAACATATAATGGCGGTTAGACAAGATGAAAACACGAACACAGACAGAAAATAGATTGAGCAAACTCTGGGGCCCAAAACTGTCTAGATAGGATAGTACAGGAGAGAATACTTTCTGCAACCCAGAAAAACCCTAGGAAAAACTCCAACACTTCTGAATCCCAAAACACTGGGATAACAGGGTCTCGACCACCTATATCATATCTCTGGTGTGGACACATAGCTACCCAGCAGCAAGATATCACAAGAACTGAGCAAATGAACAAATACAAAAAACGAACGGAGACCAGCCAAAGCCCTCAAAGGGGACCCGGCTGAATACAAAAAGCAATGCAGCAAAAAGCAAGGAATTCAAACCACAGTAAAAAAAAACTGAAAGAGACTTATCTGAAAGCAAGCAGGAGACAACAGGAAAGCAAGCTGAATTCCAACCTAGACCAGGAAGCACAATTGATTACCGGCGAGGATCATGGGAGTCCAGCTCACTTATATCAGGCCAGTCATTACCACCTGACCACCACTCGTTATTTGCAGGTGTGGGGCTCTTGGTATTCAACATTGGTTCAATACCCTCAGCAACCACCAGAGGGAGCCTCAGCTCCAAAGTTGTCTCCAAAATGTTCACAACATTTACCATCCCTTGCTGAAGTTGGTAGTAGAGGAAGTGTGCCAGCTCTGTAAGAGCTGCAAGCTGGCCAAACCTCTGAAGCAAAGAGCCTCACACAAACTATTGTGACCTCGGCACCTTTAGAAGTGTTAATGATTGATTATTTGACAACAGGCCCAGCTCATCAAGGGTATGAACATTGCCTGGTAATGACAGATCATTTCACCAAATTTGCCGTTGTGACTCCGACTCGGGACCAAACAGCAGAATCTGCAGAACATGCCATCTGGAAGAACTTCATCCAAGTGTACAGGTGTCTGAAGAGAATCCACTCAAACCAAGGTGCCTGTTTTCTGGGATGAGTAATGGAGGAACTGCATCGCTTATATCAAATTGGAAAATCCCGAACGATGCCCTACCATCCCCAAGGCAATGGAGCATGTGAGTGGTTCAATTAGACTCTCATCCAGATATTAAGAACACTAGAGGAAGACCGCAAGGTGCGGTGGCCAGAATTGGTAGCAGAATTGGTGTGGGTATATAACAACCGAGTACATTGCACCACAGGGTACACTCCCTACACCCTACTCTTTGGCAGTCCGGGTAAAGAGATTACAGAGCTGGAACTGGACCCAGAGGAGGACTACCCACGGACGGGGGTGTCCACCTGGGTACGAGAACAACGCCATCGACTACAGATACTACATCGTCTGGTGCGGACCTGGTTTCAAGAGTTGGAACATCCAGAGACAAAACCCCCCTGCGAGGGACAGTTCTGCAGGATGGAGATCGGGTGTTGGTACGAGACAAGTTAGAGTACCGATGGGAAAAAACACCGTATCGTGTGAAGTGGCGAGTCAAGTAATAATCAAAAATAGGTAATCTAATAGGGCTAGTAAAGCAAAAATCATATGAAAAAAACAAAAATGAAATACTTTATTGATAATTTACCTTAATAAGTAACACCAAAAATTGACATACAAAATATATACATGTAGTGTTCAAGATTAAAATACTGGGCCCATCTGGATGTCCCTAGTAGGTAGCTGTGCTGTTACCTGCCTTGCCGTGGAGGTTGGCACCCTAGGGGGGAGCGTTGTGGCGCCCCCGCTCACCGATGGCTGACCCTAGTGGCCCTGATATACCCTGCAGACTTTTTGGATCCCACTGCCCAATGGCTAAGGGGACCCCTATATCTAGACAGAGACCTTCTGTGCTAGTAAATCCCTATGTCCCAATAGTGTAAAAACAGAGAACACAGGTATTCAATATATAGTGGTAACTGTTCAGTGTTTAATTAGAACCAAAATTGGTGAGATTAGAGCTAATTAGATAGGATAGCCTAGTTACCAACTGATTTCCACAGCCACTGTCAACATCACGTGGCTTGTAAATATGTATGTACACATTCTACTCTAGGCATATCCTGTATCACAGATTGATTAACAACAAATTCTAGATATGCCCCTGATAGGGCACTATAGTGTCAAAGTGCACTTGTACCGCGGTAGTTCGTGATCACGTGCCTCATGAATATATATGGTCTAGTCTAGAGTGTGTCAGATGTCACAAGACGCTTCTCAAAGTGTTCAGCGTTAAGATGTACTTTTATCAGAAAAATTCAAAGCCTTAATGTAAGCACGCCCAGGCGATTTGAGATCGCCTAATTAATATATGATATATAGCGTCATAGGTACTTTATATCAGGGTAATTGATGATCACTGAGTTGATGAATCTCTATGAGCGATATACCCCAGATAAATAAATGCTGTAGACTGAAACACAAAAATATATTATATATATATGCCGCGTTTAAATGCACTCATATCAGTGCGATTTTGTGCCTTAGCGTATTCATACCAAGGCGATAGATAGTCGCATGATGGGTATGAAATATCTCATAGGCATACCTAGCGCCACAGGCCAATTGATGGAAATTCGTGACTCATATAAACTCATACCAAGGACAGTTTAAAATGGCGAGCGGACAATGTGCACAAATTAAAGCGATACTTAGCTCTCTCTCAATTTTCGGCTACCACTGTGAAAACATAGCTTTAACGCCTCAACGCGTTTCGCCTAAACAGGCTCATCAGGAGGCCAGATGAAAGGATTCAGGTGTCCTGTGCATGGTGTGGTGGCTAACCTGTGATGTTTGTCTGTTCCCTATTTGTACATACCGCCAAGCAATACGTCATCAAACACCGCCCCTAGCAATTGGGTGAGCGATTGGTGCTTGTCATCATTCGCGTCATCTGACGCTGCTCCCCGTGTGAATCAGGGGTTAATTCTCGATCCCCGCCATCGTCAGTTCCGCCCTTACAAGAGCGATCCCCAAAGACGTCACTTCCGCCCTCTCCTGACCATTGGGAGAGCGAGTGCGCATGTTCAATGTATCATTGCGCACCGCCTATCGTGTCCAGGTCAGGTATTGGTGCAGAGACACTCCCTCCTCTCAGCTCACTTATAGATCGTCCTGTGAGCGGAGGGGTACGCATATCAAGGGGGTATCACTCTCCAGTGGGCGCGTAAAGATAAGATCATAATGGTTGAATGGCTGTTTGGGAAATCCAATTTATTTCAGTGGGCATATCACTATATAACAATTGGTTAAATTAACGAAGTCCTATATTTCGGGACATATGTCTCAGTGGACTATGATTATTAACAATCTCACTGTGTCAATTCACAGTTCCGCAAGGCAGCATGTTGGCAAATGGAAAAACAGTATTATATAAATATTGCATAGAAATCTATGCGGATCTTTCAAATAGGAGATCCTATAACATGGAGAGTATGGCCTAGCTTCCTCCTTAATCCCAAAAACATGAATGAAGGCTACAGGAAACAGGCAAAAGAATTAATTTCATTTAGACCATAGGGTTCAAGAGAATTTAGTCTGAAGATCCATTCGCATTCTCTCCTTAGGATAATATTATCAGTATCACCACACCGAGCGGACAATGTGCACAAATTAAAGCGATACTTAGCTCTCTCTCAATTTTCGGCTACCACTGTGAAAACATAGCTTTAACGCCTCAACGCGTTTCGCCTAAACAGGCTCATCAGGAGGCCAGATGAAAGGATTCAGGTGTCCTGTGCATGGTGTGGTGGCTAACCTGTGATGTGTGTCTGTTCCCCATTTGTACATACCGCCAAGCAATACGTCATCAAACACCGCCCCTAGCAATTGGGTGAGCGATTGGTGCTTGTCATCATTCGCGTCATCTGACGCTGCTCCCCGTGTGAATCAGGGGTTAATTCTCGATCCCCGCCATCGTCAGTTCCGCCCTTACTAGAGCGATCCCCAAAGACGTCACTTCCGCCCTCTCCTGACCATTGGGAGAGCGAGTGCGCATGTTCAATGTATCATTGCGCACCGCCTATCGTGTCCAGGTCAGGTATTGGTGCAGAGACACATGGGAGACATTCGTAACAATAGAGACACCCCCCTAGCACAACACATGAATTCTTGCCACATTGGCAGTCTAAGTGATATATTCTTTATGATCATTGAAGTGTGTAACGGGTCTGGGAGGCGGAACCTCTGAGCTTTATTATACAAGGAGGCTTTCCTTGTAAAGGAGCGGGTGGCGCCCGGGGAGACGGATAGGAAGTCACTGCAAGTGACGGGGGCAGTCTTTGGATAGACAGGCGGGTAGTCACGGCAAGTGACCGGGGCAGTCTCTGGTTAGACAGGCAGGTAGTCACGGCAAGTGACCGGGGCAGTCTCTGGGTAGACAGGCGGGTAGTCACGGCAAGTGACCGGGGCAGTCTCTGGGTAGACAGGCGGGTAGTCACGGCAAGTGACCGGGCAGTCTCTGGGTAGACAGGCAGGTAGTCACGGCAAGTGCCCGGGGGCAGTCTCTGGGTAGACAGGCAGGAAGTCACGGCAAGTGACCGGGGCAGTCTCTGGTTAGGCAGGCAGGAAGTCACAGCAAGTGACCGGGGCAGTCTCTGGTTAGACAGGCAGGAAGTCACAGCAAGTGACCGGGGCAGTCTCTGGATAAACAGGCAAGCAAGGAGCCGGCGGCAGTCTTTGACTGAACAGGTATATACGACCTGAGATGGTGGAGCCTCCCGGTAGGCTAGCAGGCAGATGACAGATGAGCGCCCCCAAGTGAGCAGGCGAGAGTCTCTGGAACAGCCGATGAACACCGCAGGTGATGGCCGAACCTTCAGGTGGGATTGCAGTCAGATGGCAGATGAGTGCTCCCAAGTAAGCAGGCGAGAGTCTCTGGGATTGCCGATGGTCACCGCATGTGACGGCCGAACCTCCAGGCAGGCTTGCAGGCAGGTAGCAGACAGCAGACTGGCAGGAAACAGGCAGGTAACTGGAAACGGACCCTGAGGGCTGAAGCAGAGTAAACAGTGCAACAACAACATTGCTCGGGCACCTCCATTAAGGAGGAAGCACTTTATATAGGGTGGAGTCCTCCGGCATTGGCCGGGGACCTTTTTGAAAGATGCGCGCGGCCCCTTTAAGAGCGGGGGAGGGCGCGGGCGCGCGCCCTAAGTCCAGCAGCAGGGAAGGAGCGCGCGGCCCCAGCAGGGCGGAAGGAGGACGCTGAGCGCGGGTAAGGGGGGCGACGTCCCTGCCTGGCAGAGGACGCTGTCGCAGGGGAACAGCGTCCCTGCCTGGCAGAAGGCAGGGACGCCGATGCTACAGTACCCCCCCTTAGGCCCCCCCCTTTTTAGGCCAGAAAGAAATTTAGCTAGGATGAGAGGGGCATGGATGTTCTCCCGAGGCTCCCACGTTCTCTCCTCAGGACCAAACCCCTTCCAATCCACCAGAAAATAAGTCTTTCTTCCTACCCTTTTGGTGGCCAGAATGTTCTCTACCTCAAATTCGTCTTCAGCAGACACTGAAGCAGGAGGTGTACCTGTAGACTTGACAAAAGAGTTAAGTACCACCGGTTTGAGGAGAGATACATGGAAGGAGTTAGGAATCCGCAAATTGGCCGGGAGTTTCAATTTATAAGACACCGGGTTGATCTGACTGATGATCTCAAAAGGACCGATGAACCGAGGACCCAACTTGTAGGAAGGAATCTTGAGCCGGACATACTTGGATGAAAGCCAGACCTTATCCCCAGGACGGAATTGAGGAGGATCCAAACGTCTTTTGTCAGCATGTTTCTTCATGCGCTCGGATGACAGAACGAGCGCGGACCGGGCACTCTCCCATATGGAGGAAAATTCGTTAACCAGAGATTCCGCAGCTGGATTGTCCACAGAGATGGAGACAGGAACAGGGATCCGGGGGTGTTGACCGAAGACTACAAAAACGGAGATTTGGAGGAAGATTCACTCTCGTGATTGTTATAAGAGAATTCGGCCAAGGCAGGAGATCCACCCAGTCAGAATGGTGGGCATTAACGAAGTGCCGAAGATAACTGGTCAGATTCTGATTGATTCGCTGGACTTGTCCATTGGACTGCGGGTGGTAAGCGGAGGAAAAATCCAAGGTGATCGTCTAGCAACTTACAAGTGGCTCTCCAGAATCGTGAGGTGAACTGTACCCCACAATCCGACACAATGTGACGAGGCAGACCATGAAGACGGAAGATGTGGCGGATAAAGTCTTTAGCCAACTCGGGTGCAGACGGAAGCCCTGGCAGGGGAATGAAGTGAGCCATCTTGGAAAATCGGTCAACGACCACCCAAATGACCGTACAACCGGCAGAGACGGGCAGATCTGTTATGAAGTCCATGGCTATATGCTGCCAGGGGGCAGCGGGTACAGGAAGCGGAAGAAGACGGCCGGCAGGCAGGTGTCTCGGAACTTTGTTGCGGGCACAGGAGACACAGGCAGAAAACAAGTCTATTACGTCCTTGTGCAGGGTAGGCCACCAGTAATGCCGAGTAATGAGCTGGAGGGTCTTTTTCTGACCAGCGTGGCCAGCTAGTTTAGACGAATGACCCCAGTGTAGGATTCTCTCCCGATCGGTTACCGATACGAACGTCTTGCCAGGAGGGAGACGATTTAGACTCACGGGAGCCACCCGCATCACTCTGGCGGGATCGATGATATGTTTAAGTTCCTCCTCGAGATCCGACACCAGGAAGGACCGGGACAAGGCGTCCGCCTTGATGTTCTTGTCGGCCGGACGAAAATGTAACAGAAAATCAAAGCGGGCAAAAAACAAGGACCACGGGCTTGGCGAGGGTTAAGTCTCTGGGCATGCTGGAGGTAAGCCAGATTTTTGTGGTCAGTGTAAATGATTACCGGATGAAGAGCCCCCTCGAGTAGGTAACGCCACTCCTCCAATGCCAACTTGATGGCCAATAACTCTCGGTCTCCTATGGAGTAATTGCGCTCAGAAGAGTTTGGAGAAGAAGCCGCAAGATACCATCCTCCGGATGAAGATTTTGAGTAAGTACCGCTCCGGCTCCAGAAGAGGAAGCGTCCACCTCCAGGAAGAACTGCTTGTTACCGTCCGGGCGATGCAGCACTGGAGCGGAGGAGAAGGCCTGTTTTAAAGAAAGAAAGGCCTCCTCTGCTTCGGGCGTCCACTGTTTGGGATTAGCATCCTTGCGGGTGAGCGCGGAGATTGGAGCAGTCGGGAAGAGAAGTGTGGTATGAAGAGTCGGTAATAATTGGCGAATCCCAGGAACCGCTGAATGGCCTTCAACCCCTCCGGTCGGGGCCATTTCTCGATGGCAGACAGTTTCTCCGGATCCATTCGTAGGCCTGTCTGAGAAATGATGTAGCCCAAAAACGGAAGCGAGGTCTGCTCAAAGAGGCACTTCTCATATTTGGCGAAGAGGTGATTCTGCCTGAGCCTGAGCAGAACCTGACGAACATCCCTCCGGTGAGACTGGAAATCCGGAGAGAAGACCAAGATGTCGTCTAAGTACACCACAACGCAGGAGTAGAGAAGGTCCCGGAAGATGTCATTGACCAACTCCTGAAAGACTGCTGGAGCATTACAGAGACCAAAGGGCATAACCAAATACTCGTAGTGGCCGTCCCGGGTATTGAATGCCGTCTTCCATTCATCTCCCCGACGGATACGGACCAGGTTATATGCCCCACGGAGATCCAGTTTGGTGAAGATTCTAGCCCCCCTCAGACGATCAAACAATTCTGGAATGAGCGGAAGAGGGTATTTATTCTTCACCGTGATCAAATTTAGGCCTCTGTAGTCAATACAGGGACGAAGAGAGCCGTCTTTCTTTTTTACGAAGAAAAAACCTGCTCCCGCTGGGGAGGTGGATTTCCGGATGAATCCCTTAGCCAAATTCTCCTCGATATATTCGGACATCGACCTGGTCTCAGCAGCGGACAATGGGTAAATACGCTCACTGGGAGGCGTAGTACCAGGTTGCAGGTCGATAGGGCAATCATATGGTCTGTGCGGTGGTAATGTCTCTGCTTCCTTTTTATTGAAGACATCAGCGAAAGACCAATATGGGATCGGGAGCCCTGGTAGATTAGTTGGTGTAGGAGAAGGACGGACGGGATGAACAGGAACCAAGCAAGTTTTATGACAGTCCTGTCCCCAGCGAAGAATCTCTCCATTCTGCCAGTCGAGCAGGGTGATGCTTTTGGAGCCAAGGCAGACCTAGTAAGAAAGCATGTGAGAGTCCAGGCAGAACATGAAACGAGATGCTCTCAGAATGCAGCATTCCTACCTGCAGGGTTATGGCTTCAGTGATAAGTTGAATGGGACGTGGCAGGAGACCTCCATCCACAGCAGCAACAGATACTGGTTCAACCAGAGGTTTGGTAGGAATGTGATATTTCTCTACTAGAGCCTGTGAAACAAGATTCCCGGCTGCTCCAGAATCAAGTTGGGCAAGTTCGAAATAACGGTTCTCACCGAGGAGAATTGAGACTGACAACAGCAGAGATGAAGAGGATTTATTTTTGTCTAGGTGGACCTCTCCGAGCGAACCTAGACACAGGCGTTTCCCGACCTCTCTGGGCAGGTACGGATCCAATGCTCCTTACTACCACAGTAGAAGCAACTCCTCTCGGTACGGCGTGAGTCCTGACGGGCTTTAACCATCTTGGTCTGGTCGACTTGCATAGGCTCAGAAGAGTGTACCTGAGGAGAAATGGAAGGAGTTACAGGTCTCTGAAAAGAAGGAGCAAGACGAGGAAACCTTCTCTTACGGGTGGCCTCTTTAGCGCGCTCCTGGAACCGTAGATCAATTCGATTGGCGAGATTTATTAGGTCATCGAGAGAGGTTGGAATGTCCCGACCAGCAAGTTCATCTTTAATGCGGCCGGACAGACCCTCCCAGAAGACTGAGATCAGAGCGTCATTATCCCAAGCTAGCTCCGAGGCAAGGGTATGGAACCGTATTGCATATTGACCCACGGTGAGACTCTCCTGACGGAGACGCAGCAGAGAAGATGCAGAGGAGGTCTTCCGTCCGGGTTCATCGAATACCCTCCGGAAGGCTGAGAGAAAAGCAGACAGGTCAGACACCAGAGGATCCTCTCTCTCCCAAAGAGGATTTAGCCAGGCCAGGGCCTCTCCGGTGAGATGGGACATGATGAAGGCAATTTTGGCCCGGTCGGAGTTAAACTGGTGTGCCAGGAGTTCAAAATGCAGGGTGCATTGGTTAATGAAACTCCGAGCCAGAGCAGGGTCGCCTCCAAACCGAGGAGGAGCTGAAAGTCGAGGTCCAGGAACAGAAACCACGGAATTGGTAAGCAGCGGAACTGCCGGATTGCGAGTCATGGCGCCCGCGGTGGTTGCTGGTGAAGTAGTCAGGGTGTCCAGGCGGGAATTAACATTCCGCAGGTGACCCAGGATGGACTCCTGTTGAGACCTCTGACGAGACAGTTCATGACACAGGTCAGAGAGCGAAGGGGTTTGGGTGCCACCGGGTTCCATGGCCCGAGCAAACTGTAACGGGTCTGGGAGGCGGAACCTCTGAGCTTTATTATACAAGGAGGCTTTCCTTGTAAAGGAGCGGGGTGGCGCCGCAGTGGGGGGAGCTGGATAGGAAGTCACTGCAAGTGACGGGGGCAGTCTTGTTTAGACAGGCGGTAGTCACGGCAAGTGACCGGGGCAGTCTCTGTAGACAGGCAGGTAGTCACGGCAAGTGACCGGGGCAGTCTCTGGGTAGACAGGCGGGTAGTCACGGCAAGTGACCGGGGCAGTCTCTGGGTAGACAGGCAGGTAGTCACGGCAAGTGACCGGGGCAGTCTCTGGGTAGACAGGCAGGAAGTCACGGCAAGTGACCGGGGCAGTCTCTGGTTAGGCAGGCAGGAAGTCACAGCAAGTGACCGGGGCAGTCTCTGGTTAGACAGGCAGGAAGTCACAGCAAGTGACCGGGGCAGTCTCTGGATAAACAGGCAAGCAAGGAGCCGGGGCAGTCTTTGACTGAACAGGTATATACGACCTGAGATGGTGGAGCCTCCCGGTAGGCTAGCAGGCAGATGACAGATGAGCGCCCCCAAGTGAGCAGGCGAGAGTCTCTGGAACAGCCGATGAACACCGCAGGTGATGGCCGAACCTTCAGGTGGGATTGCAGTCAGATGGCAGATGAGTGCTCCCAAGTAAGCAGGCGAGAGTCTCTGGGATTGCCGATGGTCACCGCATGTGACGGCCGAACCTCCAGGCAGGCTTGCAGGCAGGTAGCAGACAGCAGACTGGCAGGAAACAGGCAGGTAACTGGAAACGGACCCTGAGGGCTGAAGCAGAGTAAACAGTGCAACAACAACATTGCTCGGGCACCTCCATTAAGGAGGAAGCACTTATATAGGGTGGAGTCCTCCGGCATTGGCCGGGGACCTTTTTGAAAGATGCGCGCGGCCCCTTTAAGAGCGGGGGAGGGCGCGGGCGCGCGCCCTAAGTCCAGCAGCAGGGAAGGAGCGCGCGGCCCCAGCAGGGCGGAAGGAGGACGCTGAGCGCGGGTAAGGGGGGCGACGTCCCTGCCTGGCAGAGGACGCTGTCGCAGGGGAACAGCGTCCCTGCCTGGCAGAAGGCAGGGATGCCGATGCTACAAAGTGGTACATGTCAACTCCAGGGGTGGTGATACTGATAATATTATCCTAAGGAGAGAATGCGAATGGATCTTCAGACTAAATTCTCTTGAACCCTATGGTCTAAATGAAATTAATTCTTTTGCCTGTTTCCTGTAGCCTTCACTCATGTTTTTGGGATTAAGGAGGAAGCTAGGCCATACTCTCCATGTTATAGGATCTCCTATTTGAAAGATCAGCATAGATTTCTATGCGATATTTATATAATACTGTTTTTCCATTTGCCAACATGCTGCCTTGCGGAACTGTGAATTGACACAGTGAGATTGTTAATAATCATAGTCCACTGAGACATATGTCCCGAAATATAGGACTTCGTTAATTTAACCAATTGTTATATAGTGATATGCCCCACTGAAATAAATTGGATTTCCCAAACAGCCATTCAACCATTATGATCTTATCTTTATGCGCCCACTGGAGAGTGATACCCCCTTGATATGCGTACCCCTCCACTCACAGGACGATCTATAAGTGAGCTGAGAGGAGGAGTGTCTCTGCACCAATACCTGACCTGGACACGATAGGCGGTGCGCAATGATACATTGAACATGCGTACTCGCTCTCCCAATGGTCAGGAGAGGGCGGAAGTGACGTCTTTGGGGATCGCTCTAGTAAGGGCGGAACTGACGATGGCGGGGATCGAGAATTAACCCCTGATTCACACGGGGAGCAGCGTCAGATGACGCGAATGATGACAAGCACCAATCGCTCACCCAATTGCTAGGGGCGGTGTTTGATGACGTATTGCTTGGCGGTATGTACAAATGGGGAACAGACACACATCACAGGTTAGCCACCACACCATGCACAGGACACCTGAATCCTTTCATCTGGCCTCCTGATGAGCCTGTTTAGGCGAAACGCGTTGAGGCGTTAAAGCTATGTTTTCACAGTGGTAGCCGAAAATTGAGAGAGAGCTAAGTATCGCTTTAATTTGTGCACATTTTAAACTGTCCTTGGTATGAGTTTATATGAGTCACAAATTTCCATCAATTGGCCTGTGGCGCTAGGTATGCCTATGAGATATTTCATACCCATCATGCGACTATCTATCGCCTTGGTATGAATACGCTAAGGCACAAAATCGCACTGATATGAGTGCATTTAAACGCGGCATATATATATATATATTTGTGTTTCAGTCTACAGCATTTATTTATCTGGGGTATATCGCTCATAGAGATTCATCAACTCAGTGATCATCAATTACCCTGATATAAAGTACCTATGACGCTATATATCATATATTAATTAGGCGATCTCAAATCGCCTGGGCGTGCTTACATTAAGGCTTTGAATTTTTCTGATAAAAGTACATCTTAACGCTGAACACTTTGAGAAGCGTCTTGTGACATCTGACACACTCTAGACTAGACCATATATATTCATGAGGCACGTGATCACGAACTACCGCGGTACAAGTGCACTTTGACACTATAGTGCCCTATCAGAGGCATATCTAGAATTTGTTGTTAATCAATCTGTGATACAGGATATGCCTAGAGTAGAATGTGTACATACATATTACAAGCCACGTGATGTTGACAGTGGCTGTGGAAATCAGTTGGTAACTAGGCTATCCTATCTAATTAGCTCTAATCTCACCAATTTTGGTTCTAATTAAACACTGAACAGTTACCACTATATATTGAATACCTGTGTTCTCTGTTTTTACACTATTGGGACATAGGGATTTACTAGCACAGAAGGTCTCTGTCTAGATATAGGGGTCCCCTTAGCCATTGGGCAGTGGGATCCAAAAAGTCCGCAGGGTATATCAGGGCCACTAGGGTCAGCCATCGGTGAGCGGGGCGCCACAACGCTCCCCCCTAGGGTGCCAACCTCCGCGGCAAGGCAGGTAACAGCGCAGCTACCTACTAGGGACATCCAGATGGGCCCAGTATTTTAATCTTGAACACTACATGTATATATTTTGTATGTCAATTTTTGGTGTTACTTTTAAGGTAAATTATCAATAAAGTATTTCATTTTTATTTTTTTCATATGATTTTTGAAGTGGCGAGTCAACCCTGGAGGACCCATCTATGAGGTCCAACCTGAAGGAAAATAAAATGCCCCTACTCGTGTTGTACACCGAAACATGCTACGTCCCTGCATGTCAAGAGACTCTGCATGAGAAGAAGAAGAAAGAACCAGTATTCCTGAGAACCTTCCCCCAGTCACTTTCGATTAAGAAGAAGAATATCCTGAACTGTCATAAGTAGGCCCAGAAGAAGAGTAGATACCTGAGGCCCTTGGGGAGCCTGAGATTCGTGACATGACTATTTCACCAGAACTGGGCACATCCCCACCACTGTCAGTGCAACCTGACTCAACTATCCAACTTGATTCAACGGTTACTTCTAGTTTGTGATGTTCATAGCGTTCGACAGCAGGAAAGCCTCCTAACTGATATGATCAAGATCATTTTGTTTGGCAACAAATTGTTCAAGCAATAGGAGAATGTCAACGCATAATACAAGAACTCTTGCCCGTGAAATGGTGAGCACAAAGAGAGAGGGAATGTGAGGAGAAGGACCGGACCTGGCGTACCTTTTCCGTTACAGGTCCAGAACTGTCGGGGCTGTCACCCATATTGCACGGGGAAAGCTGAAAATTCCAGGCCGACTTTTGCACTCAGTAGAAGGGGCGCAGCTAAGCTAAAAAAGCCACAGTGCACGGGAAGCAAGTCAGTCTTGGCGGGAACACGCGGCGCTCAGGAGGACTGTGTTGATGCTCAGACCGCTGAGCACGGGACGGAGCAGGCTCAAATCTCAGGGGCCTCAGATCCTCCACCAGACACTGCCGACAGAGACCGGCAAAGTGCCAGCTGACACTGGTGACCGAAAGTCTCCTGTCAGGGCATAGATGCGCGCGTGTCGAGACAGGGAGGCTGGGTGACCCGCTGAGTACTGTATCCTGATACATCCATTTACAAATGTCGAGTAACGTTAGACTCTGGCAGCGTCACAGACTTTAACCGTTCCTGCACTTCACCTTCTGGACCCAGGACCCCCATCAGGACAGCGAGGATCCACCGTTGCCGCCAGGACCCGGAACGCCAGCTTCTTCAGGAATTCGACGGACCCCTTATGCGCCACGGCCTTGGTGCCATCGCTTGCATCCAGGATTCCAGATTCTGACTTCGTCGGACTGATAAGTTTAACATTACTGAACTTTCCCCTCAACCTCCTCCACACCTGTTTTTTCCTACTTACAAATCCCTGCTCAAACCAGTTTTACCTTATTTTCTCCCTGCGTGGAGTATCCATTGTTAAATAAACCCCACATTAACCTGCCCATCACTGTATCCGCGTTCCTGCGATTCTACATGTACGGGGAGAAAGTCAAACCCCTCTATAGGACCGAAATCTCACCTGCTCACAGAGTATGTTCTGACAAGTTAATTATTTGTAGAGTGTCTGCAGAAGTGGAGTTGCATGTAACATAGTTATCCAACTATTGTGCAATACCTATCTGTGATTCGACCTCTGGTAATGCTGGTAGGGAGATCTTCGAACTCTGTTTCAAGTTGTCCTCATGCATGGGTTTCTGTTGAGTCTTCCCTCATCTGGTCCGGTATCAATATCGCTGTCGTCTGATGATAAAAAAAATCACTTGAGGTGCTAGCGTCAATGGTTCCAGCTCCTAGAGGTTGATCTTGTGCTGCCCTTAGAGAAGCGTGATCTGACGTGAATTACCACTATGTCGCCATTTAATTTAAACACCCGCTTGTTATCAAAATCCTTACCGTCTGTAAGGAATTTAACTTTTTCTTCTGGGTGATATCCTTATCATATTTATCCAAAATATCTTTAAGTTTTATTTTGAAAGATTGCACCTGCTGTGCCTCTTTGAATTTAGATAATTTGGACTCTAGGATTTTGATCTGAGTTTTGATGTTTCTAAAGAACTCGCTATCATGTTCAAGGAGCATGTTAATAATGATGTTAGAACACCGGAGTAGACCCTGCTCTCAAGTACTATGAAAAATTCGGACTGACCTCCCATGCAGGTTATACAGTCAGGGCCAGAAATATTTGGACAGTGACACAATTTTCGCGAGTTGGGCTCTGCATGCCACCACATTGGATTTGAAATGAAACCTCTATAAACAGAATTCAAGTGCAGATTGTAACGTTTAATTTGAAGGGTTGAACAAAAATATGTGTTAGAAAATGTAGGAATTGTACACATTTCTTTACAAACACTCCACATTTTAGGAGGTCAAAAGTAATTGGACAAATAAACATAACCCAAACAAAATATTTTTATTTTCAATATTTTGTGGCGAATCCTTTGGAGGCAATCACTGCCTTAAGTCTGGAACCCATGGACATCACCAAACGCTGGGTTTTCCTCCTTCTAATGCTTTGCCAGCCTTTACAGCCGCAGCCTTCAGGTCTTGCTTGTTTGTGGGTCTTTCCCCTTAAGTCTGGATTTGAGCAAGTGAAATGCATGCTCAATTGGGTTAAGATCTGGTGATTGACTTGGCCATTGAAGAATGTTCCACTTTTTTGCACTCATGAACTCCTGTGTAGCTTTGGCTGTATGCTTGGGGTCATTATCCATCTGTACTATGAAGCGCCGTCCAATCAAGTTTGCAGCATTTGGCTGAATCTGGCTGAAAGTATATCCCGGTACACTTCAGAATTCATCCGGCTACTCTTGTCTGCTGTTATGTCATCAATAAACACAAGTGACCCAGTGCCATTGAAAGCCATGCATGCCCATGCCATCACGTTGCCTCCACCATGTTTTACAGAGGATGTGGTGTGCCTTGGATCATGTCCGTCCCTTTCTTCTCCAAACTTTTGGCTTCCCCATCATTCTGGTACAGGTTTGATCTTTGTCTCATCTGTCCATAGAATACTTTTTCCAGAACTGAGCTGGCTTCTGGAGGTGTTTTTCAGCAAATTTAACTCTGGCCTGTCTATTTTTGGAATTGATGAATGGTTTGCATCTAGATGTGAACCCTTTGTATTTACTTTCATGGAGTCTTCTCTTTACTGTTGACTTAGAGACAGATACACCTACTTCACTGAGAGTGTTCTGGACTTCAGTTGATGTTGTGAACGGGTTCTTCTTCACCAAAGAAAGTATGCGGCGATCATCCACCACTGTTGTCTTCCGTGGGCTCCCAGGTCTTTTTGGATGATGAGTTTCACCAGTGCTTTCTTTCTTTCTCAGGATGTAACCAAATTGCAGATTTTGCCACTTCTAAATGTTGTAGCAATTTCTTGGATGGGTTTTTTTCTGTTCTTGCAGTTTAAGGATGGCTTGTTTCACCTGCATGGAGAGCTCCTGTGACCGCATGTTTCCTCACAGCAAAACCTTCCAAATGCAAACATCACACCTCAAATCAACTCCGGCCCTTTCATCTGCTTAATTGAGAATGACATAACAAAGGATTGCCCACACCTGTCCATGAAATAGCCTTGGAGTCATTTGTCCAATTACTTTTGGTCCCTTTAAAAACAGGTGGCACATGTTAAGGAGCTAAAACTCCTAAACCCTTCATCCAATTTTAATGTGGATACCCTCAAATGAAAGCTGAAAGTCTGGACTTCAACTGCATCTGAATAGTTTTGTTTCAAATTCATTGTGGTAATGTCTAGAACCAAAAATTAGATAAATGTTGTCTCTGTCCAAATATATAGGACCTAACTGTATGCATTCCCTATGGCTGCATGGCACAATACCTGCTTTAAGATACTCCTCTAAGCTACTAATATTACACAATAAGCGAATGCCCATTTTGTGCGTGGAATGAGCTCAGACGAGAGTTGAGAAAAATCAGAATCAGGAATAGGATTGTCATATTGTGTAAAAATGTTAGGTTATTGAGCCCGCCATGCTGCCTCTCGAGTGTCCCAATCTATAGGTGCCTGATTAAAGGCCGCAGAAACACCACCATTCCATAGTAAAACACTAAATCAGACAAATTAGCCACAATAGCCGTGTGCGCTCTGAAAGAAGAGAACTCCCATTGGAGAACAAAAAAGTCAGGACTAATATTCCTATACCCTGTGGTCCATAATTCATGCATGTCTTATAAGTACCACACCGGCTAATATTTGGACAACAGACACTTAGGCCGGTTTCACACGTCCTGTTATTTCCGTACCGTACGTTATCGGAGATATCAGTGTCCGGTTCCGTGTGTGTACTACGTTCGGCACATGTGTGGCAACAGTGTGCCACCTGTGGCCACATCAGTAACACACTAACGGCCGCCGGGGAAGAAGCGGCTACTGTAATCGCTGTTCCACGGCGGCTGTTGCAGAAGCCGGCGTCATCC
>JARQOD010000002.1:312651235-312672327 GCA_033576555.1 Oophaga sylvatica
TTCAGCAAAACCCCCGGGTACCCCTACCGGAACAGCTTTTAAGGGGATTCCTATTGCCCACGGGACTTTCTTAGGTAATTCTTGTTATATTATCATCCCAGTTATATTGTATGTTCCTTTTGATATAGTTTAACTGTCATCACATATATATATATCTCTATACAAGCGGACACCAACGCAGTCCATAACGACAGTCCCACGACATCCAGCTCTGCAACATCGCAATGACAGGCAGAGCCGTCATTGCAACGCACACATTTATTACCTGCTTCTCTGGCGGTGACGTCATCGACTGCTTTACGGCCGCATTACCCAGCAGTCACTGCAGTTATCGCGAGAACTGCATGTGACCGCCGGGAGAAGAGGATGGCGGCCATTAAGCAGTCCGGGATGTGACCGCCGGAGATCTTCTGCCGGGTAAGTGCCGCTGACTCCTGACAGACCCGACAGACGGACACTGACAGTGACAGTGACATCCCGATTCCGGTATCCGATATGACGAAAATATCGGTACTCGGAATCAGAATTCCGATACAGCCAATATCGGCCGATACCCGATATTTGCAGTATCGGAATGCTCAACCCTAATAGGGACACATACAGCAGCAGTGGCTCAGCATTGGGGTATCAGTAGGATGAGGAGTTTGTGTAGGTTGGGAATAGTTGGAGCAGTTTTGGAAATGTGAGAAGTCAAATGTGACTTTGTTGTAATCTCTGCAGCCGAGTCCTGGCTGGAAGAAGTTGTCATATAGGCCTGGACCAGATGGAAAAGACTGGAAAAGTGAACAATTCCATCAGAAAAAACATAATCTTTAAGATGCTTTATATAACTGTGCTGTAATGTCCTATATGTTCTGCACCACTGGTATCTAACACTGTACTGTATGTCAGTAATGTCAGTGTTGGTCTTTGTGTAACAAGGGCACATGGGGAGTAGTTGTGGCCGAGTTATTTAAAGGCACAGTACAGAGACAGAGTCCACTGAGCTAATAGTCAGCGAGCTTCCCCCGGCCCCCTTGTACATAAATAGACAGGCCCGACACAGTTCTTCCCACAGGTTACATTGTTTTCTCTTCAGCCATGGCAGTCTAGATGAATTAAAGTCCAAGGAGACAGACGCTGTCCAACAGGGAATAATGTTTAATGAACAGTGACAGAATAGAACAGAAAAAGAGTACAACACTGGATTCCTGATCTTTCCCTGACACTCTCCACAGATGCACCCACAGCACTGTAGCAGCCGAAGATAGACAGTGGTCCACGCATTGGAGTCCTTGGCACTTGAACCCCCTCCAGCTGGGGCCCTTCCAGAGTCCTGCGGCCCGTGTTGTGGTCTTTAGTCTTGTGGCCTTCGGGAACCCTCCTGATTCTTGGAGTCCGGGGCCAGGGCCGCAGCTATAATGAGGCGAGTTGAGCCTTTTGTTTCAGGCGGCGGCAGCTAGGGGGCGGCAGAGCAGAACTCAGAACACGTGGTGTGGTGCCGGCCGGCTCTCCTTAATCCCTCACACAGTCACATCTGACCCCCCTCCAGCTGTCCTGCTCTGGACACTATATGTCCAGCAGTGAGATGAGCCGCCACGCCCCCCATGCACCCATTCTTTGCCTTTACAGCTCAGCCTGTCACAGCTGTCAATGACACTGCTATGCTGAACTCTTCTGTGCCCACAGGACCTGTGATGAGGTCACAGGAGGGGAGGAGTCAGGGGTCACATGATCAGTGTCCTCCTTGTGTGCAGGACTCTGCTGTGATGGTTGTCATGGTGCTGGATGAGGGTAAGTTTGTATGTGGGGTCGTGACGGGTTTACAATGTGGATGTAGCAGTGCTGTAGTGTGTACAAGTTGGATGTAGCAGAGTCGTGTGTGTACGAGGTGTACTGAGCGGAGCCGTGTGTGTACGAGGTGTACGGAATGGAGCCGTGTGTGTACGGAGCGGAGCCGTGTGTGTACGAGGTGTACGGAGCGGAGCCGTGTGAGTACGAGTTGTACGGAGCGGAGCCGTGTGTGTACGAGGTGGATGTAACAGTGCTGTATTGTGTACAAGGTGTACGGAGCAGAGCCATGTGTGTACGAGGTGTACGGAGCGGAGCCGTGTGTGTCAGGAATCAGTGCCTCTTGTCCGCCGGCCAGCAGCTCTACCATCTGAGCTATTCTGCTGGCTGCAAGGTTCCTTGCTGAACCCAGATACCATTGACTGTTCTTCCTGATCGGCTCCACCCAGTGCTCTCTTGATTGGCCTCTGATTGCCAATTACACACCCTATATAAACCTGGCCCTGTGGGTGTGTCATTGCGAGATTATTGTGCTCTTAGCCTTTAGTCAAGCGTTTCCTGCTGTTCCTGCTGCTACAAACACTGCTCTCCTGTGAACTGACCTCCGGCTGCCACCTGACTACGTTATCTGCCTGCTCCTCTACTACCGAACTGCCTTTCCTGTGTACCGACCTCCGGCTGCCACCTGACTACGTTATCCGCCTGATCCATTGCTACAAACACTGCTCTCCTGTGTACCGACCTCCGGCTGCCACCTGACTACGTTATCCGCCTGATCCATTGCTACAAACACTGCTCTCCTGTAAACTGACCTCCGGCTGCCACGTGACTACGTTATCCGCCTGATCCATTGCTACAAACACTGCTCTCCTGTAAACTGACCTCCGGCTGCCACCTGACTACGCTACCTGCCTCTGCTTCCCCTAGTGTTTGCAGTAACATCGGCTCCAACCCAGACGGGATCTTGACAGAATAATCTCGCGCCAAAATGGAGTCCGCTGTGAACACCCTGAGGCGGCAAGTTACGGAGCTTCAAAGTTTTTGTACTGACTCTCAAGGAAAATATTCCAAGTTACAAACTGATTTCACGGTGCTACAACAGGAAGTAATTGAGCTCCAAAAACAACTTCTGGACGTGCGCAATTCAGGGTCCGAATCAAACGCGCGGCTGCCGCTGCCTGCAAAATTCAGTGGGATCGCCAGCAGTACAGAGGATTCCTCAATCAATGCCGCATATACTTCCAGATGCAACCTGCTCCCTTTACCAGTGAGAGGAAGAAAGTTTTTTTCATGATAAATCTCCTGACGGATGAAGCTCTTGCTTGGGCTTCACCTTATGAAGAAAAGGACTATGACCTCCTTAATGACCTGGAAGCCTTCACCGCAGCTATGAATCAAGTTTTTGATGACCCAAACCGCTGTGCCACAGCAGAAACCAAATTACATAATTTGCGCCAAGGACGTCGCTCTGTTGCGGAATATACATCGGAGTTCCGTCGCTGGGTGGCCGACACCACCTGGAATTCAGCGGCCCAGAGAAGTCAATTTCGACGAGGGTTATGAGAACCAGTGAAAGACGAGCTTGCCAGGGTTGAGACCCCTGATCAGTTGGAGGACTTTATTCAACTATGTATCCGGATTGACCAAAGACTTACTGAAAGGAGAAAGGAGAGACTGCGAACACTTGGGAATAGCCCTGACTTCTCATTTCCAGCATCAGACCACCAAGAAAAGACGCAAGGCGTGTCTGAACCGATGCAGATCGATGTCATCCGAAGACCACTTTCTGCACAGGAGAAGCAGAGGCGACGTGCTGAACATCTCTGCCTCTATTGTGGGGACCCTGGACACTATGCCATCAACTGTCCTAACAAAAGGACTATAGCCTTTACCAACAACAGGTCTGCCAGCAATATGGACCTTTCTCAGCAGTCGGATTCCATCTTGCAGACTATATCATCAGTAACGCCAGAAATAGACAAAATACATACTACATCATCTCATTTTGTAATCCCCATTCAGGTTGTAATGGGCACCCAAAAAATACAATGCTCTGCCCTGTTGGATTCGGGAGCAGGAGGAAATTTTATGGACTTAAAATTTACACGTGATAATAATATTTCCAGTAGGACCAAATCCACACCAATTGAAATGGAAACTGTGGATGGATCACCCTTGTCTTCTGGACCTGTCACGCATGAGACAATCGAACTGGAGATTTGTATCGAACCGGATCATCATGAAGCTGTCAGTTTCCACCTTATTTCATCTCCGAAATTTCCGGTTATTCTAGGGATCCCCTGGTTTTCAGTCCATAACCCTTCTATCAACTGGGCATCAAGGACCATCACCTTTCCATCTGACTACTGTAAGAATAATTGTCATAAGGAACCCCCTGTTCTCCAACAAGTCCAAATCTCTGAGATTTCGCATGAGAAGGAAGAGAAACTACCACCTCAATATCAGCAGTTCTCTGATGTCTGCAGTAAGAAGAAAGCAGATCAATTACCTCCTCACCGTCCTTACGACTGTCCCATTGAATTGCTGCCAGGAGCAACCATTCCATTTGGACGGATTTACAATCTTTCCGAACCTGAATTGAAGGTATTAAGAAAGTTCCTGGATAAAAATTTAGAGAAAGGTTTTATTCGACCTTCCACATCTCCAGCTGGGGCACCCCTGTTCTTTGTTGAAAAGAAAGACTCCACTCTGCGGCCATGTATTGACTACAGAGAGATGAATAATATCACTGTCAAGAATCGCTACCCGCTACCCTTGATTCCTGAACTATTTGTGAGACTCCGTTCTGCGAAAATCTTTACGAAGCTGGATCTTAGAGGGCTTACAACCTCATACGGATTCGCCCAGGAGATGAGTGGAAGACCGCCTTCAGAACTAGATATGGACATTTTGAATCTCTGGTTATGACCTTTGGCCTTAGCAATGCCCCAGCCACCTTTCAACATTTTATTAATGATGTATTTTGAGATTTCTTGGACCAATTTGTTGTGGCTTATCTCGATGACATTCTTATATTTTCAGACACCTTGGAAGAGCATCGCAGGCACGTCCAGTTAGTCTTGGAACGACTACAGGAGAACCATCTTTATATTAAACTTGAAAAATGTGAGTTTGAACAAACCAGTATCCAATTTCTGGGATATATCATCTCCCCAGAAGGTCTGAGCATGGATCCCGGCAAAATCAATGCTGTAGTGGACTGGCCTGTTCCAAGAAATTTAAAAGATGTCCAGCGTTTCATAGGATTTGCAAATTTTTACCGAAAATTTATAAAGAACTTTTCACGGATCATACTACCAATTACTACACTAACAAAAAAGACCAAAGCATTTTTCTGGTCTCTGGAGGCACAGGAGGCTTTTGACAAGTTGAAAACTCTTTTTACGTCTGCTCCATTGTTAGTACACCCAAATCCTGAATTGCCATTTACTGTCGAAGTGGACGCCTCGGACTCTGCAGTGGGAGCCATTCTGTCTCAGCGAGTTGGGGCAAAATGCAACTTCACCCATGTGCTTTTCTTTCCCAACCATGTCATCTGCAGAAAAGAACTACGACATCGGTAATAAAGAACTATTAGCCATTAAAGTTGCCTTCTCTGAGTGGAGACATCTTCTGGAAGGTGCCAATCACCCTGTGACTGTCCTCACGGACCACAAGAATCTTGAATTCCTCCGTACAGCAAAAAGATTGCACCTGGCTGCCACCTGACTACGCTACCTGCCTCTGCTTCCCCTAGTGTTTGCAGTAACATCGGCTCCAACCCAGACGGGATCTTGACAGTGTGTGTACGAGGTGTACGGAGCGGAGCCGTGTCTGTACGAGGTGGATGTAGCAGTGTTGTACTGTGTACGAGGTGTACGGAGCAGAGCCGTGTGTGTACAAGGTGTACGGAGCGGAGCCGTGTATGTACGAGGTGTACGGAGCGGAGCAGTGTGAGTACGAGGTGAATGTAGCAGTGCTGTACTGTGTACGAGGTGTATGGAGCGGAGCCGTGTGTGTACGAGGTGGATGTAGCAGTGCTGTACTGTGTACGAGGTGTACGGAGTAGAGCCGTGTGTGAACGAGTTGTACGTAGAGGAGCCGTGTGTGTACGAGGTGGATGTAGCAGTGCTGTACTGTGTACGAGGTGTATGGAGCGGAGCCGTGTGTGTACGAGGTGTATGGAGCGGAGCCGTGTGTGTATGAGGCGTACGGAGCGGAGCCGTGTGTGTATGAGGTGTACGGAGCGGAGCCGTGTGAGTACGAGGTGTACGGAGCCATGTGTGTACGAGGTGGATGTAGCAGTGCTGTACTGTGTACGAGGTGTATGTAGCGGAGCCGTGTGTGTACGAGGTGTATGGAGCGGAGCCGTGTGTGTATGAGGTGTACGGAGCGGAGCCGTGTGAGTACGAGGTGTACGGAGCCGTGTGTGAACGAGGTGGATGTAGCAGTGCTGTACTGTGTGCGAGGTGTACGGAGCAGAGCCGTGTGTGTACAAGGTGTATGGAGCGGAGCCTTGTGTGTACGAGTTGGATGGAGTGGAGCTGTGTGTCTGTACGAGGATTACGGAGCCGAGCCGCTCGTGTACGAGGTTTACGGAGCTGAGCCGCGCGTGTACGAGGTTTACGGAGCTGAGCCGTGTGTACGAGGTGGATATAGCAGTGCTGTGTGTGTATGAAACGGAGCCCTGTGTGTGCGAAGTGTACGGAGTTGAGCCGCTCAGCTCTGTACACACAGGGCTCCGTGCTTGAGCCGTGTGTGTACAGAGCGGAGCAGAGCCGTGTGTGTATGGAGTGGAGCCTTGTGTGTATGTAGAGGAGCCGCGTGTGTACAAGGTGTATGGAGCAGAACCACATGTGTACGAGGTGTATGCTGCAAAGCCGCATGTGTACATGGTTACGGAGTGGAGTCGTGTGTGTACAAGGTGTACAAAGCGTGGCTGCGTGTGTATAAGGTGTACGGAGTGGAGCCATGTGTATACTGAGTGGAGCCTTGTGTGTGTGAGGTGGACGGAGTGGAGCCGTGTGTACGAGGCATACAAAGCGGAACCGTGTGTGTATGAGGTGTGCAGAACCGTGCGTGTACAAGGTGTATGGTGGGGAGCATTCATACCTCCCAAGCATCCTGAATTCAGCGGGACACTACCGATTTTGAGAGTCTGCCCCGCTGTCCCGGCCGGGAGCTTTTCCCGTGGACACAGGAGTACATGCCGGAGCCCCGAGGAGCACTTTAAAACTCGCACGTGATGTTCCACCAGAAGTGATGTGCTGGAAGATGACCGGAAATTAGGTAATTCCGGGAGGAGATTGTGACGGAACCATGGAGGCACTTCAGGGAATGCTTCAGATCCATCACCGTGTCCTCACCGTGGAATCTGGGATGTCAGCCATGTGAGCGGATCATGATATGTCCTGAACCGGGAGGCTCAGGTGGGCACTACAATGGGAGCCGGGCTGCTATAGTATCTTTATAGAATCTTTGTTTCTTTCTCTCTGTTCTTTCTTTTTTTCTCTCTTGTTCTTTCTTTTCCATCTTTCTTTCTCTCTGTGTAATGTATGTGATACAGTTCATATAGCGTCTTGTGCTTGGGTGCGATGAAAATACTTGAGACACAGGTTGAAAAAGAAAGTCTTGTATTGCTTCATACAAATTGGCAAAAATAAACACACAGGTTGCAAACACAGAAGCAGGAGACACAGCAGGCCAAAGTAATCTAAGTTCATCAATAACTCTCCACAACAGATTCAGATCTTCTTCTATGTTACCGCAAGTCCATGCAACCGTGAGGCTTTCAAGAGCAGAGTTCAGAGTCCACAAGAGCTCCAGAGTTTCTCAGTAGAAATGGCTGGAGTACAAAGTCCAAGGCTTCAGGAGTCAGAACACAGGTTCACTGCAGGCCAGATTCTGAAGCACTGATTGCTCAGGTGTGGCTGTTTAAGAAGCAAACGGAGAGAATCAGGGCGGGAACATGTAAGCTGGAAAACTCCATTTTAACTGAGGGCAAGATAGCTGCAGCAAAACAGAAAGCAAAATGGCCGACGAACAAACTGAGTTTCAGAAACAGATATACAGAACCTTACATTACTCCCCCCTTAGGGGCAACCTCCGGATGACCTCAGACCAGGCTTATGTGGGTACCTCTGATGAAACTGACGGAGCAAGCGAGGAGCATTAACGTTATTGACTGGCTCCCATGAGTTGTCCTCCACTGGGTAGCCCTGCCATTTGATCAGATATTGTAACTGATTTCTATACAACCTGGAATCTAAAATCCTTTCCACCACAAATTCTTCCTGACCATCGACTAGCACTGGGTCAGGGCAAGGAGAAGAACGTCCAGGAAACGTATTGGGTGTTGCAGCCTTTAGTAGGGATACATGAAAGACAGGGTGGATTCTCATAGTTCTGGGCAATTGAAGACGACAAGCAACGGCACTTATAATCTTACTGATTTTATAGGGTCCAATGTACTTATGTCCCAACTTAGATGATGGAATCCTTAACTTAAGATTTCTGGTTGACAGCCAGACCAGGTCTCCTACCTTAAAAACTGGTGCAGGTTTACGAAATTTATCTGCTGCCTTCTTGTACCTTTCCTGAGCCGATTCCAGATTCTCCTTTAGAAGATCCATATTCTTCTGTAAAGTCGTGACTCTTTCAGCCACTGCTGGCAAAGGCGTCTCTATGGGAAATCGTGGTAGAATATTAGGATGATAACCTAAATTAGAGAAAAAAGGAGACTGTTTAGTGGAGGCTCTCTGAGAGTTGTTGTAAGAGAACTCAGCCAATGGAAGTAGATCCACCCAATCATCCTGTAGGTGACAGATAAAACAGCGGAGAAACTGCTCCAGGGTTTGATTGGTTCGTTCGGTTTGTCCATTAGTCTGGGGATGAAAAGCAGAAGAAAGGTTTACTTTAATGTCCAATGCTGCACAGAAATTTTGCCAAAACCTAGAAGTGAATTGCACCCCTCGATCCGAAATAACCTCATCCGGTACTCCATGTAAACGAAACACATCTTTAATCATCAAATCTGATGTCTGTTTTGCAGTGGGTAAGCCGACACAAGGGATAAAATGAGCTGCCTTTGTTAAACGATCAACCACCACTAGAATAGTGTTCTTCCCTTGAGAGGTTGGTAATTCGACAATGAAGTCCATAGAAATGGATCCCCACGGGCGGGACGGGGTGGGAAGAGGCTGTAACAGACCAGTTGGTGAAGAGCGAGGTGTTTTGCATCTTGCACAAACCTCACACGAAGTGACATAATCCAAAACATCCTTCCTACAAGTGGGCCACCAAAAGAAACGAGAAAGAAATTCCTGTGTCTTTAGAATTCCTCTATGCCCGGCTATTTTGGAATCATGAATGAGTTGCAATACTCTCAATCTGACTGTTTCAGGTATATACAGACGTTGTCCCAGAATCCACACACCATTCTTAAAGACAAGACTTACGTCCCTTGGGGGTTGAGCCAAAAAAGAATCCGCATGGTATGCTTCCTTGATGTCTTTAATTAGGTCTTGATGATGAATCACTCCTAGGAATCTAGAGTCAGGAAGAATAGTCTTAGGAGGAGTAATTGGACGTGTCTCTGCTGAGTAAATCCTAGAGAGTGCATCAGCCTTTCCATTGCGCGATCCTGGTCTATAAGAAATAATAAAATTAAATTGGTTTAAGAAAAGATTCCAGCGAGCCTGGCGAGGAGTCAGGCACTTAGCCGACCTGATAAACTCAAGATTACGATGATCTGTCAGAACGACTATTTGCTGTGCAGCTCCTTGCAGAAGGTGTCTCCATTCTTTGAAGGCGGCAATAATGGCCAACAACTCTCTATTGCCCACATCGTAGTTCTTCTCAGCCGAAGACAACTGCTGGGAAAAGAAGGCACAGGGATGCAAGACATTCTTCTCACCTGTTCTCTGAGAGAGTATAGCTCCCACGGCACAGTCTGAAGCATCCACCTCTATTATGAAGGCAAGCTCTGGGTTGGGATGTACTAGAATAGGTGCAGTGGTAAATTTATCTTTTAGACGGGAAAATGCTTCCTGGGCTTGGGGAGTCCAGGAGAACTTAGACTCTTTCCGGGTAAGTTGGGTGATAGGTGACACTACCTCAGAGAAATTTCTAATGAAACGTCTATAGAAGTTTGCAAACCCGATGAAGCGCTGTACCTCCTTCACATTTCTAGGACTTGGCCAATCATTGATGGCTTGGGTTTTACTTCCATCCATACTAATTCCTTGTGTAGACAGTACATACCCCAGAAATTGAATTTCGGTCTTATGGAATTCACACTTTTCAAGCTTGATGTAAAGATGATTTTGTCTTAGACGTTCCAAGACCATTCTCACATGTCCATGATGTTCCTCTGTGGAGTTAGAAAAAATTAAAATATCATCCAAATAAATTACCACGAATGTATCTAGGAGATCCCTGAAGATGTCATTCACCAAGTGTTGGAAAGTGGCTGGGGCGGTACTCAGACCAAAAGGCATAACCAGATATTCAAAGTGTCCATAGCGTGACCTGAATGCAGTCTTCCATTCATCCCCAGGTCTAATACGGACTAAGTTATAGGCCCCACGAAGATCTAGTTTAGAAAAAATTTTAGCATGTCGCACTCTCTCCAATAACTCAGGGATTAAAGGCAATGGATAACGGTTTCTAATAGTAACCTTATTAAGTTCCCTATAGTCTACGCATGGTCTCAGGGATCCATCTTTCTTCTTTACAAAGAATATGGGTGCCCCTGCAGGAGATGAAGAGGGGCGTATGAAGCCCTTGGCTAGATTTTCGTCTATGTACTCTTTTAAAGCCTTCAGCTCGGGCCCCGCCAGGGGGTAGATCTTACCAAAAGGTATCTCTGCTCCAGGCAATAATTCAATTGGACAATCATATGGACGGTGAGGAGGAAGCTGGTCAGCGTTCTTCTTGTCACATAAATCCACATAGTCCTGGTATACAGCTGGTAATTCAGGGACTGACATGGTTCCTTTAGGAACAGAGCAAGCTGAAATTTTTTGACTCATCTGTTTCTCTGGGAAGTGTAATTCCTTGGTCTCCCAGTTAATGGTAGGATTCTGAGCCTGCAGCCATGGTAGCCCTAGAATAATGGGAAAGTGAGGAGAAGAGATAAGCATAAAGGACAGTTTCTCTTGATGATCTTTACCCATAAGAACCTTTAAAGGCTCTGTTTCCTGATCCACTGGTCCAGAGGTCAGCAGGGAGCCATCCACAGTTTCCATCTGTACGGGAGCAGCCTTCTTCACTGAACGTATTCCCTGTTTTAGAGCAAAGGAGACATCCATAAAATTTCCACTTGCACCTGAGTCGATCATGGCAGAGCTAGACACCCAAGCTGAGTCAACCCAGAGTTTGATGGAAAGAAAACAGTGAGAATTGTTTTTCTTACAACTCAGCTGGGACACCGCTGAGGAAACTTGAAAGATGGCAGCATTTACACAGTCAACGTCCTCAGAGGTAACGGAGTTTAAGTCCGAGAAATCAAGATCTGCTGCGGCAGCTATCTCTGGAGCCTGAGGCTCGGACCTGACAGATCCCCTCTCGCAACACTCACAATGAATGAGTGCTGCAGTAGTCTTGCGAGAACGGCTGGGACAGTTAATAATAAAGTGCCCTGACTTACCACAGTAAAAACATAGATTCTCCTTAAAACGATGTTCCTTGCGTGCATCACTAACCCGTCGTAGCAAAGAGTCTACCTGCATGGGTTCAGGTTCAGGTTCCCGTGTAATCCTATTCAAAGGTTCCTTAGCTGGAGAGGAAGGTAGGAAAAGGTTAGTACGATTGCTTTCGAACCATCTCTCTTGCCTGCGTTCAGTTAAACGAGTATCAATACGGATGCAGTAGTTAATAAAGTCACCTAACGCAGTGGGAGGGTCGGCACGAGCAAGTTCATCCTTAATTAGTGGGGATAACCCCTTTCGAAAAATAGATTTTTTGGCGGAATTGTCCCAGGTGGTATCAAGGGCCCATCTCCTGAAATCCAAGGCATATTCAGCTACTGAGTGCTTACCTTGGCGCAAAACTAACATGGCTGCTTCAGCTGTTGCACCTCGATTGGGGTCATCAAACACCTGCCCCATGGCTGAAATAAAGTCATCAAGGTGATTCAAACAATCATCCTCAGTCTCAATCAGAGGGTTTGCCCATATCAAAGCCTTGTTGGTAAGCAACATAATTATAGTAAGCACCTTAGATCGTTCAGTAGGAAATTGTGAAGCATGTGCAGAAAAAAAAAGATTACATTGATTAACAAATCCCCTGAATTTTTCACGTTCACCACCAAAACGAAAAGGGGGCAACTTGGGAATCCCAGAACTCGGGGCCATGGCAGGAGCCTGGACTCGCCCCTCTAGAACCTCAATCCTGGCTCGCAAATCCTGAGTAGTCTGACCAACCACTTGCAAATTGTGATTATTTAGGTCCTGAAGATTTGTAAGACGGGTCTTTATATTCTGCAAATCTGCAAGGATATTATCAGTCACTCCACAAAGTTCCTTTATGCGGGCCTCCATTTTCCAGATCTTTTAAGACAGGATACTGGAAGAAGAGGAGAGAAAAAAAAAAACAATAGTGTTCACCTGTGGCAACACTGAAGAAAGAAAAAACTTTAAGGGAACTGCTCACCTGGAATGGTTGTGAGAAGTCACAACCACTATCATCACAGAAAGCTTTCAACCAGACATCTGATATCCAGAGTTTCAGCAGACAAAAGAGAAGAGAAAAAAAAAACAATAGTGTTTACCTGTGATAACTCTGCAGAAAAAAAAACTTAAGGGAATTGCTCACCTGGAATGGTTGTGAGAAGTCACAACCACTGTTATCACAGAAAGTACAACCGGACATCCGATATCCACAGTACAGCAGACAAGCCTTTCCAGACCCAGCAGACACTAACGTTTGGCTTCAGAATCTTGTAATGTATGTGATACAGTTCATATAGCGTCTTGTGCTTGGGTGCGATGAAAATACTTGAGACACAGGTTGAAAAAGAAAGTCTTGTATTGCTTCATACAAATTTGGCAAAAATAAACACACAGGTTGCAAACACAGAAGCAGGAGACACAGCAGGCCAAAGTAATCTAAGTTCATCAATAACTCTCCACAACAGATTCAGATCTTCTTCTATGTTACCGCAAGTCCATGCAACCGTGAGGCTTTCAAGAGCAGAGTTCAGAGTCCACAAGAGCTCCAGAGTTTCTCAGTAGAAATGGCTGGAGTACAAAGTCCAAGGCTTCAGGAGTCAGAACACAGGTTCACTGCAGGCCAGATTCTGAAGCACTGATTGCTCAGGTGTGGCTGTTTAAGAAGCAAACGGAGAGAATCAGGGCGGGAACATGTAAGCTGGAAAACTCCATTTTAACTGAGGGCAAGATAGCTGCAGCAAAACAGAAAGCAAAATGGCCGACGAACAAACTGAGTTTCAGAAACAGATATACAGAACCTTACACTCTGTTCTTTTTCTTTCTTTCTCTCTGTTCTTTCTTTCCTCTCTTTCTTTCTATCTCTCTCTGTTTCTTTCTTTTTCTCTATCTCTCTGTTCTTTCCCCTCTTTCTTTTTCTCTCTCTCTGTTCTTTCCCCTCTTTCTTTCTTTCTCTCTGTTCTTTCTCTCTCTCCGTTCTTTCTTTCCCATCTTTCTTTCTCTGTTCTTTTTCTTTCTTTCTCTCTGTTCTTTCTTTCCTCTCTTTCTTTCTATATCTCTCTGTTTCTTTCTTTTTCTCTATCTCTCTGTTCTTTCCCCTCTTTCTTTTTCTCTCTCTTTGTTCTTTCCCCTCTTTCTTTCTCTCTCTCTGTTCTTTCTTTCTCTCTGTTCTTTCTCTCTCTCTCCGTTCTTTCTTTCCCATCTTTCTTTCTCTGTTCTTTTTCTTTCTTTCTCTCTGTTCTTCTTTTTCTTTTTCTTTCTTTCCCCTTTCTCTTTCTTTTTCTTTCTTTCTTTCTTTCTTTTTTCTTTCTTTCTTTCTCTCTCTTCTCTTTCCCCTCTTTCTTTCTCTTTCTCTCTGTTCTTTCTTTCTTTCCCTCTTTCTTTCTCTCTGTTCTTTCTTTCTTTCCCATCTTTCTTTCTCTCTCTCCCCTCTTTCTTTCTATCTCTCTGTTCTTTCTTTCTCTTTCTTTCTCTCTCTGTTCTTTCTTTCTCTCTGTTTCTTTCTTTCTTTCTTTCTTCTTTCTTTCTTTCTTTCTTTCTCTTTCTTTCCCCTCTTTCTTTCTTTTTGTTCTTTCTCTCTCTCTCTGTTTTTTCTATCTGTTTTCTTTATTTCTCTTTCTCTCTCTCTGTTCTTTCTTTCCTATCTTTCTTTCTCTCTATCTCTCTGTTCTTTCTTTCTCTCTTTGTTCTTTCTTTCCCCTATTTCTTTTTTTCTCTCTGTTCTTTTTTTCTGTCCCCTCTTTCTCTGTTCTTTCTTTCTTTCTCTCTGTTCTTTCTTTCCCATCTTTTTTTCTTTCTCTCTCTGTTCTTTCTTTCCGGTCTTTCTTTCTTTCTCTCTCTGTTCTTTCTTTCCCCTCTTTCTTTCTCCCTCCCTCTCTGTTCTTTCTTTTCCCTTTCTTTGTTTATTCATTTCTCTCTCTACTTTCTCTCTGTTCTTTCTTGCTTTCCCCTCTTTCTCTCTCTCCTTTCTCTCTGTTTTCTTTTTTCTCTCTCTGTTCTTTCATTTACTCAGTACCAGTGTGCCCATAGTACCAGTCACTGTGCCCTCAGTACCAGTCAGTATGATCACCAGTGCTAAATGGGTGTGGTCGGGGCGTGGACATGGGTGTGACTAGTTGTGAAATGGGTGTGGTCGGGGCGTGGCCTAAAACTTGCCGCAACCTTTCTCCCTCAAATTGGGGGGGCGCCGTTTTGCAGTTCGCCTCAGGCAGCACAGAGGCTAGGTTCACCCCTGTCCGGGGCAACAGACCTCTCCCGTCTGGGAGGGTCTGGCAGGTCTCACATCTGCCCTGGCCAATGTATCAGGCAGTTCTGCAAGTCCAGCCCCCTTATTTAACTATTCACTGTCCCTAACTATATACAGGCAGGAGCAAATACAATGAACACATTAGCATTTAAAGGGCACGTCACACAATACATAGCAATTACAGGATATACATTACATTACATAACAAACACAGCATAAGGACACATAGAACATTTTAGGTACATAAAAGTGCAGGGGGTCACACGGAAGGAGGAGAGGCCACCTCCTTACACTCCCCTTTTCCTTAAACATGGACATCCCCGCCAATGGCAACCTTTGTATAACACATAATCACAGAGCCTCAGTCCCTCTGTATATGAGTTCATATTCCACAAGAGCCGGTTGGCCCTTTAACACAGGTGGCCAAAGTCTTTGAAGTGGGCCTACTTCAGACCCCACAGTCCTTCTGAAGACAATCTCCCCCTCCCTCCTTTCAGCAGACCACGGACCCCTTTAGTGGTGGTGGGCTGCTTTTATAAATATGGGGCTTGTCAAGAGTTGAAGTGGGGGCAAAGTTTAGGAACATGCAGTTCAGCAGCCACATCAGGAGTCCACCGCTATTAACCCCCATGGGGTTCTGGTCCCATGATCCAGTAGGGGGACAACAAAGGGTGTCAACAAAACTGGGAGGAGGGGGAAACAAACAAATATGGCCATCAATGGGTGGCAACTCAAATGCCATGGTCTTTGGCCACCATGTAAGGTCCATTGACCTCTTAGGGATGCGAAACAGTCCCTCATATTTGCTGGGTGCAACCAGCACCAATTAACATTAATCCTTAAAGGGGCCGCATGTGGACCACAACATACACCTGTGATGAGGACCCACTGGAGGAGGAGTCTCCTGCTATTCCTCCGGCTCCGCACTCCCTCCTGTGATGGGCCCGCACCTCTGAGCCTGCACCTCCGGGAGCCTCTGGCTGCGTGAATACATCTGCTGCCACCTCACTGCCCTGAGGCACTGCTCTCCCCTGTGCAGCCGAGGCAACTGCAGCCACAGCAGCCGGCCGTTCCATGTTTAAGTTCTCCAGCGGTGGACTGGTCTCCTGGTTAGAGACCATCCTAATGCCCACAGCATAGTCCCTGTTTCATAATGTACTCCACATAATCCCCTTCCCGGAGGGGCCACTGAACATGAGGGAGCCAGCGTTAATGTAAACCTTGGCTCCGGTCTTCAACTCTTGCACAAAGCAAGAGTCCTTGTTACAAATCAGATACCTGACGAGGTCGTGGGTCATCCGGCCTGCTGTGGTTCCTCCATCGGGGCGCTGCAGCTCTCGGATAATCCGGCGCTCTCGACGGCTCTTTTCCTGGATCACTTCATGAATCCATGGGTCCTCCGCGGCCGCAGGTAGACGGGTTCTCTCTACACCTCTACCATGGGCGCCGGCCGAACGTGCACGACCTGGGGAAGTGCAATGGCCATTGCTGCTGCAGACAACAACAGAGGGGACAGCCACAACAACTCCGGTGAAGACGGCGGGACCACAGGAAGCAGGTGAGCCGAGGGCGAGATGGCAAGATGGCCAGGTGAGGGGCTCTTACTCACCGTCGTGTCCAATGACAGTTCTCGAGCGTGGCTGCCAGGGTCCGCAATCGCGACTGCCATGATGCCTGGCAGAGCTGCCTCCAGAGTCTTCTGTACGCCTTGGGGCTCCCGTCGGGTATTGCCAGTCCGTCACCCTCCTCGTAGTCCTCAGCCTCCACAGGTGGCCGACGTGACAGCCAGATCAAGGGCCACTCCTCTAATTCTCCTGACCATCAGGCCTCAAAGCGTAGGCCCGCCACCTCCGGGGCATTGGAAATGCCTCCAGCCCTGGAGGCCGATGCCGCCGCGGAACGACATACTGTGTCTATCCATGTCTGCGTGCAATGGCGTTTCTCTCACAAGCATGCTGTCTGGCTCCTTCGGGTGCCACCCATTCGTGGGTGGGGTCATTCCTTGCTGATCCATCCGTTTCTCCTGTTCAGGCTGCAAGTATGTCAGCTCCTTCTTCGCCCGTACCCATTTATGGTGGGCAGCCATCACAACCGGGTGTGGCCTATTCTCTCCTGGCGCCATGCATGAAAGGCAGCAATTTCTTCAGTTTTCATGCCAATGGCCGCCATCTTTTTGGCGGTCAACGCCATTTCTAAGTTCACAACATCCGCTATCTGCAATCCTGTTACGGCAGGCAACACATCACAAGTCCCAATCTCAAGGTCACAAACCTCAGGGTCGCTGTCAGCCAACAGCTCCATTTCTTCCCGTTCGCGCAGCACATCACATATTTCAGATTCACAGTCACAGTCAGCTGCCATCTCTACTTCTTCTATGGCAGACAACATTCCAAAATCACAAATTTTACATATTCCATCCATCAGTCCCTGGGTTGTAAGGCTGCAGTGTCCATCCTGCCGATTACGCCAAGTGGGGGATAGTTGTGCCTGAGTTATTTAAAGGCACAGTACACAGACAGAGTCCACTGAGCTAATAGTCAGCGAGCTTCCCCCGGTCCCCTTGTACATAAATAGACAGGACTGACACAGTGCTTCCCACAGGTTACCTTGTTCTCTCTCCATCCACGGCAGTCCAGATGAATTAGAGTCCAAGGAGACAGATGCTGTCCAACAGGGAATAATGTTTAATGAACAGGGATGGAATAGAATAGAAAAACAGTACAGCTGAAGATAGCAGCTGAAGATAGACAGTGCTCCATGTGCTGGAGTCCTGGGCACTGTAAACCCTTCCAGCGGGGGCCCTTCCAGAGTCCTGGGGCCCGTGTTGCGGTCTTTGGTCCTGTGCCCTTTGGGACCCCTCCATAGTCCTTGGAGTCCTTGGAGTCCGGGGCAACAGACTTCTCCTTTCCAGGGGTGTCTGACAGTGCCCCGTCTGTAAATCACATCTGCCCCCCTTATTTAACTATTCACTGTCCCTAACTTTATACAGGCAGCAGCAAATACAATGAACACATTAGCATTTAAAAGGAACATCACACAGTATATAGCAATTACAGGATATGCATTACATTATATGACAAATACAGCATAAGGACACATAGAACATTACAGGTACATAAAAGTGCACGGAGGTCACATGGAAGGAAGAGAAAGCACAATTGAGGGGTCCTGCCACCTCCTTACATTTGTATAAAGATTCTTTTCAGTAACAGCATTATCATCTGCTGAGGTTCTCTTACATCCACTATTAGGCCGTGGTCAGACTAGCGTATGGCATCCGATGCTAGAGCATCGGATGTAATATGCTGATGACCCTCGGCTCCTGCTCTGCTGCGTGCAGGAGCAGAGTGACATGCTACTGTGCTCCGAGCCTCTCGCACAGAGCGGATCAGAGCACAGCTGCGGAGGAGGTGACTCGCACCACACTGAGGTGGATACCAGGGCTATGGGGTACTCGGAGCCGAGCCCAATGATTTCTATGGGAGTTGTCACTGGCAGCGGGACTCGGTCCGTGGCCCTGGCAGTCAAGCGATGGGGGATATTTACAGGGGATTATTAGGATAGGTAGTTCGTGACGCCACCTGTGGTATCTGGTTAATTGGACCAGCGCTGCTATAATGATCTTCACAGGGGATGTTATGGGGGCAGCTGGGTGGTAGGTCTCCCACAGGTGAGACTGGTCCCTGGAAGTCTATGGTGATGAAGCAGGGGGTAGATAATAATTCAGTCACACACAATACAGCTTCTTTTCATACCTTTTACTGGTAGATGGTTCAAGAAGATCCCGGGGAGCTGGTCGGGGTGGGAATGCACATTCGGGTAACCGCTGAGCAGGTTAGAGGCCTCCTTTACTTCAAAATGTATGTGAGTCCAACTTGCCTGAAGCGAAGTTAACTCTGAACTCTCCAGCTTCTCAATAGCTGTAATGCCCAGCCAACATTGTGGTGGAGCCTTCTAAGTGGTGAGAACTAAGTCCTTACTTTTGTCTGCGCTTGACTCAAAGTCCCCGTTCTCCCTGACTCCGGTTACGTATTGACGCTTTGGGCTGCACTCTGCGACCTGTAGTCCAGATGCCTCCGGTTTTCTATCACTAGACGTGAAGTACTAGCAATGCTTCGGACCCGTGTCCGGCTATTTAGTGCAGGCAATCCAATACCTGAAGCACTTCTCTCTCTGTCTTCTCCACTATGCCCTTCGCCCTGCTTCCCGCTCTTAACATAAGCACTTGTGGCGGTTGTGGAAATGTCAGCCTTCCTCCAGAGCTCGCTGCACAGCTCTCAGTTTCCTCCTAGTCCAGGCTGGACTGAACTGAATGGCTGCTCTATCCTTAGACAGAAGCTAACAGACTGAAGTCCAACAGAACACTACTCCCCTGCCACGTGTCACTCCCCCTTATATCTCAGATGGGTGTGTCTGAAAGAGTGAGTGGCAGTGAATGCATATCAAGCGTTGCAATTACCTTCCTGTGCACTCTCCTGGATTTTATGTGTGCCTGCATAGCTGGGCTACACATCCCCCCTTGGTTTAAACACAGCACTCCCGGGCTGTAAAAGAGAAAAGAACATTTTGTTTTGCATTAAACACAACACTTTTAAACTCATCCCATCCGGGAGGTAAGACTTCTTGAACGTTACATTTTGTACAATGGATCAATAGAAAATTATCAAAATACTTCTCAATAAATACATAGTATAAGACAAGATTCTTGTGGAGGACCCGCACCAAAAACCTCCCACGTAGGTCCTGGTGGGCTGCAGGACTTCTGACTGCAGACCTCACTCTAGGCCCACCATACGGGTTTTTCTTCAGAGGCGATAGTAATGATTTCATGTAAAACCAAGATAAGGCACCGTAGTGCAACTATTTACAAAACAAGTTCTTGGGCTGGCACAGTCCACAGCCACGCAGTCCATGGCATGGTAAAAAGACACATAAATATATATAAATTTCAAGTATTCATTAATTCTTCAATTTCACTTACCCAAACGGGGTATTCTATGCATAACTATGCAATCATCACATTTACTTGTTAGCTTTTTAAACTCTTTAAACCTTGTACCCAGCCGGGTATTCTACTTCAAATAGGTAAACATCATACATTTTATTTATAAAGTGCAATTTGCAAAATTCTCAACTTTTTACATCTCTTGAGTTGCAGTAAACCCCTGTCTGGGTCCTACTGGCCTTCATTCTTCTTACAAACTTCGATAACTTCTTCCACTCCGGGGCTGGAACGACGCGATGTTCCTTAGAACGCATTACAAATAAGTCATGGCCTGTTATCAGGGTTTGAGTGGCCACAGTCCTCATTCTAACTAAGGTCCCATCGGTACCTCTGTCATATATGATGCAAGTGGCGTTGCGGATGGTGCCACATAGTGGATCTGGCTTGCGATGCTGGGTTGCGATGCCAAGCAGGTCGCTGATGAGTATGCAGGGGGCGATGCAGAGTAGGTCACCGATTGCGATGCAGGGGGCGATGCCGGGCACGGCCTGGTACGGTGAGAGCTCGGGACTGGGACGCTTCGGTATGGTATACGGTACCGGCGTCGGGGACGGGTCACTAACGATGGAGACGTTCAGGGCATACCACCCCTTTAGACCCCAGTGACGGGTGTAGCTAACTATGTCCCCATTTATCAAGTCCCTCCCAGGATGACCGATGGGCAGGTGGGACTCCACGTCCCGGCGGCTCACAAAGACCCCCGCATAGAGGCCCGGCTCGCGGATAAAGCCCCAGCCCTTGCGGAGCTGAAACTCGGCGACGCACCCCTGCGCCGCGGTTCCCGTCGGGTACCTTTATCCTGGCGGATGGCCTCTTTCTCAGCGAAGAACCTTTCATGCCACACCTGTCGTCTCGCTGCGTTTTTCTATCTTCCTCCTGCTGCCGTCTCACTTTTTCGCAATGCTGCCAAGCATTTCCGGTCCCTGGAGGTCGTAAGTCACGTCGTCCAGACGCTCCATCTCATCCCAGTCGATTTCCGGCAATGATGGCTGGGACCCCTCCGGTGATCTTACCGGGGATCGTACTCTGCTGTGGCCTCCTGGCCTGGCTGGCACTCCGGACCGGGCAGAACCTCCTCAGCCTCCTTCTCCTCCACCTCCGCATCGGTGGGATCAGGTACAGCACTTTTGGGGGCAGCCTCCAGTTGCTTCTTAGCCTTCCTCAGCAGGGAACTGGGAAGTCAGGAGACGGCGTTAGGCTTGTGGGAGAGAACACTGCGTCCCACAGCAGCCGCTGTGTCTGGGTACGCCAGCGCCTCTCCGTCTCCTGCAAATCTGTATGCCGCTGGATCCTTCTTCTTAGCTCCGCGTTCTCCTTCTGCAGCTCCTGCATTGTGGGGTAGTGTCCCGATCTGGGGACAGCCTCCGGCACAGGCAGTAAATCCTCCGGTAGGCAGGGTTTG
>JARQOD010000002.1:312672427-312701527 GCA_033576555.1 Oophaga sylvatica
TTTTGTCATTTTGTAACGGAAAGGGGTGTCCGTGTGCTAGTAATAGATAGAATCCTGTGTGAAAGCCCTTCCAATATCTAAACATTTTGCAATCGGGGGCCCAGTAAGATTTTTGTTGGTATTTTATTTCTACGTGGGTGGAGAATTTGAAGGGAAGGGGTGGAGCTTGAGGGGGAAAAGTAGACGTAGAGTAGAATGGATTGGAGCTAAAAGCGAAAAGGAGATTGTCCCGAGCAAAAAGTAGAGTTAACTGCGGCAGAAAAAAGCTTCCTGAGGATAGAAGAGGCCCCTAGGGGAACGGTAGTGAGGCCCACGGGGGGCCCGATCCATTAGTGGAAGGCCCCAGTTGGCGGGGGGGACCGGCCTCCGAGACCATGGAGAAATCACCAGACTCCTTAACCCAGAGGCAGAGGCCCTTGGGGTGTTTCATTAAAGTCCAGTTATTTCTCGAAAAGGTCCCATAAGGGAGAAAGGGGATTGGAAACGTGCCCGAAAAGTCCTGGTACTCGCTTGGAACACTGATGTGGATGCTAAACAGGAAGGAAGGGCGGAAAGTCGACACTGGACTCCCGGAAAAGGGAACATATTGAAAGAGCTAAAAAAGGTGTATCCGAACCTGGGAGTTTCCTGGACCCTCTCCTGGAGGCCCACGGCCCCAAGCGGGCTCTGTCCCCAAAAAGAATTTTGGGTTTAAAAAGCATTGGAAACTGCATTGCTGTGTCTCGAATTCTTTCTGCAACCCCCTCAGCACTGCCCCCTTTTGCCAAATATACATAAAAATTAGACAAAATTTAAAGCCCCCTTACTGGAATCCTTTGTAATTTAAAAAAAAATGGAGGACTAGTAGGAATTAAATATGATCCCAAACTGGTTACTTTTGACCTGGTGATACAGCTTCTTTAAACTACTCAGGTATACAATGTTTACATATTAAAATTCTATGAAATTATCTGTACTTACATAACCACTATCAAGAGATTTTTAAACAAACTGTTATCAAAGAATAATTCTATAGCAGAATTTTTTTTGCTTTAGGTGTGAATTATCAGAGTATTGTTGACAATATATATAGTCTTATGGAATAACCTGGTTCTTGCTTTTACTGCAATTTTAGTGAGAAAACTATTGTAAAGCATACAAAGCCATCAACAACCTGTCTACTCCATACATCTGTGACCTCGTCTCCCAGGACCTACCAGAACGCAACCGCCGATCCTTACAAGATCTCCTTCTCTACTCTCCTCTTATTCCTCTTCCTTTAATCCCATACAATCTTTCTCCCGCGCATCCCCCCTCCTCTGGTACTCTCTACCCCAACATATCAGACACTAACCTACCATGGAAACCTTCAAAAGGAACCTGAAGACCTACCTCTTCCAACAAGCTTACAACCTGCAGTAACCACCGATCCACCAAACCACTGCACGACCAGCTCTACCCTCACCTACTGTATCCTCACCCATCCTTTGTAGATTGTGAGCCCTCGCGGGCAGGGTCCTCTCTCCTCCTGTACCCGTCATGTCTTGTATTGTCTAAGATTATTGTACTTGGTTTTATTATGTATAACGCTCCTCACATGTAAAGCACCATGGAATAAATGGCGCTATAATAATAAATAATAATAATAATAAAGGAAACCAAGTTTTTCTGTGGCAATTTAAAATTCATCTACGTCTTATAGACAAAAAATAAATATATAAATTATATTGGGGCAGGAAAAAAAAAACTATCAAAAAAACCTCTACCAACCATCTACCACCTGCACACATTGACCACCCAGGCTTTTATCTAATTAATTACCAATTTCTGAGAACTTGCTCTTTTTGAAAACAAAACTTTAATCTGAGAACAGTTTTGCCGTGGGTTGTAAACAGCTGTGCTATTTTATTTTAGTATTCCATACGTGACTGTAAAGTTACAACATGTTTAGTGACAAGTCATCTTGTTGGCTAGAAGACACGTTTCAAAACTGCAGCAGTTGGCAACTTAATAACCTTATTCATTGCCAACTCCGCTGGACAGCCAAGCAATTCTCTGGAGCTTGTTAGCAAGTGGGAATGGAAAACATTTTTTCTTTTTTTTTCTGCTTTGTAAAAAAAAAAAAAAACACATTTTGTTATCAGCAATCAATATATTTAAACCAGATAACATGAATCCTTTCATTGCTGATATGGAGAGAAGGTTTAACACTTTTAATATTAAAAATACACCTAATATTAATATGAAATGATGAATAATTATATAAAAATAATTACAATATTTTACAGTGTCTTTATTATTAACTCCTTCATGACCCAGCCTATTTTGACCTTAAAGACCTGGCCATTTTTTGCAATTCTGACCAGTGTCCCTTTATGAGGTAATAACTCAGGAACACTTCAACGGATCGTAGCGATTCTGAGAATGTTTTTTCGGGACATATTGGGCTTCATGTTAGTGGTAATTTTACGTCAATAATTTTTGCATTTATTTGTGAAAAAAATGGAAATTTGGTGAAAATTTTTAAAATTTCTCAATTTTCAAATTTTGAATTTTTATTCTGTTAAACCAGAGAGTTATGTGTGACACAAAATAATTAATAAATAAAATTTCGCACATGTCTACTTAACATCAGCACAATTTTGGAAACAAATCTTTTTTTGTTAGGAAGTTATAAGGGTTTAAACTTGACCAGCGATTTTTCATTTTTACAACAAAATTTACAAAACAATTTTTTTTAGGGACCACCTCACATTTGAAGTCACTTTGAGGGGTCTATATGGCAGAAAATACCCAAAAGTGATATCATTCTAAAAACTGCACCCTCAAGCTACTCAAAATTACATTCAAGAAGATTATTAACCTTCAAGTGCTTCACAGGAACTAAAGCAACGTGGAAGGAAAAAATGGACATTTTAGTTTTTCCAACAAAATTTTTTTTCGCATCAATTTTTTCATATTTACATGGGCAACAGGATAAAATGGATACTAAAATTTGTTGGGCAATTTCTCCTGAGTACTCCAATACCTCATATGTGGTCATAAACCACTGTTTGGGTGCACGGCAGGGCTCAGAAGGGAAGGAGCGCCATTTGACTTTTTGAATGGAAAATATGCTGGAATATTTAGCGGTTGCCATGTCGCATTTGGAGAGTCCCTGTGTGCCTAAACATTGGAGATTCCCCACAAGTGACCCCATTTTTTAAACTAGACCCCCAAAGGAACTTATCTAGATGCATAGTGAGCACTTTGAACCCCAGGTACTTCACAAATTGATCCGTAAAAAAAAGAAAGTACTTTTTTTCACAAAATTTTCTTTTAGCCTCAGTTTTTTTATTTTCACATGGGCAACAGGATAAAATGGATCCTAAAATTTGTTGGGCAATTTCTCCTGAGCACACCGATACCTCATATGTGGTCATAAACCACTGTTTGGGCACACGGCAGGGCCCAGAAGGGAAGGAGCGCTATTTGACTTTTTGAATGGAAAATTAGCTCCAATCCTTAGCGGACACCATGACATGTTTGGAGAGCCCTGTGTGCCTAAACAGTGAAAAAAACCCACAAGTGTCACCATTTTGGAAACTAGACCCTTAAGGAACTTATCTAGATGTGTTGTGAGCACTCTGAACCCACAAGTGCTTCACAGAAGTTTATAACGTAGAGCAGTGAAATTTAAAAAATCATTTTTTTTTACTCAAAAATGATTTTTTAGCCCTCTATTTTTTATTTTCACAAGGGTAACAGGAGAAATTGGACCACAAAAATTGTTGTGCAATTTGTCCTGAGTACGCCAATACCCATATGTGGGGGGGAACCACTGTTTTGGTGCATGGGAGAGCTCAGAAGGGAAAGAGTGCCATTTTGGAATGTAGACTTGATGGAATGTTCTGCGGGCGTCATGTTGCATTTGCAAAGCTCCTGATGTGCCTAAACAGTAGAAACCCCCAACAAGTGACCCCATTTTGGAAACTAGACCCCTCAAGGAGCTTATCTAGATGTGTAGTGAGCACTTTGAACCCCAAAGTGCTTCACAGGAGTTTATAAAAGCAGAGCAGTGAAAATAAAAAAATCTTTTTTTTCCTCAAAAATGATTTTTTAGCCGGCTATTTTTTATTTTCCCAAGGGTAACAGGATAAATTGAACCCCAAAAGTTGTTGTCCAGTTTGTCCTGAGCACGCTGTTATCCCATATTTGGGGGGAACCACTGTTTGGGCGCACGGCAGGGCTCAGAATGGAAGGAGCGCCATTTGACTTTTTGAATGGAAAATTAGCTCCAATCGTTAGCGGACACCATGTCGTGTTTGGAGAGCCCCTGTGTGCCTAAACCTTGGAGCTCTCCACAAATGATCCCATTTTGGAAACTAGACCTCCTAAGGAACTTATCTAGATGCATAATGAGCACTTTGAACCCCAGGTGCTTCACAGAAGTTTATAACGCAGAGCCATGAAAATAAAAAATCTTTTTTTTTCCTCAAAAAATGATTTTTTCAGCCCCTATTTTTTATTTTCACAATGATTACAGGAGAAATTGGACCCCAAAAGTTGTTGTCCAGTTTGTCCTGAGTACGCTGGTACCCCATATGTGGGGGAGAACCACTTTTCGGGCACATGTCGGGGCTCGGAAGGGAAGTAGTGACGTTTTGAAATGCCGACTTTGATGGAATGGTCTGCGGGCGTCATGTTATGTTTGCAGAGCCCCTGATGTGCCTAAACAGTAGAAACACCTCAATTCTAACTCCAACCTTAACCGCAATACACCCCTAACTACAACCCTTATCCCAACACACCCCTAACCCTAATCCCAACCCTAACCATAACCCTTACCCCAACACACCCCTAGCCCTAGTCCCAACCCTAACCATAACCCTAACCACAAGCCTAACACTAATCCCAACCCTAAACCCAACACACCCCAACCCTAATCCCAACTCTAACCCTAACCAAAAGCCTAACCCTAATCCCAACCCTAACCCTAATTCCAACCCTAACCCTAATTCCAACCATAACCCTAATTCTAACACTAATTTTAACCCTAACCCTAATTCTAACCCTAACCCTAATTCCAACCCTAACCCTAATCCTAATCCTAACCTAGTTCCAACCCTAACCCTAGTTCTAACCCTAACCCTAATGCTAACCTTAATGGAAAAAAAAATATTATTTTCTTTATTTTATTACTTGTCCCTACCTATGGGGGTTATAAAGGGGGGTTTATTTACTTTTTTTTATTTTGATCACTGTGAGAGTTTATCACAGTGATCAAAATAAATGAATGGAATCTGCTGGCCGGCGGGCACACTGCGCATGCTCCCGCAATTTTCCAAGATGGCAGCGCCCATGAAGCATTCCAGAGGGACACCGGGATGGCCACAGGGACTTTGCAGACACCGGTGGATGTGATGGGGGATCGAAAGGCGAGGGGGAGCGGAGTGGAGGGGAGGGGAGCAGATAGTGACGGCGGCGACCGATCGCCGCCATCAATCGGTGGCGGTGGCCGATCGCCCAGTCACTCGGTGTGGGGGGGTCGGATCTTGGTCTCCAGCCATGGCCGATGCTATTGCAGCATCGGCCATGGCTGGATTGTAAAATTTCACCAAATTTCATTGGTGAAATATTACAAATCGCTCTGATTGGTTGTTTCACTTTTAACAGCCAAGCAGAGCGATCATAGCCACGGGGGGGTTAAGCCACCCCCCTGTGGTAAAGCACAGCGATTTGCATACAGAGAAAGGCTGATTAAAAAGGTATTTTTGCATCAAACCTGGGGTGTCAGGGGCTATGAAAGGTACGAATAGATTACTTATGGGACGCACAATTGAGTTATATCTTTACCTGATATCTCAAAAAAAGGCTGACAGATTCCCTTTAAATCTCTTCTGAGTTATGAGTAGAGTGCATAACTGAGTTCAATAGAGATAAGCGGATTATGAAATTTGAGTTTGCCATCATCCCTGAATCCTCACAAAGAATTTGATTTCAGGCAAATGCTTGCAGGAATGATTGCAAATGGTCAAAAAATAGATACATGGGAGCGAGAGGGAGAATCCTGCTAACCATGAGAGCTTATACTCTACAGAAGAGAGAGAGAACCCTACTAACCATGAGAGCTTGAACTCTACGGAAGAGCGAGAAGACGCTGCTGATCATAACAGCTTGTACCCTACCAGAGAGAAAGAAAGAAAAGAAAGAGGACTTTGCAGACCATAAGAGTTTGCACTCTATGAGAGAGAACGAGGACCCGCTCAGCAAAAGAGCTTACACGCCACATGAGAGAGAAAGAGGGGACCTAGCTAACAAGAGCTTACACACTACAGAAGAGAGAGAGAAGGGACTCAGCTGACCATAAGAGCTTAGACGCTACATGAAAGAGAGAGGGCACTTTGCTGATGACAAGAGCTTACACATTACAGATGAGAGAGAGAAAGAACTTTGCTGACCATAAGCGCTTACAAACTATGGAAAAGAGAGACTTACCCAGTGATACTGGAGATGGAAAACCCTGCCATGCATACTAAGCTCCACTAGGAACCAGTGATCTGTGATGGCCTTGTAAGAAGATGGACCAGGTGTATCTCTCTTGCGTTGGTGCCGGAACTGTCAGGGCTATCACCATTGTTGCCAGGGGGAAAGCTTTCTGACCTGGACAAACCTTTGCACCTGACAGCAGGGGGTGTGATGAGAATAAAAGGCGCTGTGTTCGGGAAAGCAGGGAGAGACTTGGCGGAAAGACAGAGCACACAGCAGGGGAAGGTTAGTGCTCCCTCCTTGGAGCAATGTGTTAGCGCAGGCCCGCGCTGTATATTCTCTGCATCCATGTGCACTTACTGCGGGCAGCAATCTGCCATGTGCCCGCTGTCTCCTGGTACTGAAAGTCTTATACGCTCCGGGCCAGTGTTTACTGCGCGTGTGTCGCCTAAGAGAGACTTTATGACTGATCTAGAAATGTGTGATTCCTCACCCGCATTCACCGCCGAGCTGAGTAACGCTCTGGCGGTATAACAGACTGTGCTGCATCTCGTACGACGAACCATGGATCCAGGACCTGTTTTGGACAGCAAGGATACACCACCATCATTGGGAACCAGACCCCCAACTCGTTCAGGACCACACCGGAGTAATCACGTGCCGTTTGTGTTGGCGCCACCTTTGGAACCCAGGACTCTGCAGCCAGGAAGCAGACTGTTAAGTTAACCCTTTCATGAACCGTTTTTTACCCTATACCTCACCTCTCATCCATACCATGCATATACTACCACTCATACCCCCTGCTTAACCCATTATCTCCCTGTGTGGAGTATATCTCTTTCCCTGCACTTCTCTCACTGTCGCACAGCACATACCCAGGTCGAACCGTCTCATACGGTTCCTCAGTGTCCTCCCTGTTCAGCTTTGTTACGATCAGGCGTTCCCCAGTCTGTTTCACCCCAGACATTAGAACTTCAGCCCCCGAAGTGAGCTGCCACATAGTGAGCGACCTGCCCTTCTGTACTGTCTCATGCGGTCTCATGGGCAGGGTTATACAGAGCTCAGCATTCAGAGAACTGGCAGATCTGCAGCAGGGAAAAGTTTATAAAAATGACCGCATCCATGCCAGTAAGTGACACATAGCTTGATTCAGGTTCTCTGTCCCTACATCGTGCTGCTCTCAGATTGCTTAGCAAAAGCCTGGTGGCAGATACCCTTTAAAGCAGCAGATTCATAACAACAGATAGCAGTGTAAACGGTTGTCTATTACACATCTGTATTTTACAGAGGCACATTCCTTGTTAACAAACTGAAGCAGAGATAGGAATAGTGAAAATAAGCGGAGAGTGCTAAGTAGCAAGTTCCATCCAGAGCCAAACCTAGGCTCTCTATCACATGCTGTAGCCCAATACTGACATACTTAATCTCTTCTTCCACTGTACAGGGTTGCGATACCCCACTGGGCCTTCAAATCTCAGTTACTTGGCAAGTAGTGTAGGTGTAGTGTGGCATGGCTACCTGGTCTTCTTAGCCCACTCTACATCAATGTCAGCCGATGCAGCTGTTGACAAGGGCAATTCTCAGGACCACAGTTGGGAATTTGTTCAGGAAATCCTCCTTTTCTGTGGACCTATCAACCATACCTGACTACATTTTACTAAGCGCTGCTAAGAGGGCCATCTGGAACAGGAAAAAACTAATCTCCACACATCCCTGCTGTTCAGTCCTCACTCTAAGGCCTCTTTCACACCTCTATGCGGCGTCGCGCCGGAGCGCCGGATCCGTTTTTTTTATGTAAAACCGGTTTAGATGTATCTGGTTTTCGGCCGGATGCGTCGAGTGGATCCGGCCGAAAACCGGATCCATTTCATCTGGTTCATTCGGTTTTTTATCCGTTTTTAGACGGATTACTACGGATCCGGTTTTTTAAAATGCCCCTTGGGGGCTTCCAAACGTGATTGGCTACTGAAAAACTATATATACACTGTTCCTACAGCCCATCTTTGACAGGTTGTAGAGGAGCAAGTGCAGGTTGGAGAGAAGAGCAAGTGACTGGTGAAGATGGACGTTGTGATAGGAAACATTATGAAGAATTTGGTGGATTTCACAGTGGAGGCGAATCGTCTGAAAGCGATTGTTCTGGAGAAGGAGAGAAAGATACAGCAGCGCATCATGCATCAGCGCCAACGACGATGTTTGTGGATCCACCCCATCACAGCCCAGAGAATGACGCGCGGGGTATTTTCTACACTATACATGGTGCTACGAAGAAACCCCCAGAAATGTTTTGCATATGTTCGCATGAAAATGGAGAACTTTGATTTCTTGGTGGAGAGTATTGGAGACCTGGTAAGAAAATCGGAGACGTATTGCCGCTTCTCCATTTCACCGGCGTAGCGTCTAATGGTGACTCTTCGGTAAGCCATATTTATTGTATAGGCTTGCTTCAGAGCACACTTGTCCTGGAATGTTGTTGCTGGTAGTTTGTATACGGCCATCTGACTCAGTTTTAACAATTGGAGATACTATAAAAATATTTTTTTTATAGTATCTCCAATTGTTATAGCTGAGGTCTGGTATGTAATGCTGTGATTTGAAACTCATTTTTTTGTTTTTTTGTTTTATTCACAGATTCCTGGCAACTGGAGAATCTCTTTCCTCACTCCATTTCCAGTACAGACTTGGGATTTCCACCATCTCTGGAATTGTGAAGCACACATGCCGTGCATTGTGGGACTGTCTAGTTGCAGAATTTCTACCACAGCCCACAACAGAGAGTTGGATTGCAATTGCAGAAAAGTTTGAAGAAATATGTCAGTTTCCTAATTGCCTGGGAGCTGTGGACGGGAAACATATTCTGTAATTTCCCCCCGGAATCAATAAAGTGTATCGTATCGTATATTCGGATTGTCAAGCCAGCAGGATCTGGATCCGAATATTTTAATTATAAAAAATATTTCTCCAGAGTTTAATAAACTGCTCTGTGACCTTTGTACCTTGTGTACCCACAGTATACCTTTGCCAACCGAAGTGGTGTACCTTGTTGTGTATTATGTACAGTATTTTACCTTTTGGCCAAAGTTGTGTCCCTGGTTGTGTATTACCAAAGTATTTCACCTTTTAACCAAAGTTCTGTACCTTGTTGGGGATTACCTAACAATGTACAGAACTTTGGTTAAAGGTGAAATACTTTGGCTAATACACAACCAGGGACACAACTTTGGCCAAAAGGTAAAATTATTTTACCTTTTACCCAAAGTTATGTGCCTGGTTTTGTATCCCCAATAAATGTTACCTTTATTTTACCTTTGCCAACCAAAGTGGTGTACCTTGTTGTGTATTATGTACAGTATTTTACCTTTTGGCCAAAGTTGTGTCCCTGGTTGTGTATTACCAAAGTATTTCACCTTTTAACCAAAGTTCTGTACCTTGTTGGGGATTACCTAACAATGTACAGAACTTTTTTTTAAAAGATGAAAGTTATGTGCCTGGTTTTGTATCCCCAATAAATGTTACTTTTATTTAACCTTAGAAATAAATGGCAGACAACCATTTTAATCAACCAAATTAACATTTATTTTATGAAAATGTTTAATAACATACTTTTTTCAATGTGAAATAAATCTTTATTAACTTTTTTTTTTCAATGTGAAATAAATCTTTATTAAAAAAATTTTTCAATTTGAAATAATTTTTATTTTTTGGCAATTGATATTGCATGGCCCTGGCTGGAAGGGTCTGTGTGTGATATTTACCGTCTGGCATCTGCTGCCATCATGTCCTCACTCCCAGAAGATGTGTCCTGCTGTGCTGGTGCAGGAGTTGAGGGCCGGCTTCTGCTGTGGAATAAAGAGAAAAAAAGGCCATGCAATATCAATTGATATTGCATGGCCCTGGCTGAAAGGGGTTGTGTGTGATATTTACCGTCTGCTGTCTGCTGCCGTGGTCTCCTCAACGTCAGGCTCCATGTGTTCGGCTGGTGGTGGTGGTAGTGGTGCTGCACCCGCTGCTGCTGTTGGGTGGCTTGTGCTGTGAAATAAAGAGAAAAAAAAGCCATGAATATATTGATATTGCATGGCCCTGGCTGAAAGGGGTTGTCTGTGATATTTACCGTCTGGCCTCTGCTCCCATAGTCTCCATCAGCAGGCGCATTTGTTGGAGTCCTGGTGGTGTAGGTGCTCCCGCTCCTGGTGATGCTGCTGCTGTTGGGCGGCTTGTGCTGTGGAATAAAGAGAAAAAAAGGCCATGCAATATCAATTGATATTGTGCAGCCCTGGCTGAATGGGGTTGTCTGTGATATTTACCATCTGCCTTCTGCTCCCGGCTGCATCATAATGTCTTGGGGGGTGGTGATGCTGCTGGTGGTGGTGCTGGTCTGGTCTCTCTCCTGAGGCTGGCTCCTCTGCAGCTGGCTCCTCTTTGCTTGGCTGGCTGCATGGTTATGGCTGAGGGTGGTCCCACTGGCATGGTTTATATAGGTTAGCTGTGGGCTGGGCCACAGAGAGCATGCTCAGACTAAAAAGCCGGATCCGGCCACCAGATCCGGCTTTTTCCGGATCTGGTGCATTGCAGTGCCCATAGACGTTCATTGCAACAAAAAGCCAGAAGACAGTAGACGTTTTTTTCAGACGCAAAAATAAGACAATTTGCCGGATCCGGCAAAAACCGGACGTGCCGCATGGCGCAACAAGGTCATGCGGCGCGATCCGGCACTAATGTTAGTCAATGGGAAAAAAACGGATCCGGTATTAGATTTTGCCGGATCCGATATTAAGAAAAAATGCCGGAACTCGCCTGATTGCAAAAACCTGATGTGTGAAAGTAGCCTTACTCTACTCTTAACTAGCATTACTACTCAAAACTGGTTTTTAGTTAAAATACTTTTAAATATGAGTTATCCGTTTTAGAAAAAAATTATTATTTTACGTGGAGCCATCATAATACATAGGTCTTTACCAATAATCATCATCGCTGTTCCCATAGGGGACTCCCAATCTAAATTCCCTATTAGTATGTCTTTGGAGTGTAGGAAGAAACCGTAGAACCTGGCGAAAACTCACTCAAACACGGGGAGAACATACTAACTCCTTGCACATGTTGCAGTTGGTGGGATTTGAATCTAGGACCTCGGTGGTTTGTGTCATGGATTGTAAGCCTGTGTCTAGGGTCCTAAACTGTAACCTATTTACTGTATATCTATACTGTATACCTATTTCTGCATGTACACTTTGAAAATAAATACCCTTTAACCCCTACACCCCCCGAGATTTTTTTGGTTTTGCGTTTTTGTTTTTCGCTCCACTCCTTCCCAGAGAAATAACTTTTTATTTTTCCGTTATTATGGCCAAGTGAGGGCTTATTTTTTGAAGGACGAGTTGTACTTTTCAATGACAACATTGGTTTTACCATGTCGTGTACTATAAACCGGGAAAAAAATTCCAAGTGCGGTGCAATCCCACACTTGTTTTTTGCTTGGCTTTTCTGCTAGGCTCACTAAATGTAAAAACTGACCTGCCATTATGATTCTCCAGGTCATTACGAGTTCATAGACACCAAACATGTCTAGATTCTTTTTTATCTAAGTGGTGAAAAAAAATGCCAAACTTTGTGAAAAAAAAATTGTGCCATTTTTGAGACCCGTAGCGTCTACATTTTATGTGATCTCATTTTAGATGAGGGCTTATTTTTTGCATGCTAATCTGACGTTTTTAATGATACCATTGTGGTGCAGATATGATCTTTTGATCGCCTGTTATTGCATTTTAATGCAATGTTGTGGTGACCAAAAAAATGTAATACTGGCGTTTTGATTTTTTTCTCGCTACGCCATTCAGAGATCAGGTTAATCCTTTTCTTATTGAATGGGCGATTCTGAACTTGGCGATACCAAATAATGTGTATATTTGATTTTATTTTTATTCTTTTATTTTGAATGGGGCGAAAGGTGGGTAATTTGAACTTTTAAATTTTTTTTATTTTTTATATTTTTACACACTTTTTTTTTTACTTTTGGCATGCTTTAATAGCCTTCATGGGAGGCTAGAAGCTGCCACAACTTGATCGCCTCTGCTATATAGAGGGAATGAGCAGATCGCCTCTATGTAGCAGAATTACTCCCTTGCTGTGACCGCCGACCACTGGGTGGCGCTCACAGCAAGGCGGCACTGACAACCATAGAGGTCTCTAGGAGACCTCGGGTTGTCATGCTGACGCACTGGTGACCCGTGATCATCTGACACGGGTCACCGGTGAGCATATTTCCGGCCCGATGGCCGGATGCCCCATTTAAATGCTGCTGTCAGCGTTTGACAGCGGCATTTAACTAGATAATAGCCACGGGTGGATCGTGATTCCACCCGCAGCTATTTCAGGCACATGTCAGCTGTTCAAAACAGCTGACATGTCCCTGGAAAGATGTGGGCTCACCACCGAAGCACACATCAAATGGAGTGCTTCGATGTCGCTCGATGTCGGTAAGGGGTTAAAATAAATATCTTTTCTACTCACTTATATAGGAAGAAGCTATTGCGAAACGCGCGTTGGGGTGGAGGAGGTCACGCCACTCTGAGTCACTGCTATCCTGTTTATTGAGGTAATTCAGCATTTAGGTCCCCAGTATATTGTACAATTATGTGTCTTCTCTATATCCTGCCTTGTGTATATTTTGTCTAGGATTCTTTAATCCAGATTCATAATTTGATTGTTGGTATATAGGTAGGAATCACTATGCCATATATGGGATTTATATTCTGATAATTTCATCATGTTATTTGGTTATTCTTTCCCATTGGCATAGTTATTTGTTTATTCTTTTGAGGTAGCCTCGCAGCTTAACCCCTTAATGTCCATGGACATGCACAGTCCGTCATGGCAAGGTGTCAGTTTTGGCACCTTGACGGACTGTGCACGTCCAGCCTTTGAACTACCACTGGCGTGTAAACAGCTGACAGCTGACAGCTGACAGGCACAGCAAGCAGTGCAGGGACCTTGGCCATCGGTCCCCGCACACACAGCACTGTGATTGGTCAGTCAATGTGACTGACCAAACACAGCAGCGATCAGGCAGAAGAGACTGAAATTTCAGCCTCTTCTGCCTGATCAGTGCAGGAGCTCGGCGCTGCAGTGGCCGAGCTTCCTGCACTAACAGCCGGGAGCGGCGCCCCGCCGCCCCTGGCTGTTAACTCCTTGACTGCTGCGATCGAGTGCGATCGCAGCGCTCAGGGGGGGAGGCAGAGGGTCGGGAGCTCCCTCTGCCTCAGATTGGCGCCCTGCAATATATTTGCAGGGCCCGATCTCTGCCTTGATGACGTGGGGGTTGTCATGACAACCTCAGGGTCATCTAGCTATGGAAAGCCACTGTGACCATGCTCACAGCAGCTTTCACCATAGGTACAATGCATTGCAAAGCTGGAGCATTGCAATGCATTGTACCTGCAATCAAAAGTAAAAAAGTGAAAGTCCCATAAAGGGACAAGGTAAAAAAACATTTTTTTAAAAAATTTGTAGAAAAAAATATTAAAAAATAATTTAAAAAATTCCCCTAAAAAATACACATTTTTATATAATAAAAAAAAAAAAAAAAAAAATATGCATATGTTTGGTATTGCCACGTCCGTAAAAATCCCATCTATAAAAGCGTAACCATAATTAACCCTTTCAGTGAAAGCCATAAAAAAAACACACAAGAAAGTAGTAAATTATACTTTTTCCAAGCGGTATCATCATACCACTTGGAAAAAGTGTAATAGCGTGATCAAAAAGTCAGATATAAATAATCATGGTACCGCTGAAAACGATATCTTGTCCCGCAAAAAACAAGCCACTATACAGCATCATCAGCGAAAAAATAAAAATGTTATAGCTCACGGAATAAACTGATGCAAAAATAATTATTTTTTCTATAAAATTTTTATTGTGTAAAAAATGCCAAAACATAAAAAATATATAAATGAGGTATCGCTGTAATCGTAGTGACCCGAAGAATAAAGCTGCTTTATCAATTTTACCACACGCGGAACGGAGGGAAAAAAAAAATAAAAAAAAAACAATTCCTGAATTGCTGGTTTTTGTTCATTCTGCTTCCACAAAAATCGGAATACGAAGCGATCAAAAAATGTTATGTGCCAGAATATGGTACCAATAAAAACGTCAGCTCGTCCCGCAAAATATAAGCCCGCAGATAACTCTGTCGGCCGAAATATGGAAAAATTATAGCTCTCAAAATACAGCGATGCAAAAGTTTCTTACAAAAAATTCCTCAAAAACAAAGCGTCTTTAAGTGTGTGACAGAAGCTAAACATGAAAAAAGGATGTAAATATGGTATCGCTGTAATCGCACCGACCCGAAAAATAAAGTTGCCTAATCACTAATACCGCACGAGGAACGGCGTAAAAAAGAAAACCAATTCTTCACCTTTTGTGGATTTGTTCATTCTGCCTCCCAAAGATCGCAGTAAGGCGATCACAGTGGTTCCCTCCCACATATGGGGTATCAGCGTACTCAGCACAAATTGCACATCAACTTTTGGGGTCCTATTTCTCCTGTTACCCTTATAAAATAAAAATTTGGGGGCAAAAAGATCATTTTTGTGGAAAAAAATATGATTTTTTTTATTTTCACGGCTCTACGTTATAAACTTCTGTGAAGCCCTTGGGGGTTCAAAGTGCTCACTACACAACTAGATAAGTTCCTTGGGGGGGTCTAGTTTGCAAAATGGGTCACTTGTGGGGAGTTTCTACTGTTTAGGCACATCAGGGGCTCTACAAGCACGACATGAGACCCGCAGACCATTCCATCAAAGTCTGCATTCGAAAACGGTGCTCCTTCCCTTACGAGCTCTGCCATGCGTCAAAATAGTGGTTTACCCCACATATGGGGTATCAGCGTACTCAGGACAAATTGCACAATAGCTTTTGGGGTCCTATTTCTCCTGTTACCCTTATAAAAATAAAAATTTGGGGCTAAAAGATTATTTTTGTGGAAAAAAATATGATTTTTTTATTTTTACGGCTCTACGTTATAAACTTCTGTGAAGCACTTGGGGGTTCAAAGTGCTCACCACACATCTAGATAAGTTCCTTTGGGGGTCTAGTTTTTAAAATGGTGTCAATTGTGGGGGGTTTCTACTGTTTAGGCACATCAGGGGCTCTCTAAACGTGACATGACACCCGCAGACCATTTCATCAAAATCTGCATTCGAAAACGGCGCTCCTTCCCTTCCGAGCTCTGCCATGCGTCAAAATAGTGGTTTACCCCCACATATGGGGTATCAGCGTACTCAGGACAAAATGCACAATAACTTTTGGGGTCCTGTTACCCTTTGGAAAATAAAAATTGGGGGTGAAAAGATCATTTTTGTGGAAAAGATATGATTTTTTAATTTTACGGCTCTACGTTATTACCTTCTGTGAAGCCCTTGGGGGTTCAAAGCTCTCACCACACATCTAGATAAGTTCCGTGGGGGGTCTAGTTTCCAAAATGGGGTCACTTGTGGGGGGTTTCCACTGTTTAGGCAGATCAGGGGCTCTCCAAATGCGACATGGCGTCCAATCTCAATTCCAACCAAAAAAGTCAAATGGCGCTGCTTCCCTTCCGAGCTCTGCCATGTGCCCAAATAGTGGTTTACCCCCACATATGGGGTATCAGCGCACTCAGGACAAATTGCACTATAACTTTTGGGGTCCTTTTATCCTTTAAAAAATAAAAATTGGGATGAAAAGATAATGTAATGTATGTAGTACAGTTCATATAGCGTCTTGTGCTTGGGTGCGATGAAAACACAGGAGTCACAGGTTTGATATAGAAAAGTCCTGTATTACTTCATACAAGTTGGCAGAAATAGTCACACAGTTTGCAGACACAGAAACAGGAGACACAGCAGGCCAGAGTAATCCAAGCTCAGCAATCACTCTCCAATACAGATTCAGGATCTTCTTCTCTGTTACCGTAAGTCCATGCAAACGTGGGTCTTTCAAAGAGCAGGGTTCAGAGTCCACAAGTGCTTCAGAGTTCCTCAGTAGGAATAGCTGGAGTACAAGGTCCAAGGCTTACAGGAGTCAAGTCACAGGTTCACTGCAGGCTAGATTCTGAAGCACTGATTGCTCAGCTGTGGCTGCTTAAGAAGCAAAGGAGAGAATCAGGGCGGGAACATGCAAGCTGGAAACTCCATTTTGACTGAGGGCAAGATAGCTGCAGCAAGACAGAAAGTAAAATGGCTGACGAACAAACTGAGTTTCAGGAATATATACATAGAACCTTACATTACTCCCCCCTTAAGGACAACCTCCGGATGACCTCAGACCAGGCTTGTGTGGGTACCTCTGATGAAACTGACGGAGCAAGCGAGGAGCATTAACGTTATTGACCGGTTCCCATGAGTTGTCCTCCACTGGGTAGCCCTGCCATTTAATCAGATATTGTAACTGATTTCTATACAACCTGGAATCTAAAATCCTTTCCACCACAAATTCTTCCTGACCATCGACTAGCACTGGGTCAGGGCAAGGAGAGGAACGTCCAGGAAACGTATTGGGTGTCGCAGCCTTTAGTAGGGATACATGAAAGACAGGGTGGATTCTCATAGTTCTGGGCAGTTGAAGACGACAAGCAACGGCACTTATAATTTTACTGATTTTATAGGGTCCAATGTACTTATGTCCCAACTTAGACGATGGAATCCTTAACTTAAGATTTCTGGTTGACAGCCAGACCAAGTCTCCTACCTTGAAAGCTGGTGCAGGTTTACGAAATTTATCTGCTGCTTTCTTGTACCTTTCTTGAGCCGATTCCAGATTTTCCTTTAGAAGATCCATATTCTTGTGTAAAGACGTGATTCTTTCAGCCACTGCTGGTAAAGGCGTTTCTATGGGAAATCGTGGTAGAATGTTAGGATGATAACCTAGATTAGAGTAAAAAGGAGACTGTTTAGTGGAGGCACTCTGAGAGTTGTTATACGAGAACTCAGCTAATGGAAGTAGATCCACCCAATCATCCTGTAGGTGGCAGATAAAGCAGCGGAGATACTGCTCCAGGGTTTGATTGGTTCGTTCGGTCTGTCCATTAGTCTGGGGATGAAAAGCAGAAGAAAGGTTTACTTTAATGTCCAATGCTGCACAGAAATTTTGCCAAAACCTAGAAGTGAATTGCACCCCTCGATCCGAAATAACCTCATCCGGTACTCCATGTAAGCGAAACACATCTTTAATCATCAAATCTGATGTCTGTTTTGCAGTGGGTAAGCCGACACAAGGGATAAAATGAGCTGCCTTTGTTAGACGGTCAACCACCACTAGAATGGTGTTCTTCCCCTGAGAGGTTGGTAACTCCACAATGAAGTCCATAGAAATGGATCCCCACGGACGGGACGGGGTGGGAAGAGGCTGTAACAGACCAGTTGGTGAGGAGCGAGGTGTTTTGCATCTTGCACAGACCTCAAATGAAGTGACATAATTCAAAACATCCTTCCTGCAAGTGGGCCACCAAAAGAAACGAGAAAGAAATTCCTGTGTCTTTAGAATTCCTCTATGCCCACTATCTTGGAATCGTGAATGAGTTGCAATACTCTCAATCTGACTGTTTCAGGTATATACAGACGTTGTCCCTGAATCCACACACCATTCTTAAAGACAAGACTTACGTCCCTTGGGGGTTGTGCCAAAAAGGAATCCGCATGGTATGCTTCCTTGATGTCCTTAAGTAGGTCTTGATTATGAATTACTCCTAGGAATCTAGAGTCAGGAAGAATAGTCTTAGGAGGAGTAATTGGACGTGTCTCTGCTGAGTAAATCCTAGAGAGTGCATCAGCCTTTCCATTGCGCGATCCTGGTCTATAAGAGATGATAAAATTAAATTGGTTTAAGAAAAGATTCCAGCGAGCCTGGCGAGGAGTCAGGCACTTAGCCGACCTGATAAACTCAAGGTTACGATGGTCTGTCAGGACGACTATTTGCTGTGCAGCTCCCTGAAGAAGGTGTCTCCATTCTTTGAAGGCGGCAATAATGGCCAACAACTCTCTATTGCCCACATCGTAGTTCCTCTCAGCCGAAGACAACTGCTGGGAAAAGAAGGCACAGGGATGCAAGACATTCTTCTCACCTGTTCTCTGAGAGAGTATAGCTCCAACGGCACAGTCTGAAGCATCCACCTCTATTATGAAGGCAAGCTCGGGGTTGGGATGTACTAGGATAGGTGCAGTGGTAAATTTATCTTTTAGACGGGAAAATGCTTCCTGGGCTTGGGGAGTCCAGGAAAACCTAGACTCTTTCCGGGTAAGTTGAGTGATAGGTGACACTACCTCAGAGAAATTTCTAATGAAACGTCTATAGAAGTTGGCAAACCCGATGAAGCGCTGTACCTCCTTCACATTTCTAGGACTTGGCCAATCCTTGATGGCTTGGGTTTTGCTTCCATCCATACTAATTCCTTGTGTAGACAGTACATACCCCAGAAATTGAATTTCGGTCCTATGGAATTCACACTTTTCAAGTTTGATGTAAAGATGATTTTTTCTTAGACGTTCCAAGACCATTCTCACATGTCCATGATGTTCCTCTGTGGAGTTAGAAAAAATTAGAATATCATCCAAATAAATTACCACGAATGTATCTAGGAGATCCCTGAAGATGTCATTCACCAAGTGTTGGAAAGTGGCTGGGGCGGTACTCAGACCAAAAGGCATAACTAGATATTCAAAGTGTCCATAGCGTGACCTGAATGCAGTCTTCCATTCATCCCCAGGTCTAATACGGACTAAGTTATAGGCCCCACGAAGATCTAGTTTAGAAAAAATTTTGGCATGTCGCACTCTCTCCAATAACTCAGGGATTAAAGGCAATGGATAACGGTTTCTAATAGTAACCTTATTGAGTTCCCTATAGTCTACGCATGGTCTCAGAGATCCATCTTTCTTCTTTACAAAGAAGATGGGTGCACCTGCAGGAGATGAAGAGGGCGTATGAAGCCCTTGGCTAGATTTTCATCTATGTAATCCTTTAAAGCCTTTAGCTCGGGCCCCGCCAGGGGGTAGATCTTACCAAAAGGTATCTCTGCTCCAGGCAATAATTCAATTGGACAATCATATGGACGGTGAGGAGGAAGCTGGTCAGCGTTCTTCTTGTCACATAAATCCACATAGTCCTGGTATACAGCTGGTAGTTCAGGGACTGACATGATTCCTTTAGGAACAGAGCAAGCTGAAACTTTTGGACTCATCTGTTTCTCTGGAAAGTGTAATTCCTTGGTCTCCCAGTTAATGGTAGGATTCTGAGCCTGCAGCCATGGTAGCCCTAGAATAATGGGAAAGTGGGGAGAAGAGATAAGCATAAAGGACAGTTTCTCTTGATGATCTTTACCCATAAGAACCCTCAAAGGCTCTGTTTCCTGATCCACTGGTCCAGAGGTCAGCAGGGAGCCATCCACAGTTTCCATCTGTACTGGAGTAGCCTTCTTCACTGAACGTATTCCCTGTTTCAGAGCAAAGGAGACATCCATAAAATTTCCACTTGCCCCTGAGTCGATCATAGCAGAGCTAGACACCCAAGCTGAGTCAACCCAGAGTTTGATGGAAAGAAAGCAATGAGAATTGTTTTTCTTACAACTTAGCTGGGACACCGCTGAGGAAACTTGAAAAATGGCAGCGTTTACACAGTCAACGTCCTCAGAGGTAACGGAGTTTAAGTCCGAGAAATCAAGATCTGTTGCTGCAGATCTCTCTGGAGCCTGAGGCTCGGACCTGACAGATCCCCTCTCGCAACACTCACAATGAATGAGTGCTGCAGTAGTCTTACGAGAACGGCTGGGGCAGTTTATAATGAAGTGCCCTGACTTACCACAATAGAAACATAGATTCTCCTTAAAACGATGTTCCTTGCGTGCATCACTAACCCGTCTTTGTAAAGAGTCTACCTGCATGGGTTCAGGTTCAGGTTCCCGTGTAATCCTACTCAAAGGTTCCTTAGCTGGAGAGGAAGGTAGGAAAAGGTTAGTACGATTGCTTTCGAACCATCTCTCTTGCCTGCGTTCAGTCAGACGAGTATCAATAAGGATGCAGTAGTTAATAAAGTCACCTAACGCAGTGGGAGGGTCGGCACGAGCAAGTTCATCCTTAATCAGTGGAGATAACCCCTTTCGAAAAATAGATTTTTTGGCGGAACTGTCCCAGGTGGTATCAAGGGCCCATCTCCTGAAATCCAAGGCATATTCAGCTACCGAGTGCTTACCTTGGCGCAAAGCTAACATGGCTGCCTCAGCTGTTGACCTCGATTGGGGTCATCAAACACCTGCCCCATGGCTGAAATAAAAGCATCAAGGTGATTCAAACAATCATCCTCAGTCTCAATCAGAGGGTTTGCCCACATTAAAGCCTTGTTGGTAAGCAACATAATTATAGTAAGCACCTTAGATCGTTCAGTGGGAAATTGTGAAGCATGTGCAGAAAAAAAAAGATTGCATTGATTAATAAATCCCCTAAATTTCTCACGTTCACCGCCAAAACGAAAAGGGGGCAACTTGGGAATCCCAGCACTCGGGCTACGGCAGGAGCCTGGACTCGCCCCTCTAGAACCTCAATCCTGGCTCGCAAATCCTGGGTAGTCTGTCCAACCACTTGCAAATTGTGATTATTGAGGTCCTGTAGATTGTAAAACGGGTCTTTATATTCTGCAAATCTGCAAGGATATTATCAGTCACTCCGCAAAGTTCCTTTATGCGGGCCTCCATTTTCCAGATCTTTTAAGACAGGATTACTGGAAGAAGAGGAGAGAAAAAAAACAATAGTGTTCACCTGTGGCAACACTGCAGAGAGAAAAAAAATTAAGGGAACTGCTCACCTGGAATGGTTGTGAGAAGTCACAACCACTATCATCACAGAAAGTTTCAACCAGACATCTGATATCCAGAGTTACAGCAGACAAAAAAGAGAAAAGAAAGGAAAAAAAAAAAAACAATAGTGTTTACCTGTGGTAACACTGCAAAAAGAAAAAACTTAAGGGAATTGCTCACCTGGAATGGTTGTGAGAAGTCACAACCACTGTCATCACAGAAAGTACAACCGGACGTCTGATATCCACAGTACAGCAGACACAGCCTTCCAGACCCAGCAGACACTAACGTTTTGGCTTCAGAATCTTGTAATGTATGTAGTACAGTTCATATAGCGTCTTGTGCTTGGGTGCGATGAAAACACAGGAGTCACAGGTTTGATATAGAAAAGTCCTGTATTACTTCATACAAGTTGGCAGAAATAGTCACACAGTTTGCAGACACAGAAACAGGAGACACAGCAGGCCAGAGTAATCCAAGCTCAGCAATCACTCTCCAATACAGATTCAGGATCTTCTTCTCTGTTACCGTAAGTCCATGCAAACGTGGGTCTTTCAAAGAGCAGGGTTCAGAGTCCACAAGTGCTTCAGAGTTCCTCAGTAGGAATAGCTGGAGTACAAGGTCCAAGGCTTACAGGAGTCAAGTCACAGGTTCACTGCAGGCTAGATTCTGAAGCACTGATTGCTCAGCTGTGGCTGCTTAAGAAGCAAAGGAGAGAATCAGGGCGGGAACTGCAAGCTGGAAACTCCATTTTGACTGAGGGCAAGATAGCTGCAGCAAGACAGAAAGTAAAATGGCTGACGAACAAACTGAGTTTCAGGAATATATACATAGAACCTTACAGATAATTTTTGTGGAAAAAATATGATTTTTTTAATTTTACGGCTCTAAGTTATAACCTTCTGTGAAGCTCTTGGGGGTTCAAAGCTCTCACCACACATTTAGATAAGTTTCTTTGGGAGTCTAGTTTCCAAAATGGGGTCATTTGTGGGGGGTTTCCACTGTTTAGGCACATCAGGGACTCTCCAAATGCGACATGGAGTCCAATCTCAATTCCAGCCAAAAAAGTCAAATGTTGCTGCTTCCCTTCCGAGCTCTGCTATGCGCCCAAATAGTGGTTTACCCCCACATATGGGGTATCAGCGTACTCAGGACAAATTGCACAATAACTTTTGGGGTCCTGTTACCCTTTGGAAAATAAAAATTGGGGGTGAAAAGATCATTTTTGTGGAAAAGATATGATTTTTTAATTTTATGGCTCTACTTTATTACCTTCTGTGAAGCCCTTGGGGGTTCAAAGCTCTCACCACATATCTAGATAAGTTCCTTGGGGGGTCTAGTTTCAAAATGGGGTCACTTGTGGGGGGTTTCCACTGTTTAGGCAGATCAGGGGCTCTCCAAATGCGACATGGCGTCCAATCTCAATTCCAACCAAAAAAGTCAAATGGCGCTGCTTCCCTTCCGAGCTCTGCCATGTGCCCAAATAGTGGTTTACCCCCACATATGGGGTATCAGCGTACTCAGGACAAATTGCAGAATAACTTTTGGGATCCTTTTATCCTTTGAAAAATAAAAATTGGGGGTGAAAAGATCATTTTTGTGGAAAAAATATGATTTTTTAATTTTATGGCTCTACGTTATAACCTTCTGTGAAGCCCTTGGGGGTTCAAAGTGCTCACCACACATTTAGATAAGTTCCTTGCGGGTCTAGTTTCCAAAATAGGGCACTTATGGGGGTTTTCCACTGTTTAGGTACATCATGGGCTCTCCAAACGCGACATGGTGTCCGCTCTCGATTCCAGACAATTTGACATTCAAAATCTCAAATGATGCTCCTTCCCTTCTGAGCACTGCCGTGCACCTAAAGATTGGTTTTCCCCCACACATGGGGTATCTGTGTACTCAGGAGAAATTGTACAACAAATATTGTGGTTCATTTTCTCCTGATACCCTTGACAAAATTTAAAAAATTGTGTCAAAAGAAAAATTTTGGGGAAAAAAAGTTAAATGTTCATTTTTTCCTTCCACATTGCTTCAATTCTTGTGAAGTACCTAAAGGGTTAATAAACTTTTTGAATGTGGCTTTTGAGGGTGAGTTTCCACGGTCAGGAAACGCTGCGTGTTTGGCGCTGTGCGCTGGCGCAGCGCCAAACACGCTGCGTCCAGATGTTACAGCATAGTGGAGGGGATTTCAATAAATCCCGTCTCCACTATGCGTAACAACACGCAGGCGGGAGACCTGCGTAAACGGACATGCGGTGCGTCTTTTCAGACCGCAGCATGTCCTAGAATGTTGCGGCGACAGTGCGTCGCCGCAACAGAATTTCACACAGGGCTATGTAGCCCTGCGTTCTTTCCGGAAGTGTTCCGGAGGTGTCCTGAACACCTCCGGAAAGAGCGCGCGTCAGAAAGGGGGCGGGGCTTAGACGGAGCGGAATTTCGCTCCGTCCAAAGCGCTGTGGTTCCGGACCGTGGAACCACAGCCTAACACCTTGAGCGGTGCAGTTTTTAGAATGGTGTCACTTTTGGGTATTTTCTGTCATATTGACCCCTCAAATTCACTTCAAATGTGAGGTGGTCCCTAAAAAAATGGTTTTGTAAATTTTGTTGTAAAAATGAGAAATCACTGGTCAACTTTTAACACTTATAACTTCCTAACAAAAAAAAATGTTGGTTCCAAAATTGTGCTGATGTAAAGTAGACATGTAGGAAATGTTATTTATTAACTATTTTTGTGACATATCTCTCTGATTTAAGGGCATAAAAATTAAAAGTTTGAAAATTACAAAATTTTCCAAATTTTCACCATATTTCCGTTTTTCGCAAGTTATATCGAAGAAATTTTACCACTATCATGAAGTACAATATGTCACGAGAAAACAATCTCAGAATCGCTAAGATCCGTTGGAGCGTTCCAGAGTTATAAGCACATAATGTGACAGTGGTCAGAAATGTAAAAATTAACCTGGTCATTAACCTACAAAATGGCTTGGTCGTTAAGGGGTTAAATAAAATAAAATAAAAATAATTATCAGGACATGCTATACTTATATTTGGTGACGTAATGTTATGGCATTATCTACCTCCTACTGGTCATTATTGTTTTTTATACATATATATTTTTTAATATATACCCTCTACCCTCTCCTAGTGTATTCTCACCCATCCCTGAGTCTGTGAGCCCTCGTGGGCAGGGTCCTCTCTCCTTCTGTACTTGTGTGTCCCTTGTCTAGCACATGTTTATTGTACCTGTCTATATTTTCCCTTTTCATATGTAAAGCGCCATGGAATAAATGGCGCTATATAAATGTATAATAATAATAATAATGTATATCAATAAATATTGTTTTTTTAAAATTAGTATACTGGATCTCTTTTTCTCGGTTATTTGATGTAAATCTATAGATCCTTTGTCTTATTCATGTTTTGAAGTGCCAGCTTTTTGATATAGGCTTGTGGACTATTTTCTATATAATCACTTATATAGCACTCTTAATTTCCACAGAGCTTAATAGATATCTTCGTCATTGTCCCCATTGGGGCTTACAATCTAAATTTCCTACAAGTATGTCTGAGAATGGGAGGAAACCGGAGTAAGAAGAAAGCCATGTTAACATCAGTGAGAACATACAAACTCCTTGGTGGGATTTTAATATAGGACCTCAGCGCTGCAAGGCTACTGTGCTAATCATTGAGATACGGCGCTGCCCAAGTATGTGACTTTTTATATGACTGATAGTGTAAGCTACTCTTTTTTTAAAGCAATGTTGCAATGCGTAACAATAAAGATTACCATTTCATACAGAAAAGTGACTCTAATTTAATAACTTTGCTTTAAGAGCGTACATAATGCATCATAGAGCAAGAAGGATGAAGGTCACCTCTGTGTCACAAACAATATTTCAATTTGTCAATTTCTATGCAATAAAATAAACTATACAATGAAGACAAGAGATGCAATGTTCTTGATTCAGCGGTTGGTTTGCACTAAGAAAAAACAAATACCTGTCCTAAATCAGCAGTATGACAAGTGTAATAAATAAGAGTGCAAACTTTCCAATACAATGATTGACATCCGCTATCCTCCCATGGCAGAGCTAAAGCCAAAACTGTTTGCTTTTAAACACTGTATATCTATATGACAATATATTTTCTAAATTCATGGATCACTGATGAATATAAACACATTTAATAACATTATATTCTTCTGTGTTTGTGTGCACCTTTTTAGTTTTTTTTATTTTCTGCAACTCCATCAATCAAAAGTACTACTGTATATATAATATCATCCTAAAGGTACAGTATACGGTCACAATACGATAAAAACTAAGTATACCTTCTTTGAATTCTAATGTTCTAGATATCAGGACATATAAAAAAAAATCTGATCTTAGCAAGGCCTTTAAAATTAGGTAAATACAACCACAGATGGATAAAAACACATACTGTAACTAATTTCACCATGTCATTATTGAACAAAAATTAGATCAAACTGCAGAGGCAGTGTATGAAAAAGTAAGCACACTTCATGAATTAAAAACTTGTAGAACCAGCCTTAACAGTAATAATGTGAAATAATTGTTTACTGAATGATTTTATCAATCTCTCACATCGCTTTGTATCAATTTTGGTCCACTCTTCTTTACAACATTATCTGTGCTCATTGAGCTTTGCGGATATTCATTTATGAACAGATCTCTTCGGGTCCCACCACAGTATTTCAATTAGGCCGAGGTCAGATAACCGTAGATTTTCTCAAATTTTCAGCCAAATTGGTTTAGAAATTAAAAAAAATGAACCTAACTAATTTTGTGGTGCTGAAAACAAAAATGATGCTTAAATTTGCTGATTGGTTCTAACTTTCAAGCTCCAGAGGAGGTTGTAATTACTTATGACATCTTTCATGCAGGCTTATAGAAAAAATGCATCTTTATTATTTCATCATCATTCTTGCATTGTTAGTAGCTAACATACCGACTCAAAAAAGGTGAATAGAAACAAAGTACCGTATATACCCATGTATAAGCCGAGATTTTCAGCCCATTTTTATACGCGGGTCATATACGGGGGTCGGCGGGGAGGGGTAGCGGGGGTGTCGGATTATACTCACCTCTCCGCCGCCGCGGTCTCTGCAGCCCCCCTGCTTCTCCCACGATCTCCGGCTCCTTCCTGCAGCGGTCACATGGCACCGCTCATTAAAGTCATGAATATGCACATATTCATGACTTTAATGAGCGGTACCATGTGACCGCTGTAGGAAGGAAGCGCTGCTGAGAGCGCCGGGAGAAGAGGAGAGGCTGTAGGGACGCGCGGCAGAGAGGTGAGTACAGCGATATTTACCTGTCTTCTCTCCACCGCTGTGTTGCGTCCTCGTCTGACTCCTCTGGCGGTGAATGATCAGCAGAGGGCGCGATGATGTCATTAGTGAGCGCCACGCCCCCTGCCAGATCATTCACTGCCAAGGACCAGGAAGAGGACGCAGCGCTGCGGTGCAGAGAGGACAGGTAAATATCACAGGTGCCGGGGTTCTGAGTGAGCGGTGACGCCGGCACCTGTCCCCAGCGACGAGAGGTGAGTATGTCATTTTTTTTATTTTTTTTGCAGCAGCATATGGGGCATAATCTGGAACATATGGGAGCATAATATGGAGCATATGGGGGCATAATATGGAGCATATGGGGCATAAGCTGTGGAACATATGGGGCATAATATGGAGCATATGGGGGCATAATATGGAGCATAGGGGGGCATAAGCTGTGGAACATATGGGGCATAATATGGAGCATATGGGGGCATAATATGGGGGGCATAAGCTGTGGAACATATGGGGGCATAATCTGGAGCATATGGGGGCATAATATGGAGCATATGGGGGCATAAGCTGTGGAACATATGGGGCATAATCTGGAGCATATGGGGGCAAAATATGGAGCATATGGGGGCATAATATGGAGCATATGGGGGCATAAACTGTGGAACATATGGGGGCATAATCTGGAGCATATGGGGCAAAATATGGAGCATATGGGGGCATAATATGGAGCATATGGGGGCGTAAGCTGTGGAACATATGGGGGCATAATATGGAGTGTATGGGGGCATAAGCTGTGGAGCATATGGGGGCATAATCTGTGGATCATACGGAGACATAATCTGTGGAATATATGGGGGCATAATCTGGAGCATATGGGGGCATAATCTCTGAAGCATATTGGACATAATCTGGAGCATATAGGGGCATAATCTGTGGAGCATCATATGGGGGCATAATAATTTTTCACCCTAGGCTTATACGCGAGTCAATGAGTTTTCCCAGTTTTTTGTGGCAAAATTAGGGGGGTCGGCTTATACACGGGTCGGCTTATACATGAGTATATATGGTGTATTCAAAAAAATATATAATTTCATTAAATTAATAAGAATAAAATCAATGTAAAAACAATGAGAAGAACATGAAGGGATAAAAGTCCTCTACAGGGAAATCACAGAAAAACATATAGAGAGTGGGTATAATCAAGAGACAGCAATAACCTTCCACAATATGGCCATGTGGGCGGAGTAAAAATAGTCATAAAGTCCACACAAACATATTACATTTTACATATTAATTCCGAATGGATATAAATATAAAAGATCATGTATAATAATAATAATAATAATAATACTCTATTTATATAGCACCAACATATTCCACAGAAATTTACAGTTTAACAGTTTCAAGCACAACAGTCATACCTAACAACGTTAACAATACAATAATTTAAAGCAAAATAAGACGACCCTGCTCGTGAGAGCTTACAATCTACAATGAGGTGGGGGAAATACAAAGTACAGTTGTGTATTTACAATGATGGTCCAGCCATCTTGAGGGCATTGGGGATACATATAGTGGATGGGCTACACACACACACTTACACATAAAATGTCTTTGATTAGGGAATGTAATAGGCCGCTCTGAACAAATGTGTTTTGAGGGAGTGCCTAAAACTGTGCAAGTTGTGGATGGTCCTAATTTCTTGGGGTAGAGCATTCCAGAGGATTAGTGCACGCAGTCATGTAGTCGGGAGTGGGAGGTACGGATTAGTGCATAGGTTAGTCGAAAGTCATTTGCAGAGCGCAACAATCGGCTGGGCCGATAAACAGAAATGAGGGAGGAGATGTAAGGGGGTGCCGCACTGCGAGAGAGCTTTGTGGGTGAGAACAAGTACTTTGAATTGGATCCTGTAGTGAATGGGCAGCCAGTGCAATGACTGGTGAAGAGCGAACACGTCTGAGTATCGATTAGCCAGATGGACGACCCTGGCTGCTGCATTAAGGATGGACTGGAGAGGGGAAAAGTCGAGTAAGGGGGAGGCCAATTAATAGAGCGTTACAGTAGTCCAGGAGCGAATGTGGATAAAGGCGACAGTGAGGGTTTTTGTTGTTTTCATGGTGAGAAAAGGGCTTCATGGTGAGAGGGATTCTAGAGATGTTCTTTAGGTGTATGGGCAAGAGCGGGCAAGAGATTGTATATGGGAGATGAAGGAGAGATTGGTGTCAAACATAACACCCAGATAGCGCGACTGCTGCCAGGGTGTTATTATGGTGCCACCCACGGAGAGGGCAATGTCAGATTTAGGGAGGTTAGTAGATGGTGGGAGCAAAAGAAGTTCAGTTTTGGAGAGGTTGAGTTTCAGATAGAGGGCAGGCATGATGTTGGAGACTGCGGACAGACAGTCACTGGCGTTCTGTAGTACAGCAGGGTAATGTCAGGGGATGACGTGTATAGTTGTGTATCATCAGCATAAAGATGGTACTGAAAGCCAAATCTGCTGATGGTCGGGCCAATTAGGGCC
>JARQOD010000002.1:312701627-312803787 GCA_033576555.1 Oophaga sylvatica
TTACAGGAAGAAGTGAATTTATTGGGGAATATATATATATTTTTTTTATTTATTTTGGATTTTTTTTTAAAACATGTTTATTTTATTTTTTTAACTTTTTTACTTTGTCCCAGGGTGGGACATCACTGTATTTTATCAGATCGCTGGTGTGACAGTGTGCACAGCACTCTGTCACACCAGCGATCGCTCAGGCAGTGCAGCAGGCTTCTCAGTGCCTGCTCTCGGCAGGCACTGAGGTAGCCGCCTCCCTCCAGGACCCCGGCGCCATCTTGGATACGGGTCCTGGGAGGGAGGAAGCCCTCAGAACAGCGCGATCACATCGCGCTGCTCTGAGGGTCTCAGGGGGGCGCGCAGGGAGCCTCCACCCTGCGCGATCCTCCCCTGTGCCCCCAGTACACTGCGATCATGTTTGATTGCGGTGTGCAAGGGGTTAATGTGCCGGGAGCGGTCCGTGACCGCTCCTGACACACAGTCATGGGTGTCAGCTGTGATAATCAGCTGACACCCGGCCGCGATCGGCTGCGCTCCCCCCGGGAGCGCGTCCGATCGCACGAGACGTACTATCCCGTCCATGGTCATACGGGCCCAGGTACCATGGACGGGATAGTACGTCCGATGGCAGTAAGGGGTTAAACAAAAACACATGCGAGACCCTATCAAACGCTTTCTCAAAATCAATTGTCAGAACCATACACTTCTGTTTCCTTCCCATACAGTCCCCAATCAAATCCCTTAATAACAATAAGTTATCACTCATACTTCTTCCAGGCACAGCACACACTTGATCCTCATCCACAACACTACCAATCACCTCACGCATACGATTCGCCAACAATTTGCTATAGATTTTGTAATCTGCATTCAGCAGCGTTATAGGTCTCCAATTCTCTAAACACTTTCTCTCACCTTTCTTATACACAAGCACAACCACCCCCTCTTTCATTGATTCACACAACTTACCACTCTCCCACATATACTTCCATATCTCAGTCAAATCAGCACCCAGAAGATCCCATGCTTTCACATAGAATTCTACCGGCAATCCGTCTTTCCCTGGTGTCTTATTCTTTTTAGCACTCTTCATCACGTTTTCTACTTCATCCATAATCACGTCCTCATTCAAAATATCACAATCTTCACTACCCAACTTGTTTTCTAACCCATTCAGCACTTCTGAAACAAGACCAGAGTCAATCCATTTTTTATCATATAACTTTCTATAGAACCTATTCACCTCCTTTATCACATTCTCACCTGACACACACAAACCGTTCCTATCCAGGACTTTATCCATATCAACCTTTCTCCCATTCATTTTCTTAAAAAATAACCTTGTGCACTTTTCATCTTTCTATTTTGGTGCGATAGATGATTTCCTTCCCTTTTTCATCCATAACACGCTTTAGTTCACTCTTTGTCTCAGCCAGCTCATCAGACACATCCATCCCACTTTCTCCACACTTCCTTAACCAGTCTATACGCCTGTTTAAATCATTGAATCTGTTCCGATAAATAGCAGCTTTTTTATAGCCCCATTTTTTGAAGAATTTTTTGCAACACACCTTAACCCAGTCCCACCATTCCAGCACACACGCAAAATTCCTCTTACATACTCTCCACTCTTTATACTTTATTTTTAATTCATTCATCACATCCTCATCTTCTAACAACCTAACGTTCAGCTTCCAAACCCCACCACCATACACACGGTCATCAATCGCACTAAACACACCTCTCAAACACTCATGATCCGAAAAAGGTACAGCATTTTGTTCAAAATTCATACACAACATATTTTTGGAAAACAACATTTTATCTATTCTGGATGCAATACCACCCCTATCAGCATGGTATGCTGGCGATGGTGGGATGCCAAATTTCAGAGCAGCAGCATCTAGAAGGGAAAAATCAGAAATAAGTTTGGATAACTTTTTACCAGTTATGTCACAATTCCCTTCTGTGATGCAATTAAAGTCTCCAACTAAAACTGTAGGCATTTTGCCTGGAAGAAACAAACTTAATTTTTCCAAAAGAGCCAGACGCTCCTTTTTCCTGTCCTTTCCTGATGGACAGTACACATTAATAATTCTAGCCCGCCACCCCCTATAGCTAACATGTGCAATTATACATCTACCCACCTCTACCACCGTGTAGCTATCTAAACTAATCTCCCTGTTACCCATTAATATCCCTACACCATCATTCCTATTATCACATGAGCCAGACCATACATGCTGACCGTAAGGCCAGTCCTTATCGCTTGGAGCGTCCTCAATCCCACATTCCTGAAGACAAAAGATGTGAGCATTCATCTGTTTAATATAATCTAGGACGATTGCCCTCCTGGATTTAGATCTAATTTGCCTGACATTCAGGGACGCAATGCCCCAACTAGCTTGGGGAGCCATAACATGATGGTGTTATTTACATGACGGCAAACAGGCCACTTCTTCTTCAGCCGTTTTCGTCTTCCATCTGGAACTGCAACTCCCCGAATCTGTTTACGTCTGCGGGAATGCCTAAAAAAACATTGGTGTCTGGAGAGAAGACATTCTGAGGGTAACTACGTTCACTCACCGGACTTAAACAAACTTCACCGGTGTCTGCCCAATCCGTTCTGGGCTTCTTACGGGAAGTTCCAGGCTCCTCCTCCTCCTCAGAGGGCCTTGCAAGAGTGAAGTCACCTTGATCTCCACAACTGGTCAACTCCTCTTCAGTAGCTAACCAAGATATACTGGGGGTATTACCAAGAGAACCCTCCAACTTCCCCTCTCCACAGACATCAGACTGATGAGGGAGCTCACATTCAACCTCAGCAAGTTCCAAACCTGCCACCTCTGGGCTGGAAGACTCCGTTTGGGGCAGGGCCTCCTCATGTGCATCCATGATTTCAGGTTCCTCAATAAGATCCGGGTCTGTAACCTGTGGAATGTCAACAACTGCAGCAGGGGCGCAGCTGCCCCACCTGTGACCTCAGCGTAAGACCTAGGACTCATCCTGGCTTTACAATCCCGATACTTATGGCCCTCCTCACCACAAGCATTACACATAACAGGATTTGTGCAGTCTTTTGCCATATGTCCGGAACCATTGCAATTCCTACAAGTTGGCATGTCCTTGCAACTATCCTGGGTATGCCCAAAATTTTTACACCTTCTGCAATACATCGGGGCATCTGGAAAAAACAAAAAAAACACTATTTTTCCCATTTGAAAAATTAAGAGGGGGGTAATGGATGCCTCCCGGGCCTTGGGGATCCATCCCAAATCTCACAAAAAATTTGTACTTCCCGGTCCAGAGCCCTTCTCCATTCAGGACCCTGTGGGAGTACTGAACATAAATGCAATGTCTTTTCAAAAATAAAGTAATGTCCTCCAGGGAAACAAAAGGGTTGTGCATGAAAACCACAAGTGGGATATCCCCCTTAGAGTATAGCACAGTAAGGCTAAGTTCACACGTTGCGGAATTGCCGCGGAAATTTCCGCGGCAATCCCGCACTTCTCCCGCAGGAAATACGCACATTTTTTGTATGCTGATTCCCGCCAGAATAATAGCGTTTTGCAAGCGTAATTAGCTTGCAGAATGCTAGCGTTTTCCTAGCGATCTGTAGCATCGCTTGGAAAACTGATTGACAGGTTGGTCACACGAGTCAAACATAGTGTTTGACTCGTGTGACCAACTTTTTACTATTGATGCCGCCTATGCCGCATCAATAGTAAAAAGATCTAATGTAAAAATAATAAAAAAAATAATAAATAATGATATTCTCACCTTCCGGCGGCCCCCGCAGCCTTCCCGCCTTCAGCGACGCTCCCGGCAACTCCGGTCCCAGGAGTGCTTTGCGACAAATCACCCCGATGACGTAGCATCTCGCGAGACCGCTATGCCATCTGGGTGATTCTCGCAAAGCACTCCTGGGACCGGGAGTTGCCGGGAGCATCGCTGAAGGCGGGAAGGCTGCGGGGGCCGCGGGAAGGCTGCGGGGGCCGCCGGAAGGTGAGAATATCATTATTTTTTATTTTAATTATTGTTTTACCAGGGATATGGTACCCAGGGCCTGGAGGAGAGTCTCCTCTCCTCCAGACCCTGGGTACCACCGCACATGAACCGCTTACATTCCGCAAAATTAATGAACATGTTGCTATTTTTTCCGCGAAGCGTTTTTTTCGCGGAAAAAAACGCAACATGTGGCCAAAACATGCGGAATCAATTAACATGTATAGGATGCTTAATGCTTGCGTTTTTATCGCGTTTTTACCGCGGAAAACCGCGGAAAAACCGCGAAAAAAACGCAATTATTCCTGATCGTGTGCACTTAGCCTAAAGGTAAGTCCTTCCAGCAAAGGATTTGCAACTCCATTTTTCAGGGCAGTAAACAAATTCTGGCAAGCCGCCATAGAAGATAGCACCAGCACATACCTGCCTTCCCTCCTGAACTCCTGCAGGCATATTATATCGGACTTCCGAATCTTCAAGATGTCATAAAACACCATGTTGACCAAATATCCCAGGGAAAAATGCAACTTCTTATCTTCAGCGATTTCAATCCGGAATCCATTTTTGACCCGGCTATCACCGGTCCCAGAGAATTGAAGTCGGACTCCCATCGTCCACAACTCCAAGGATCTTCTCCCTGAATCCTCCTGGCTATCTCCCAAAAGCAGCAACCGGCTTAAGCCACCGAAGTGGCGATGCCGGAAGGCCAAGAGACAGCACTCAAGGTATCCAGAACACTTTGCACCTTGTCAGTGCAAAGTAGGAGAGATCTGATTTGGCTAGATGAGAGGCTCTGGACTGGGGTCTGGGGGGTAAGGTTTCTCCTTGTGGAGAGTGACATACCAGCTCTGGCGTGTCGAGGTAAGGAGGCTTATTCGCCGTGCAATGCTCCTCTGGGAAATTTTAATATGCAAATTGCCTCTTCAAACAAAGAGGACTTGTACTCTATAGCCCCACCTATTGGAAGTAGCGATCCTACAAGTCACAATCAACCCTTTAACGAGTCTTGTAATATGACTTAGGATAAAAGCCAAATCAGAATCTCCATTTGCAGACACGGTGTTTCGGACTGTTGGTCCTCGTTAGTGCAAAGTAGGAGAGATCTGATTTGGCTAGATGAGAGGCTCTGGACTGGGGTCTGGGGGGTAAGGTTTCTCCTTGTGGAGAGTGACATACCAGCTCTGGCGTGTCGAGGTAAGGAGGCTTATTCGCCGTGCAATGCTCCTCTGGGAAATTTTAATATGCAAATTGCCTCTTCAAACAAAGAGGACTTGTACTCTATAGCGCCACCTATTGGAAGTAGCAATCCTACAAGTCACAATCAACCCTTTAACGAGTCTTGTAATATGACTTAGGATAAAAGCCAAATCAGAATCTCCATTTGCAGACACGGTGTTTCGGACTGTTGGTCCTCGTCAGTGCAAAGTAGGAGAGATCTGATTTGGCTAGATGAGAGGCTCTGGACTGGGGTCTGGGGGGTAAGGTTTCTCCTTGTGGAGAGTGACATACCAGCTCTGGCGTGTCGAGGTAAGGAGGCTTATTCGCCGTGCAATGCTCCTCTGGGAAATTTTAATATGCAAATTGCCTCTTCAAACAAAGAGGACTTGTACTCTATAGCGCCAGCTATTGGAAGTAGCGATCCTACAAGTCACAATCAACCCTTTAACGAGTCTTGTAATATGACTTAGGATAAAAGCCAAATCAGAATCTCCATTTGCAGACACGGTGTTTCGGACTGTTGGTCCTCGTCAGTGCAAAGTAGGAGAGATCTGATTTGGCTAGATGAGAGGCTCTGGACTGGGGTCTGGGGGGTAAGGTTTCTTTAATATAAATTTGAAGTGGATGAAGTCTTCTGGTGTGCGAGTTTTCCTCCATAAGCGTTCAGCACTCCTAGAGCATCGCTGGAGAAAGAGTTTGCGATGTGAACCAGGGCTGTTTTAGGCCTCTTTCACACATCCGTCTTTTTGTATCAGGCATGATCCGTCCTATGCCTGAAGGGACGGATCTGGCGCTGAAACAAAAAACTGATGCAACGGATCCGGTTTTTTGCTGGATCCGACCTGAACTTTTGAACCCATAAAAAGAGGGTTTCTGATGCCGGAGACACTGGAAAATGTAGTAGTAGTAGTAGTAGTAGTAGTAGTAGACCTCGATTTCCAGAATCCGGATCAGACTTTTGCCGGATTGCACAAAAGTCTGATCCGGTTCCATTGAACTCTATTGTTTCGGGCCGCCTGATGCGCCGCTTCAGGCACATCAGGCAGCTCCGGCAAAAATAAAAAACGTTACATGCTGCGTTGTGTCCGGCCACCGGAATGTACATTTCCACCGGATCTGGACAAAAACGCATACAACGCACTGACATGTGGCGCCATCCGGCGCTAATGAAAGTCAATGCAAAAAAAAACGCATCCGGCATTACATTTCGCCGGATGCGGTTGGACAAAAAAATGCCGGAGGGCGCCATCAGGCGCACAACGGATGTGTGAAAGAGGCCTTACTCTGTGCTTGAAGGTTCAGTGGGTGAGGAGTGCTACTTGGCCAAGGGTGCTTCTGGGAGTGTCATTGTAGTGGTGTACAGCCAGATCAGGACAGGAAAAAGAGGAAATCGGGGACAGTGATGAGTGTCGGGAGTCTGAAAGTGTTTGAGGGTTAATGGCATGTAGATTTCTGAAAGTGTGGTAGGTAGGCGTGTGCTGGGGTGGGCGAGGAATTGTGAGCGTGAAGGAGAGAATGTTGTAGTCAGAGAGGAGAAGCAGTGAGTTATTTAGATGGGAGATTGAACAAAGCCAGACAAAGACCAGGTCAAGGGTGTTACCATCTTTGTGTGTTTCAGAGGTTGAGAGCTGTGAGAGGCTGATAAAAGCGGTTAGTGATAGAAGCTGGGATGCAGATGTGGAAGTGGGGCTGTTAATGGGGTTGTTGAAGTCTCCCAGGAGAGGGTTGGTAGTTTTGAGGACATGAAGTGTGGCAGCTAGTCCGAGAAATGGTCAAGAAATTGGGTGGGTGAGCCTGGGGGGCCAATATATGACCGCTACTCTGAGGGAGAGGGGATGGAAGAGCGTGATGGTGTGGACCTCAAAAGATGGGAATGAGAGTGATGGAACTAGGGGGATGAACTGGAAAGCACATTGTGGAGACTGGAGTATGCCGACTCCACCACCAGGTCTGTTTGTGGGTTTTGGGGAATGGGAGAATTGCAAGCCACCATGGGACATGGCAGAAGGGGAGACCGTGTCAGAATCCTGAATCCAGGTTTCAGTGAGGGCCAATAGATTAAGAGAGGTGTTCAGAAAGTAATTGTGCAGGAAAAGAAGGTTTGTTACATACAGACCGTGGATTCCAGAGGGCACAATTAAAAGAAGGAGATGAAGGAGTGTAACTAATATTAATAAGGTTAGTAAGATTTCGATGTGAGGTAGGGTAGGGGTTGAGGTTAGGGGATGGTGGACCGGGGTTGCGGGAGACATCTCCTAAAATCAGTAGAAGAAGGAAGATAAAGAGCAAGTAGTTATTGGAATTTTAAGAAGTTTTTTTATGCAATGTGTTTGGGCAAGATGGGCTGAGGTTTTTCAGGAAGGTGAGAAGTGCATGGGAGCTGTACATGGGAGAGGGAAGTATAGAGGGTCTGATGTGTATGAGTCGTGATGGAGGGGGGATGGGGCGGTGAATGTGGATGACAAGGGAACACAGGAGGATAGAAATAAAGCACATGGCTAAAAGGGAGAGCAAAGTGTGATTTACATTTCTCCTGCCCTGACTAACTGCCATGGATTAACTGCTTTTTCTAGATGCTTAGCTTCTGGGACGCTTTTGGAGCGCCCGCCAATGCACTGGGGATACTCGGTACCGGGCTGCTTCTAAAAGGGGCAGTGTCACGGCAGCAGTGACCCTGGGCATCCAATTAAAGAGGTATTTACAAGGGAATAAAGTTTATAGTAAAGTGTTCGTGACGCCACCTGTGGTACTCGGCAATAAAGATGTTAGCCAACACTGCAGATTCAGTTCTCTGGCTCTCCCCACACCTCTGTTCCCTATTGTTTTGTGGACCCTCAGCCCATTTCTACTTGCTCCTTGCCTTTATTCTAACCGGCTTGTTAAATATTATCAGAGCTTTGGCCTTTTATTTGGTCCTTAGCCTCTCTTGGTTAAGGGTCTCTTATATAGCAATCTTGTTTTTTGCTATAGGCATGGTTTACTCATCCCGGGTTTGGGCATTTATGGCTTTCTAATATATAGGGGTTCACTGTTTTCTATTCAGCTATATTTGGACATTTGTATACATGTGTATGCTTCCTTATGTTTTGATGCTATCATAATTATTGACTGTTTATTGAATGTGATATATACACATGGTGTCATATACCAGTACTATAATGCAATAGGAGGTTGTATTATCATTACACATGTATATTGGGTCAGGGGTGATGTGATTTGATTTTGTATGTGTTTTTAAATGGTTTTAAGATTTATTGTGTGTGTTGTTTCCATAATAAACTGAGATTCATATATTTGATATTCATTCAGGTGTGCAAACCACTTATTGCTTGGTCTTTTCTCTTTTTCAAACTCTGAGACAGTTGTTGATGAAGCAGAGTTGGTTCAGCGCTCCACAGGCAGGGCTATGTCCCAAGGCAGGTGTATTATATTCAAGATAGTAATGATGTAGTATTTTGCAAGGGATGTAGCAGTGCTGAGTGGGTGTTGCAGGAAGAACTTGAAAGGACACAGTCAAGTGCAGTTTCCAAAGCTTTACTCACAGTTCTGCAGGTAAAGTGTCCAGGGCACTGGCTACAGATGGTGCTGGAGATCTGATTGCCTGGAAACACTTTGGATTCCACCTTGCCAGGAGGATTTAGTGGCCTTCCTGCTGCGCTCTGTTCCTGGCCTCTGCTGCTTATAGCTAAGCTGTGGCCCTCTTCTATGTGTTGTTTTTCCAACCTGTATAGCAGGTAGAGTAAGCCTATCAAGGGCCCTGTCTCTTCTCACTGGCAACCCTGACTCTTGTGTTACTGACTCTGGCATCCACTTTTATCAGAGCTCTGCTGTGGATGAGCTGTAATATACAGCTACTTTCCCACGAGCTTTTCTCCACACTCCTCTCTCATCCCTGTCTACAGACAGACTCTCCTAACTCCTCCCCAAGCCAGAATGTTCCAACGAAGCTCCCCTGAAATCAGGTGTTAGAGCTCCCCCTACTGGTCTGGAGTAGGAAAAGTGTTGCATGCTGTGTGTTACCTGGCAAGGGGTTTCCTCTTTGTTTCCAGGCATGGCATCATCCCCTGTGAAGGAAACAATGCCACTGTGGCAAATGTACTCCTGGGGTGCCACACTCCCCCCTAGTTAAATTCAGTACTCCTGGACTGAGGAAACACAAAAGAAAGATTTTAACAAGCAAACAACCAAAACTATTTACAAGATCTTAACATTAATTCAGTGAAATTCTGAAATGAAGTGTCCTTTTTCACCATTCACAGTACAATATGGGAGACCCATCTCAAACCCCCCATGTAGGCCTTGGGCAGGCTACAAGGCATGGCTGGTCTCCCTTTTGAACCACATCTTCGGCCACACCAGACTGTTTTCGTTCTGTGGTCATTAGTGCTAACCATTTACAAACATTGTCCTGATCACTACGAGTCTGCGAGTCCAGTGACCCAATTGTCCATCAGTATGCTCAAAAGTTCTTACAGTAGGTTCTGTAGGCACACATGCTTAATAGTTGCAGTTGTAAACATTATTAACTTATTTACATTAGCAATACACTTATATCTTAGTCCGTATACTTAGCTGGGACCGGACCTCTAGCAATACAGGTAGATCTATGCAGTATAGGTGTCTGTAGTGATCTAGCATGGTCTAGTGTGTGTATAGGTAAGCTGAGCAGTAGCCGTCTGCAACTTCTTAGACTCACTGTGGGCCTGACAGATTCACCGCTAGCAGGGAGCAGATTTTCGCGCTAAACTGCAGATGTGGGTTCTGTGGATCTTCAGGCTGGTCTTGAATCGCTTCTCTTTCTGGTACTTCCAGCTGGGGAAAGAAGGCCAAGAGGAGACTTAGTAGCAGTCTACAAATATCTGAAAGGATGTCAGTGTGGAGGGATCATCTTTCTTCTCAATTGCATATGGAAACAAGAGGTGCAATGGAAAGAAACTGAAAGGGAGAAGATACAGATTATAAATTAGAAAAAACTTTGCAAAGTCTCATCTTTAATAGTGAGCAGCGAGCATTTCAGTAGACAGAGAAGTGGGATAGTGACTCTGGCTATGATGTCACCGCCGCTCACCATCTTGATCTAGTCCTCAAAATTTTGGAGACCCGCACAGATGTCAGACATCCATATCCACGTATCAGCTCTTATGTGTGGAAGCTCACCGGAATGCCGATGTGCGTGGTGTAGCTGATTTTCAACCACTGCCCTCTGCTGCTCATGAAGCCTTGCCAACATACGTAAAGTTGAGTTCCAACATGTGGTGACATCGCACACTAGTCGGTGAACTGAAAGTTGCAAATGCTGCTGCAGCACTGCCAGGGCAGCGGCAGCTGTAGCCTACTTGTGGAATTGGGCACACAAGCGACGCACTTTCACAAGTAGCTCAGGCAGATCTGGGTAGGTTTTGAGAAACCGCTGAACTACTAAGTTGAGCATGTGAGCCAGGCATGGCACGTATGCAAGATTGCCAAGTTTATGAGCTGCCACCAGGTTACAGCCATTGTCACACATGACCATGCCTGGTTGTAGGTTAAGGGGGGATAGCCACAGATCAGTCTGGTCTGTTAGACCTTTCATCAACTCCGCGGCGGTGTGTGCTTCGTCACCTAAGCAGATTAGCTTCAGCATAGCTTGTTGCTGCTTGGCCAAGGCAGTGCTGAAGTGCTTCCAGATTGCGACTGATGTTGATGTTTGTGATATGGAGGGTGAGGAGGAGGTACTGGACCTGCTGTAGAATGTGGGGGCAACATTGAACCAGGGCCCACAATCCTCCATGTGGGAAGCACATGTTCCTTCCCAGGGTCCAACTGGGTCCCGGCTTCCAAAATGTTCACCCAGTGTGCAGTCAGGAAAATGTAGCGACTCTGGCCACAAGAAATTGTCCAGATGTACGTGGTTAAGTGGACCTTCTGAGTCACAGCATTTGTCAGGGCACGGCTGATGTTATGGGACATGTGCTTGTATAAGACGGGGACGGCACACCTTTAGAAATAGTGGTAGCTGGAGACCGAGTACAAGGGACGTCCGCCAAAATGAGGTTGGGGAAAGGTTCTGTTTCCACAAGCCTAGACAGCAACATTTCCAGGGAAAGCAGTCTGGAAATATGGCAGTTTAGTATTGTAGCCTGTGGGTGGGTGGCTGCGTATTTAGTTTTACACTTGCGTTCCAAAGACTGGGGTAGGGACAACTGAACGCTGTGCTGGGACAAGAACGTGGATGTGGTTGCTGATGGTGGTTGCTAGTGTACAACGACAGATGCAGGGTGGGGAAGAGGCAGTGGTGTTACCCACAGACACTGTTTCTGGACCCTGGCGTTCGACCAAAGTAGTTGTGTGCCTTGCTTGCATGTGGCTGAGCATACTTGTAGTGGTCAGGCTGGTAGTTGTGCTTCCCCTGCTGATGCTGGCATGGCAGATGTTGCAAATGGCCTTTTTTGGATTAAGTGGACTGTCTTTAAAAAACACCAGACTCATGAACACCTAAACCTTGGCTTGGCAATTTCACCTGTGTTGGTGTTCTGGGGAACAGTTAACCGCCTTGTGTCTCTGGGCACCCCACTGCCTCATCCTGCCTGTTTTGGTGCTGCGGATCACTCCCCCTGTGCGCTGCTGTCCTTGATCTGCATGTCACCTTCCCAGCTTGGATCTGTGACTTCAGTAACTCTACCACCTCATCTTCCACTTACGCACACTGGTTCTCCTCCTGAATTGAATAACATCACCACTTGTTGACAATTGTGTCTCATTATCATTCCCTACCTCTTGCGACAGTAATTGCATTTTCCCACAATCGCCTTCTTCTCAGTGTGGCTGCTCAAATATTTGGGCATCAGTGTCTTGAAAAATCTCTGATGGTTAAATCCACAAGAAAAGATAAACAATGAAAAATAAGCCCGAAATAGAGTATATACGGAAAACATAGCCAATGAGTGGCCATAGAAAAAATCATCCTATCTGACCATAATGCATAATCTGACAAACTATTGGTAGAAGAACAATTTAGGTATCGTAAAGCAACTAATGTAAACAATTTACAAATAAATCTATAATATTCTCGCTAGGTGTATCCTAGACAGAAAAAAAAGAAGCTCTCTTAATAAACAGCAAAGCGGTCACAGTATAAATAACAGCGCAATTCAAAATGAAAAGTAACAAATGACCACCACAAATATAGGTACCAATGACCCTAAGGCCGGCGTCAGACACAACGTATAAAAATACAGACCGTATTGTACGGACGTAATACGCAGAAATGTTCCCAAAACAGTGCTCCGTATGTCATCCGTTGTCAAGGTATGGCTCCGTTTTTTGTGCATGTAAGCATCCGTATGTAATCCGTATGGCATCCGTGTGGCGAGATTTTCTCGCAGACTTGCAAAACCGACATATAATGGATCCCAATGACAGGTTTTAAATAAAAAAAGAAAGAATAGATATATACACATAGAATGCATATATATATATAGTACAGACCAAAAGTTTGGACACACCTCATTCAAAGATTTTTCTGTATTTTCATGACTATGAAAATTGTACATTCATACTGAAGGCATCAAAACTATGAATTAACACATGTGGAATTATATACTTAACAAAAAAGTGTGAAACAACTGAAAATATGTATTATATTCTAGGTTCTTCAAAGTAGCCACCTTTTGCTTTGATTACTGCTTTGCACACTCTTTTGGTCTGTACTGTATATATACATGTCATTGTGACACATATATATATATTTATAGTTCATACACTTCTACATAGCATAATAGCTGCTAATTAAATTTGCCGGCTTCTGTAAAATCATTACAGAACCCGACATGAAATGACACATGGTTTACATACAGTAAACCATTTAATTTCATGTAGTTTGATATATGGTTTTGATTAACAATTAGCTAAGTGTATGTGTGCAAAATTTCAGATTTGTAGGTGTTAATTTAACATGTAAATTCGTTTTAAAAAAATGCGTAGGCTCCAGTGGTATTTTCTCCACCAGACAGGGAAAACCAGTGACTAAGGACAGATATTAATAGCCTAGGGAGGGACCAATGTTTTTGGGCCCCCCCTGGATACTAACATCTGGCCCCAGCCACCCCAGAAAAGACACATCTATTATTAGATGCGCCTTTTCTGGCACTTAGCCCGTCTATTCCATTGACTTTAGCTGTGGCTAATGGGTTAATAATGGGTTAATGTCACCTTGCTATTGAAAGGCAACATTAATCCGGGTTCATAATGGAGAGTTGTCAATTAGACAGCTATCCATTATTAATCCTATTGAAGTAAATGGTTAAAAAAAACACACACATTAATTAAAAATTATTTTAATGAAATAATGACACATAGTTTTTGACCACATTTTATTGTACTGGTAATCCTTCTTTATTATTATTATTATTTATTTATATAGCGCCATTAACCCATTAGTGACAGAGCCATTTTGCAGCTTAATGACCGGGCCAATTTTTACAATTCTGACCACTGTCACTTTATGAGGTTATAACTCTGGAACGCTTTAACGAATCCAGATGATTCTGAGATAGTTTTTTTCGTGACACATTGTACTTCACGTTAGTGGTAAAAAAAAATTTATATGACTTGCGCTTATTTATGAAAAAAATGGAAATATGGCAAAAATTTTGAAAATGTAGCAATTTTCAAATTTTCAATTTGTATGCCCTAAAATCAGAGAGATATGTCACACAAATTTCTTAATAAATAACATTTCCCACATGTCTACTTTACATCAGCACAATTTTGGGAACAAAATTTTTTTTTGTTACGAAGTTATAAGGGTTAAAAGTTGACCAGCAATTTCTCATTTTTACACCATTTTTTTTGGGGCCACCTCACATTTGAAGTCAATTTGAGGGGTCTATATGATAGAAAATGCCCAAAATGGACACCATTCTAAAAACTGCACCCCTCAAGGTGCTCAAAACCATATTCAAGAAGTTTATTAACCCTTTAAATGCTTCACAGGAACTGAAGCAATGTGGAAGGAAAAAATTAACATTTAACTTTTTTTGCAAAAGCTTTACTTCGGAACAAATTTTTTTTATTTTCACAAGTGTTAAAAGAAAAAATGAACCACAAAATTTGTTGTGCAATTTCTCCTGAATACGCCGATACCCCATATGTGGGGGTAAAACACTTTTTGGGCGCACGGCAGAGGTCGCAATGGAAGGAGCGCCGTTTGACTTTTTCAATGCAGAATTGGCTGGACGCCATGTCACGTTTAGAGAGCCCCTGATGTGCCTAAACAGTGGAAACCCCCAACAAGTGACCCAATTTTGGAAACTAGACCCCTTAAGGAACTTATCTAGATGTGTGGTGAGCACTTTGAACCTCCAAGTGCTTCACAGGAGTTTGTAACGTAGAGCCATGAAAATAAAAAATCATATTTTTTACACAAAAACGATCTTGTCACCCCAATTTTTATTTTCCCAAGGGTAACAAGACCACAAAAGTTTTTGTGCAATTTGTCCTGAGCATGCTGATACCCCATATGTGGGGGTAAACCACTGTTTGGGTGCATGGCAGAGCTTGGAAGGGAAGGAGCACCGTTTGACTTTTTTCAATGCAGAATTGGCTGGACGCCATGTCGCGTTTGTAGAGGCCCTGATGTGTCTAAACAGTGGAAACCTACAACAAGTGACCCCATTTTGGAAACTAGACCCCCTAAGGAACTTATCTAGATGTGTGGTGAGCACTTTGAACCCCCAAGTGCTTCACAGAAGTTTATAACGCCCGGGCGTGAAAATAAAAAATCATATTTTTTCCACAAACCTGATCGTTTAGTCCCCAATTTTTTATTTTCCCAAGGTAACAGGAGAAATTAGACCACAAAAGTTGTTGTCCAATTTGTCCTGAGTACGCTGATACCCCATATGTGGGGGGGGGACCACTGTTTGGGCGCACGGCAGGGCTCGGAAGGGAAGGAGCGCCATTTGACTTTTTGAACGCCACAGCGTTTTTGGAGACCCCCTGATGTGCCTAAATAGTGGAAACCCCTCAATTCTAGCTCCAACCCTAACCCCAACACACCCCTAACCCTAATCCCAACCCTAACCTTAATACCAACCCTAATTCCAACCCTAATTCTAACTCTAACCCTAATTGTAACCCTAACCCTAATTATAACCTTAACCCTAAGGCTAGGTTCATATTGCGTTTTACCAGCCCGTTCAAAACATAGCATTGACGGGCTGGTAACGGTATAGCATAACGCGATCACGTTATGCTATACCCGCTAGCGCAGAGGAATCAGCAGATGATTCATCTGCGCTAGTGGTGACGGAGCACAGACGCGATGCGCCCTCAAATGGGGTGAATGGCAGCGTTAACGGACTGCGTTACACCGCATTAAACCCCCGGTTAACGCAGTCCGTCTATCGGACTGCCATAACGCAGTATGAACCCAGCCTAACCCTAACCCTAATGCTAACCCTAATTATAACCCTAACCCTAGTTATAACCCTAACCCTAATGGAAAAATGAAAATAAATAAAATCTCTTTATTTTATTATATGTACCTAACCAAGTGGGTGATATAGGGGGGGGGTTTATGTACTGTTTTTTTTATTTTGATCACTGTGATAGTTTATCACAGTGATCAAAATGTACTTTTAGAGAATGAATGAATAATTTTTTGAATTTGCCGCCAGGCAGATTCGGCGGGCGCACTGCGCATGCGCCTGCCATTTTTTTTTTACTGGATGAAGAAGCCGGCCTGAACGGAGGACAGGGGGAGGAATGGAGGCCAGGGGGAGGATCGGACCACACAGAGGGGAGGATCGGAGGACACGGGACCCCTGCAGGTACAGGGGGGAGATCGGGGTCCCGGGACACTATTTCTCTCCCCTCTGATGTGCGATCACATCAGAGGGGAGAGAAATTTACAGGCCGGGATCGCGGCTGTGATCTCTCTTTTGTGATCGCCGCTATATGGCGATCGCAAAAGAGTGGTGACTGGGGGGCCCCTATTATGTTCTCTGGGGTCTCGGCTACCCCAGGCAGCCGAGACCCCAGAGAAAATCGCCCATTCCCCCTGTCACCTCGCGGCGGGCGCACCACTCATGCGCCCGCCATTTTGAAGCATGGCGCCGGCACCGGGGACACCGGAGGGCCCTGGGGCCATAAGGAGGGTTCAGGGGCCACAGTGGGGGTCCCAGGGACCCTTTTTCTCTCTCCTCTGATGTTCGATGACATCAGAGGAGAGAGAAATTAAATGGCACATTGTTTTTTTTTTTTGTTGCGATCGTCATTATAGGGTTATTAACGGCGATCGCAACATCGGTGTCGGTAAAAACCGACCCGATTCATGTTCTCTGGAGTCTAGGCTACCCCCGGTGGCCAAGACCCCGGAGAAAATGCGCCTCTGGGGGGCGCTATAGGCTTTTTCCACAGCGCCGTTAATTAACAGCGCTGTGGTTTAAGTACCCTTAATGACCACCGTTAAAAGGCGTATCGGCGGTCGTTAAGGGTTAATTCCATGGTGCTGTACATGAGAAGGGGTTACATACAAAGTTATAAATATCGTTTACAGTAAACAAATTTACAATGACAGACTGGTACAGAGGGGAGAGGACACTGTCCTTGCGGACTTACATTCTACGGGATAATGGGGAAGAAACAGAAGGGCGGGGGTGCGGCAGCTCTGGTGGTGGCTGCGATGTGGCAGCTCTGGTGGTGGCGGCGTGGCGGCAGCTAGGGTGGTGGCGGCTAGGCGGCAGCTCGGGTGGTGGCGGCGAGGCGGAATGGTTATTGCAGGCTGTAGGCTTTCCTGAAGAGATGGGTTTTCAGGTTCCGTCTGAAGGATCCAAGGGTGGTGGATAATCGTACATGTTGAGGCGTGGAATTCCAGAGGATGGGGGATATTCGGGAGAAATCTTGGAGGCGGTTGTGTGAGGAACGAATAAGTGTGGAGGATAGTAGGAGGTCTTGGGAGGATCGAAGATTACGTGAAGGAAGATATTGTGAGATTAGTTCAGAGATATAGGGAGGAGACAGGTTGTGGACGGCTTTGTAGGTCAGTGTTAGTAGTTTGAACTGGATTTGCTGGGGAATTGGGAGCCAGTGGAGGGATTTGCAGAGGGGAGAAGCAGGGGAGTAGCGAGGGGAGAGGTGGATTAGTCGGGCAGCAGAATTGAGGACAGATTGGAGTGGTGCAAGAGAGTTGACGGGGAGGCCACAGAGGAGGGTGTTGCAGAAATCAAGGCGGGAGATGATGAGGGCATGCACAAGAGTTTTAGTAGATTGAGGGCTGAGGAAGGGACGGATTCTGGAAATGTTTTTAAGTTGGAGGCGACAGGAGGTGGCAAGAGTTTGGATGTGTGGTTTGAAGGACAGGGCAGAGTCAAGAGTTACTCCGAGGCAGCGGATTTCAGGTGCGGGAGAGATCGTGATGCCATTTACCATAATAGATAGATCGGGTAGGGAAAATACGTGAGATGGAGGAAAGATGATGAGTTCGGTTTTGTCTACATTGAGTTTTAGGAAGCGAGAGGTGAAGAAGGAGGATATGGCTGATAGACACTCCGGGATTCTGGACAGCAGAGAGGTGACATCTGGGCCAGAGAGGTAGATCTGAGTATCGTCCGCATAGAGGTGGTACTGGAAGCCATGGGACTTTATGAGTTGTCCTAGGCCAAGGGTATAGATGGAAAAAAGTAGGGGCCCCAGGACAGAGCATTGAGGGACTCCAACAGACAGAGGGCGGGATGAGGAGGTAGAGTGGGAGTGGGAGACGCTAAATGTGCGGTCGGAAAGGTAAGTGGCGATCCAGGACAGGGCAAGGTCTTTGATGCCATGGGAAGAAAGAATCTGTAGCAGTAGGCAGTGGTCGACTGTGTCAAAGGCAGAGGACAGGTCAAGGAGGAGGAGGATGGAGAACTGTCTGTTAGCTTTGGCTGTGAGTAAGTCGTTAGTAATTTTGGTCAGGGCAGTTTCAGTGGAGTGGTGGGGGCGGAAGCCAGATTGGAGGTTGTCGAGGAGAGAGTTAGATGAGAGGTGGGAGGAGAGTTGAGCGTGGACATGCTGCTCAAGGAGTTTGGAAGCAAACGGGAGCAATGATATTGGGCGATAGCTGGGCATAGCAGTTGGGTCAAGGTTTGTTTTTTTGAGGATGGGTGTGATGGTGGCATATTTGAAGGCAGAGGGAAAGGTACCAGAAGATAGCGATAGGTTGAAGAGATGCGTTAGGTCTGGCATGAGCATGTTAGTGAGGTTGGGGAGCAGGTGGGAAGGGATGGGGTCAAGTGTACAGGTGGTGAGGTGTGATTTGAAAAGCAGATGAGTAAGCTCTCCTTCAGTGATGTTGGAGAGGGAGGCTAGTAGGGAAGGACAGAGGTCTGGTATATGGAGTGGTTGGGGTGGTGGAACAGTAAAGGTTTGCCTTGTTTGGTCGATCTTATTTTTGAAGTAGGTGGCAAAGTCCTCGGCAGAGATGAGGGGAGTTGGAGGTGGCAGTGGTGGGCAGAGGAGAGAGTTGAATGTGCTGAACAGTTGTTTTGGGTTGTAGGATAATGAAGATACCAGGTTTGCGAAATAGGTCTGTTTAGCAGAGGTGAGGGCTATTTTGAAGGCAAGTGTAGCTTGTTTGAAAGCAGTGAAGTCGTCTGGCAGGCGTGTTTTCTTCCAATGCCGCTCTGCGACCCTGGATGATTGTCAAAGTTTTTTGGTGAGATTGTTGTGCCAGGGTTGCTTATTTATTCGTCGCACTTTGCCATGCGTGAGAGGGGCGACTGAGTCTATGGCAGATGTGAGGGTGGTGTTATAGAAAGCAGCGGCGCTGTCTGTGTCGTGGAGTGAAGATATGGAGGACAGAGGTAGAAGAGAATCTGAGAGTCTGTGAATGTCTAGGTGTGCAAGGTTTCTGCGAGGATGTGCCAGTGGCTGAGCATAGGGGGCAGGTGAAGAGGACAGGGATGAGAAGGTGAGTAGGTGGTGGTCAGATAGGGGGAGGGGAGAGGTTGTGAAATTAGATAGGGAGCAGAGGCGGGTGAAGATGAGGTCTAATGTATGTCTGTGAGGTCGGGACCGCCACCATCTTAGATAGGGCCTGTACCAGCCTCCATTTTGTCAGTTCACAGAGCCACAGACTGCTAACTACACAGGGCCTATTAGCATATCCAGTACGACCGGTTTTGATGTCCACTATGAATCAAAAGGGCTTTAATATGCTAATTGGTTTAGGCCAGTGTCTGAATGGGATGGTCATTGGTATGTTGAATGGCTCGGACTCAGGCCAGTATTTCCTGCTCCATATGAATTGCAGGCTAGTTAATATGCGTGCTTCAAAGCAAAGGGGAAGGACCTAGCAGTTTTAAGAACTGTAGCCATGAAGAAGCTGGGGCATTTTTTTTTCTCACAGCAACAAGAAGCACAAGACAGAGCTGATTTGCCTTGCCAAATGGAGCAGCAGCACATGCTGTGGGGACTGTCCAGCAACTGAAGACTTACCTGGGGATGGCCTTGCCAAATGGAGCAGCAGCACATGCTGTGGGGACTGTCCAGCAACTGAAGACTTACCTGGGGATGGCAGAGCTCCTGCCTTCCCATGACCATACTACCCGGTAATATTGATCTATAGCTTATACCTTTAAGCCTTGTACATTATCGTTGTATTTTTTCTCTGACTGCAAATCCATTGTAATTACGTTGTATAGCTTTACTGTATATTTCTGTAATTATCTAGTGCGCCCTTAAGGCGATTAAACCATAAAATTAATCTTGGGCTGATGCTCTTACTCTGATCACGAATCTTAGAATACCCAGTGGGTAACAGGACAACCTCCCCGGCGGCCATTTGCTCTAGGTGCAGTTCCCTTACTGACCTGAGAGACAAAGGGGGCGCCGGAGAGCTGTACCTGTGGAGTTACGTCCCATTGGTGACGTGGGAGGAAAGGGGATCGTCCGTCACATTTGGTAGCGGCGGTGGTATCAGAAGCTGTGATACCCAGGCTACCATGTGGCGGTCGGCTTAGTTCCTCACAATTGGTGGCAGCAGTGGGATCAGAGTAATAGTGTGCGTGGGACCCCTACTCCCAGACACTAGAGACTACCAGCAGTACGTTCACCGCTGGGGTCTTAAGGTCAGCCCAGCACTAGACGGTCAGAGTGTAAATATAATAAGTTGTGTGCAAGGTCGGGGTTGCAGCTGTTTCAGTAACCAAAGGTTCCCAAGATGGCGGAAGGCACCAGGAGTAGGGCAAAGGGGGAGGCCAATGCTGTGGCCTATGAGGGGTTCAATACCGATGAGGGGGAGCTCAGCCAGGGCTCCCCAAGGAGCCCGACCCCCGTGCTCAGTCTCACAGTGGACTGTCCACCCCCTGCCCGTCCCAGCCTGTCCAGATCGGAGGCCCTTTTCCAAGCGGCTATGGCACAGCTCGAGGCTGGTAATGACGCCGCCTATGACAGACTCAGACTGGCGGCAGAGAGAGCAGCGGAGCGTGAGCAAGCAGCCTCAGAGAGAGCAGTGGAGCGTGAGCAAGCAGCAGCAGAGCATGAGCATACAGAACGTGTGTTGCAGGCTACAGAACGCCGTGAAGCTGCGGAACGCTGGCACCGACTGGAGATGGCTCAGCACGGGCCCCCGCTGGACGCACCAGGCCCACCGGAGACAAGGGCTTCCAAGGTCCGGGCGGAGGACTTTCCCTTACTTGAAAAGGATGGTGACCTGGATTCCTTTCTGCTGGCTTTTGAGAGGACATGCCTCCAACATCATCTGGCCCCGGATCAGTGGGCAAGGTACCTGACCCCCCGTTTGAGGGGTAAGTCCCTGGAAGTTTTGGGGGACTTACCTGCCGGGGAGGAGCAGGACTACAACGGCATCAAGCGGGCCCTGATCCAGCACTACAACCTCACCCCGGAGTCGTACCGCAGGAAGTTCAGGAGCCTGCAGCGGGGTTCAAAGGACACCTGGACCGACCACATGCGGGCCCTGCTGAGAGCTGCGGAGCACTGGACCTCGAGTCTAGAGCTCACTACCCGCCAGGAGGTCCAGGAACTGTTTGTCATGGAGCAATTCTTGTGGAACTGCCCAGAGGACCTCCAGCAGTTCCTCCGTGACCGGAAACCAAAGGGGGCTTCTGCTACAGCCGCCCTGGCAGACGAGTATGCCAACAACAGGGCGCCGGAGCCAAAGAAGCCTGACAGCAGCACCTGGAGAGGGGGTAAAGGGTATGCCACACTAAACAATATCGCTAACGGATCGCTAAAAAACGTCACTATTTAGCGATCCTGTTAGCGATGTTGTTCAGTGCGGCAGCTTCCAGCGACGAGCTTCCTGCTGTGATCTCGCTCGTCGCTGGAATCGCTCCGGACCCTATTTTCTCGTCGGCGCTCCCGCTGGGTAAGTATCTAATCGCTGTGTGGCACCTTTTCTTAGCGATTTAGCGGTACTTTTGTACCGCTAAAGTCGTTAAGAAGATCGCTAACGGCGATAGCGTCGTTAACTATATCGCTAAATGTGGCCGCATTTAGCGATATAGAAACAATCCCGCTAGCGATCGCATTAGTATGCGTCGTTATCGTGATCGCTAGCGGGATTGTTTAGTGTGGCAGTACCTTAAGCCCAATCCTGCCCCAGCCCCATATCCAGTCCCCAGAGTGCAAGGGATGTACCCCCCGGCTGCCCTCTGCAGGCCAGGAACAGAACCTAGACGTTGTCATAATTGCAATCAGCCAGGACACTTTAAGGCTGCGTGTCCCCAGCGCCAGAAGGCCCCATCCCTGTCTCAGAAATCGACCACTGTTTTGTGTGTGGGAGGGGGTGGTGGGAGGTCCCTAGACAATTACCAACCCGTCACCATCGGCCGCTCAGCGGTCATGGGACTGGGGACACAGGCGCTGAACGAACCCTGGTACGCCCTGAGGTGGTGTCCCCTCAAGACTTGGTACCTGGGAAAACCCTTTCCGTCTCCGGAATTGGAGGCGTTGAACCGGCGCTGCCCGTTGCCAAGGTGTATTTGGACTGGGGCGCCGGGAGGGTGATGCGGGAGGTGGGAGTAACGCCGAATATTCCTGCAAATGTGTTGCTTGGGACCGATTTGGGGCGGCTAGTGTCCCAGTATGTGGCCACTGAACCCCCAAGTTCGGCTCCCCAAGAATGTCATGACTCTACTGTGAATGTTAATGTATTGAATGTGCCCCCAACAGTGGAGGAGGGAGTGAAACCTGATGGTAAGCCATGCACTGACACTACACACACAGGGCTCACAGTGAGGACAGGTGAGGAGGCTGTAGGGGAGAGCTCAGAGGTGGAGGGAGGGGCCGCTATGGGCAGTGTAGGGCCCCTAAGTGAACCCAGCCTGCTGAGTCTAGGGCCCCTGCAGGAAGAGGAACAGGCCATGGGGGGAGGGGGCGTCCCGGGAGAGGAGCCACCAGGTAAGACCCCAGGGCAGGAGTTCCCCACATCCGGGATGTCAGGAAGTCAGGGAAGTCTGCCTGACCCGGCGACTTGGTCAGGGGACGAGGGAAAGCAGGCGCTACCCATGGTCTCAGCGGTCGTGGCCGCTGTTACCAGGAGTGGGAGCGCTGAAGCCCAAGGAGCCTCGCGGAGGTCCGACGGTTTCCCCCTCTCCGACCAAGTGGCTGCCGAGTCAGACAGTAGCCAGGAGACAGATCCCGGGGAACTAACAGAGGACATGGCAGTTTCATCAATTCTTGCCACATCAAGTCAGGGATTTCAGGCAGCGTTGGAAGCTGACCCTAGCCTGAAGACTCTCAACGAGCAGGCGGCACAGCCTCCCCTGGAGTCCGACCGCGAGCGAGTGGTCTGGGACCAGGGACGGCTGTACCGGGTAACGGTCCAGCAGGGTTCACCGGAGGCGTGGCCCAGGGACCGACAGTTAGTGGTACCCCATCCGTTCAGGGCGGAATTGTTGCGGATCGCACAGGAGATTCCAATGGCTGGACACCTAGGGATCACTAAAACCAGGGCCAGGCTAGCTCAGCATTTCTACTGGCCTGGAATGAGGACCGAGGTGATAGCCTACTGCCGTTCGTGTGACACCTGTCAGAGGGTGGGGAAGGCGGGCCGCGCCCCAAAGCCCCACTGGTAACTCTGCCCATCATCAAAGAGCCTTTCTCGAGGGTGGCTGTGGATCTCATTGGACCTCTGTCCACTCCCAGCCGCTCCGGGAAATGCTTCATACTAACGGTAGTGGACTATGCCACCCGGTACCCGGAGGCGGTAGCTTTGTCGTCCATTCGGGCCGACAAAGTGGCCACTGCCTTACTGGAGATTTTCTCCAGAGTGGGGTTTCCCAAGGAAATGCTCACCGACCGAGGGACCCAGTTCATGTCGCAGCTGATGGAGTCTCTCTGTAAGCAGGTACAGGTGCAACATCTGGTGGCCAGCCCGTATCACCCACAGACCAATGGCTTGTGTGAGGGTTCAATGGCACCTTAAAGCAGATGCTGAAGATGTTGGTCGACTCCCACGGGAGAGACTGGGAGCGGTATCTCCCACACCTGCTGTTTGCCTACCGGGAGGTCCCACAGGCCTCAACGGGTTCTCCCCCTTTGAGCTCCTGTACGGGCGACATGTACGGGGGCCCCTTGCTCTGGTGAAGGAAGCGTGGGAAGGGGATTTAGCCACCCCTGGAGTGTCGGTCATTGAGTGTGTCGTGCACTTCCGGGACCGAATGATGGCCTTGACGTGGCTGGTGCATGATAATATGGCCCAAGCTCAGGCTGACCAGAAGCGATGGTACGACCAGAATGCTTGTGAGCGGACCTACCAGGTGGGTCAAAAGGTGTGGGTACTGGTCCCCGTAACCCAAAACAAGCTTCAGGCGGCCTGGGAGGGTCCATACCTCGTGCACGAGCAGCTCAACGCCGTCACCTACCTGGTCACCCTGGACCACGCCCGTGGAAGGAGGAAGGCCTTCCATGTGAACATGATGAAGGCCCACCATGAGCGGGAGGCTTATGCTCACCCAGTGTGCAACCTTCCAGAGGAAGGAGAGGCAGAAACCCTCCTCGATCTGCTCACCCAAGCCAAGGCGGGTGGATCCATCGAGGATGTGGGGGTTGGCCACCAGCTCTCGGAGGACCAACGTTCCCAGCTGGGGGCCACCCTGCACCCCTTTCGGGAGTTGTTCAGCAGCCTGCCCGGAAGGACTGAGGCAGCAGTCCATGACGTGGACACTGGCAACCACCCCCCAATCCGGCGTTCAGCATATCGGGTCTCTCTTGAGGTGCAGCAGCAGATGTGCCAAGAGATAGACGAGATGCTGAGGCTGGGGGTGATCCAAGCGTCCAACAGCGTGTGGGCTTCGCCTGTAGTCCTCGTCCCTAAAAAGGACCGAACTACGCGGTTCTGCGTGGACTACAGGGGGCTCAACGCTGTGACGGTCACCGATGCGTACCCAATGCCGCGCATCGATGACCTGCTCGACCAGCTGGCCGGGACCAAGTACCTGACCATCATGGATCTGAGCAGGGGGTATTGGCAGATCCCCCTGACCCCTAGGGCACGGGAACGCTCTGCCTTTATCACCCCATTCGGACTGTACGAGTCTACTGTGATGCCCTTCGGCATGAAGAATGCCCCTGCCACTTTTCAGCGGATGGTCAACACGCTGCTCGAGGGACTGGAAGGGTATGCGACCGCGTACCTGGATGACATTGCCATCTTCAGTCCCACCTGGGAGGATCACCTAGAGCACCTGGCGCAGGTGCTCGGGCGGATCCAGAAAGCAGGCTTGACCATTAAGCCGGAAAAATGCCAGCTGGGTATGAGTGAGGTCCACTACCTGGGACACCGGGTAGGTGGGGGAGCTCTGAAGCCAGAGCCCGGGAAGGTGGATGCCATCGCATCCTGGCCCACCCCAGGACCAAGAAGCAGGTGATGTCCTTCTTGGGTACTGCTGGGTACTATAGGAGGTTTGTTCCACACTATAGTGCCCTGGCCAAGCCCCTGACGGACCTCACCAAGAAGAGGCTGCCCGTCGCAGTCGACTGGACAGTCGCCTGCGAGACAGCTTTCCAGGCGCTCAAGACCGCCCTTTCTAGTTCTCCTGTACTACAGGCAGCCGACATCACGCGGCCGTTCTTAGTACAGACCGACGCCAGCGACTTCGGCCTTGGTGCTGTGCTCAGCCAGATTGACACTACAGGCCATGAACACCCCGTTTTGTACCTGAGCAAACGATCTACAGGACCCATATTCCTGGTGGGAGATAAAGTATGGTTGTCTACCAAAAACATTCGGCTGAAAGTTCCTTCTGCTAAGCTAGGTCCCAGGTTTGTAGGTCCTTATGAGCTAATTGAGATTGTCAATCCAGCCTTTCGCTTACGCCTTACTCCGTAGCTTTGGATCCCCAATCTGTTCCATAAGTCTCTCTTGAAGCCATTTCCTCTGATGGGTCTCCATCCCCTCTGCCACCAGTTTTGGTGGATGGGCAGATGGAGTATGAGGTGTAACGGATTGTGTATTCGCGCATGGTCCTCAGTTTGCTGCAGTATTTGGTCCATTGAAGGGGTTATGGTCCTGAGGATCGATGCTGGGTCCCGGTACGATCGGTTCCTGACAATTGATTGATTCAGGTGTTTCATGCGCGGTATCCTGTGAAACCTGGCGGTCCGGAGGCCCCCCTTTGAGAAGAGGGTACTGTCATGATCCAGACCGGGTTTTGAGTCCTGTTTTCCCTTTTTTCCTGGTCTGGTCATGTCAAGAGTTAACCTTTCTCAGCCTCTGTCTGGGTTCAGGTTGGCTATTTATCGCCGCTGCTTCCTGCAGGCTATGTCAATTATAGTTTTTTGCCTAGGGCTGCTGTAGCTGACTCTGATTGCTCTGATTGGTCCTGCTTCGTTTGTTATCTGATCCTGTGTCTCTGTTCTCCCCCCATTCCCGTCCTGACTCAGTGTTTCCCTTTAGTGTACTGAGTCCCTGGTTGTGACTTGGCTTGTATCCTGACCTGCTTCTGTCTTTGTCTTATCCGCTTCTGACCATTGCTGATTCCCTGGCTTCTCTATGACCATGAGTTTTCTTATTCCTTTGGTACTGTGCTACAGTCTAGGATTTGACCCGGCTTGTCTGACTATTCTGCTGCGACCTGTGGTAGCCTTGCTGCTGCACTGCAGGCCAGTTCTGTTTAGGTGCAGTCCTGCGTCCACTCTACTGCCATCTTGTGGAGCCTGTACTTACATGCATCGCGGAAGCATGATAGGTCTAAAAAGCTAATTGAAAAGATCATTGTCTTTCACAAAAAAAGTAAAGGATACAAAATTAATCTTCCTAGAGTTACAGATGGAAACATATTTCGCAAATCCTAACTTAAATGAACACTGGCTACACTTCCTAGATGTAGGAAAAAGAGGATGTTATCACCAGCTATCTCTGGGAAGAGAAATTATTAAAAACTTTAAGTGACTGCAAGAAAACTTCAGAAAGATTTGGTTGACGCAGACACTGAGTTTTCAGTTTGCACAGTAAGGAGCATGATAAGCACCGAAGGTCTCCATGCCTGATCTCAAGACATACACTTCTGCTGACCCACAAACAAAAGAAAATTTGTATCCAATTTGCTCAAAAACATGTAAATAACCACAGAAGTCTGTGAACTGTATTCTGTGAAGCGAAAGAAAACTGGTACTTTTTGGGTACATGATTAAGTGATAAGTCTGGAGGAGAAAGAAGGAAGCATACACCAAAAAGATTACCCCACCTACAGTGAAGCATGGCAGTAGCTCAGTGATGCTCTGGTGCCAGTTTGCTTCCTCTGGCACTAAAACATGTAGTGTGCAGAGGGCAAGATGAATTTAATCAAGAATCAGAAAATCCTCAGAGATAACATCATAATGTACTGTATATTTCATGCATTCTGTGAGGAAATAAAGTTATCATTTGACCTCAAAAGGACAAAAATCCCAAGGATATCTCAAAATCCACAAAGGATTAGTTTCAGAGGAACCATGGAATATACTGGAGAAGACATCACAGTTGCTTAACTTGAACCCCATAAAAAATCTTTAGTGGCTTTTGAAGATGTCTGTTAAAGCATGAAAATCTAGGAATATTAGAGGCATGGTCTAAGATTCCTTAAGCACACTACCAGAAGCTGGTGTTTGGCTTTGCATCACGAATTCAGCAAGTCATAACAACTAAAGGGTGGTCTACTAAGTACTAAAGACACTTTTCATGAAGGGGATGAATAATTCTTATACTGCAGTAGTCAGTAAAAGTTACATTTTTTGTTATATTTAGAGAAACCACTTGTAATATTAAATGTGAAGTTACTTAAATTGTTCATGTCTGATTGGTTTATGTCAAAAAGCAGAAATTTTATATATTTTCAGAATAAACCTACTTTTCAATATGAGTTGAATAATTTTTAATTGCAGCTTTAGATTAAGAGAACCATAGAGTGAAAATGGGTCCTTCAATAAGTTTTGAGTTTTGCCACCTTGTTCTTTATGTAGCTCCATAGATAACTTGTAAGACGCTATATAGTGGTAACTCATATTCGTCTCTTACTTTTACAATATGTCACCTATTATCACCTACCTGACATTTACCACCTATTAACAGGATTGTTAATAGGCTCACCACTGGGGGCACCACCACAAATCATAAGGTTAGATGTTTCATGTCCACTGTTCTATTACACAGCCATCTTAATAGGATTTTGCATGAAGCAACACTGTATGCACCTTACTACTTCATTCAAAGTCTGTTTGGGCTGACAGAAATAGCTGAGTACAACACTTTACTGTTTCCCTCAGCCCCTTTCACAATTAATGGTGTGGCACATTTTACTCTGAAGTCTAGTCTGGCTCCTCCTCACCACGATTGTGATGTGTAGGGGAACAGGAAGGATACCATGTGATTAAAGGAGAGGTCCTTGCAATGAAACACGTATTACTAGTGATGAGCGAGAACTAAAATGCTCAGGTGCTCGTTGCTCGGGTCGAGCAGGTTGGAATACTCGGGTGCTTGATCCAAGCAACGAGCCCAATGTAAGTCTCATGGAGACCCAAGCATTTTTACCGCGATCCCCCAGGGGGTCCTTTCAAGGTCTAAAAACTTCAGAAAATGATGGAAATACTGCTCAAATAACACAGGGGCATCATTGGGATCGCCCCTGGAAGCATTTCTGACTCCTAGGTCACAGCTTTAAACAATGTTTTCAGAGTTTCATGCCATTTTTACCGGTGCACCAAAATGAAATCAAAACCGGTTTTGCGGGGGTTTGCGGGGCTGTGCAAGGCTTGTGCCGGTGCTGTGCAAGCTGTGCAGGGCTGTGCCGTTGCTGTGCGGGGCCTGTGCGGGGCTGTGCCTGCTTTGCCGGTGCTGTGCAGGGCTTTGCCGGACTCTGCTGGTGCTGTACGGGGCTGTGCTGGCCTTTGCCAGGCCTGTGCGGGGCTGTGCCGGTCTCTGCCGGGCCTGTGCAGGGCTGTGCGGGCCTGTGCAGGGCCTGTGCCAGCTCTACTGGCTGTGCGGACATCTTCCGATGGGACTACTTGTCCCGTCTGGCTAAGGCTACTACAGTGACAGCATTAGCGGATGATGGAAAAGTAGTATTCCCATCATCCGGCTAATGTGAATATAAAAAAAAAAACACATACAGAACATACAACATATAACATACAGTACATACACATAACATACAACACATAACAGAGTACATACTCACCGCACACACATAATTCCCCGAAGCCTTCGTCTCCTACAAATAATATTAAAATAATAAACACAACTGTATACTCACCTTTCTGCCGTAATCCATTAATAACGAGGGTCCCACATCGACCTCCCGTGGAGAACTGCCACATCAGCTGATGCGACCGCTCTCCCAGGGGCTCCAGCAATACAGTGACGGAGATAACCCTCCACCGGGAGGTCACAGGAGTTCACCTACGGCAGCACTACAGTGTGGGAAATTTCTCACGCAGCAGTGCTGCCGTAAAGTGAACTCCAATAACACACTGCAGGAGGGTTATCTCCGGTCAGTGTGTCATTAGAGGCCCTGTAGAGCGGTCACATCTGCTGATGTGGCAGCTTTCCACGGGAGATCATCGTGTGACACTCGTTTTTAAAAAGGGACTGCGTCGGAAAGGTAAGTGTAGGTTGGTTTGTTTTTTTAAATTTTTTGCAGGTGATCGATGGCTAAGATCTGGGCGTACAATAAAAATTCTGAAAAACCGTGTTGAGTTTTATTTCATTAAAATTCTTTTTTCTGGCTGTGTCTTTTTTTTAACCCTTTATTAATATAAGATTAATAATGGAGAGGCGTCTTATTGACGCCTCTCCATTATTAACCAGGCTGCTACACTGCTACACGGAAGTGGGAAGAGTGGGGCTAAGTGCCAGAATTGGCGCATCTTATAGATGCGCCATTTCTGGGACGGCTGTGGGCTGGTATTTGTAGCCAGGGGGGCCAATATCCATGGCCCCTTCCTAGGCTATGAATATTACCCCTCAGCTGTCTGCGTAGCCTTTCTGGCTATAAAATATAGGGGGACCCTGCATCATTTTTTTGGGGGTCCCCATATTTTAATAGCCAGTAAGGGTTATGCAGACAGCTGTGGGCTGATATTCATAGCCTAGGAAGGAGCCATGAGTATTTCCCCCTTCAAAAAGGGGGGGGCTACAAATATTGACCCCCAGCCATCGGCTTTTCCCCTCTGGCACAGAAAATTGCGCGGGAGCCCACGCCTTTTTTTAATAAAATATATATGGCTATATATCTATAGATATATCTATGGATAAATCTTTAGAAATATCTATGGATATATCTATGGCTATATATCTATGGATATATCCATGGATATATCCATAGATATATTCATAGATATACAGTATCTATAGTTATATCCATAGATATTTAGCCATAGATATATCCATTGATATATCTAAAGACTTTCCCATCATCCGCTAAATCTGTCACTGTAGCAGGCATAGCCGGATGGGACAAGTAGTCCCATCGGATGATGCCCACACAGCCAGCAGAGCGGGCACAGGCCCCGCACAGCACCGGCAGAGGCCAGCACAGATCCGCACAGGCTCGGCAGAGGCCATCGCAGCCCCGCACAGCATCGGCAGAGGCTGGCACAGCCCCGCACAGCACCAGCAGAGGCAGGCACAGCCCCACACAGCACCAGCAAAGGTCGGCACAGCCCTGCACAGCACCGGCAAAGGCCAGCAAAACACCGCACAGGCCTCGCACAGCACCGGCACATCCCTGCACAGGCCGACACAGCACCGGCACATCCCTGCACAGCACCGGCACAGCCCTGCACAGCACAGTCAGAGCCCAGCACAGCCCCGCACAGAGCCCCGCACAGATAGGTGAAAGGGGCCACCGAGCAGGGCAGCGCCCGGTCTCTTATACCCCTGATGATGCTGTTAGGCCAGCCAATCACTGCACGACCACAGCAAAGATGGCTGCAGCATTTTATTTGCCAGTCAGACAATCCCTGCAGCGTGATTGGGTCTCTAAAGTCCTTCAAAAATGCTGGGTGGAGAACCGAGTACCCGCCGAGTAATCCCGGTAATACTCGGTGCTCCCGAGTACACCAAGTACCGTGATACTCGGGCGAGTACCGAGTAGTGGCGAGCACGTTCGCTCATCACTACTTATTACCTATCCCATGGATTCTGGGAAAACACTTTTAACAATCATCATAAATCTCCTTTTAGAAGATAATGGTCAAGGACTGACCACATCAAGGAAACAGACACCTCAAGTAGAAGCTTAATTGTCTCAATTTGTAAAATCTGAAGTCTCCCTTTATTTCCGATTATTTCAGAACAATCCAGGTCATACATGTAACAAAGTGGCCCGGAGTAGTAGTCCCAGCGGAGTCAACTAAGCCACAGTCAGTATACACCCTGGGACCTTATACAGAAACAGACAGGACGGACACAGTTTCCCCCACGAGTTACCTCCTTTTCCCAGTCACTGCAGTCCAGGCAATCACAGTCCAGGGTTACAGGAGTAATCCAACAGGGATAACTTTTATTGCAGAGAAGAAATAAAGTGCAACACTGGTTTCCTGCTCTCTCTATAGCAATGTCCATGGCCGGACCCACAACAGCCATGGTAGTCGAAACAAAGCAGTAGTCCATACGCCGGAATCTGGATGCTTAAAGTGCCTTCAGAAGGACCCTTATCGAGTCCTGGGGCCTGTGCTGCTATCCTTAAGTCCCGGGACAACAGATTCTTTCCTGTTATGTTTCGGTAGCTGAGGAGAAATTGCAAAAAATAGCCAAAGTAGTAATACACCAGAGAGGCTGGAAACTATTGGATTGCAGTAACCTAAACTAACCTCCACACTAAAAGTAGCCGTGGAGCGTACCTACGATGATCCTAGACGCCTCCTCACAGCCGGAGAGATAACTACACCTAAAGGCAGAAAGATGAAAGCTATCTGCCCCAGAGCAGAATTCAGAAAGAAATAGGAAGCCCTCAAACATGTCATGGCGGTTAGACAAGAAGAAAACACGGACACAGATGGAAAATAGAATGAGCAAATGCTGGGGCCCAATCTGTCTAGATAGAAAAGTATAGGAAAGAATTCTGACTGCAACCCAAAAAAACCCTGACAAAAATACCAACACTTCTGATTAACAAAAAAACAAAAGTGCAAACACAAAATGAGCACAATTGCAGCGCCAGACCCCAAAAGGGGACCAGGCTGTAGTCCACTGCAAGCAGCAAACCAGCAGTGAAAATCCAACAGAGGAAAAAAAAAAAGCAAAACACTTATCTGAATGAGAGCAGGAAAGCAAGCTGTGCTCCAAGCAAGACCAGGAGGAACAATTGATTACCGGCAAGGCTGATGGGAACTCAGGTCACTTATATCATACCATTCAGAGCCAGCTGAAGGCCATTCAGTAATTAGTTTATTACCCTCAGCAACCACCAGAGGGAGCCCCAGCTCAGAAGTCGCCTCCAGAGTATTAACAACAGTACCCCCCCTTGAGGAGGGGTCACCGAACCCTCACCTGCGCAACCAGGCCGATCAGGATGAGCTCGATGATAGGCACGGATAAGTCTCTCAGCATGGATGTCCGAAGCAAACACCCAAGAATTGTCCTCCTGACCATAACCTCTCCACTTAACCAAATACTGGAGTTTCCGTCTAGCAAAACGAGAATCCAATATTTTCTCAACCACATACTCCAAATTGCCCTCAACCAAAACAGGGTCGGGAGGCGCAGCCATAGGAACCACTGGCTTGACAAACCTTTTCAATAAGGACTTGTGGAACATGTAATGGATCTTAAATGTCCCTGGAAGAAGCAAACCGAAGAAACCGGATTATTAATTTCCATGATCTTATAAGGTCCAATGAACCTTGGCTTAAATTTTGGAGATGCAACCTTCATAGGGATATTTCTTGAGGACAACTAAACCAAGTCCCCCACTTTAAACCGAGGACCATCAGTCCTATGTCGGTTGGCAAACCGCTGGGCCTTCTCTTGAGAGAGAGACAACCTCTCCACTACCTGGTCCCAAATCTGCTGCATACGCTGCACAATAGAGTCAACCCCCGGACAGACAGAGGCCTCCGCCTGTCCTGAAGAAAATCGAAGGTGAAACCCAGAATTGCAGAAAAATGGAGACATCAAGGTGGCAGAGCTAGCCCTATTATTAAGAGCAAACTCAGCCAAAGGCAAAAAAAAGACACAGTCATCTTGATCAGCAGACACAAAACATCTCAAATAAGTCTCCAAGGTCTGGTTTGTTCTCTCGGTTTGTCCATTGGTCTGAGGGTGAAATGCATAGGAGAAAGATAACTGAACACCAAGGTTAGAACAGAATGTCCTCCAAAATCTGGAAACAAACTGGACTCCTCTGTCAGACACAATGTTCTCCAGAATGCCATGTAACCGAACCACGTGCTGAAAGAACAAAGGCACCAATTCGGAGGAGGAAGGCCACTTAGGTAATGGCACAAGATGTATCATCTTGGAAAACCTATCACAGATTACCCAGATAACGGTCATTCTCTGAGAGACAGGGAGGTCGGAAATAAAATCCATAGAAATATGGGTCCATGGCCTCTTGGGTACAGGTAATGGCATTAACAGACCACTAGAATGAGAGCAAGGCTTGGAATGAGAGCAAGTCCCACAGGACTGCACAAAGTCCCTGACGTCACGAGACAAAGTAGGCCACCAAAAGGACCGACTCACCAAGTCTCTGGTACCAAAAATCCCAGGATAACCAGCCAACGTGGAACAATGAATCTCAGACATCACATTCTTTTTCCACTGGTCTGGGACAAACAATTTCCCAACAGGGCAGCGCTCAGGTTTATCCTCCTGACACCCCTCCAGAGCCAACGAAAAAATAGGAACAGCATCCAATCCAGGTGAAGTATAACAAGTCTTTATTCAGCCACCATAAAATACGACGTTTCGGCCATTTTAGGCCTTTATCAAGTATACAAAAACAGGCAAAATGGTGTCCTTAAATGGTGTGGAGGAGCCAATCACCATCCAGGAACCGCCCATAATACAAATAGACATATATACATATATACAACGATAATCAATTTAAAACAGTGATCAAAGCTCAGAATAGTGACATCATAGAAAAATACAGCAATGTTATAATTGTGCATGTAATATGCTGTAGATTACTCCATATAAACAATATCACCATTTAGTCTGCCAATCAATGATCTGTTACTGCACACTCCCATTCTGGTGCTGCACCAATCATGTACTCACTAGCAGCAGCGTCCTCCATATCCAATCAGTGTCAGTTCAGCAGCGCTTAGTCAGAGCACTTATCCAATAGCCCACAGGATAACAAATCGGGAGGCACACCTAACTCACTCCCCACTGTGTGGTAAACAAAGGCACATGTTCAGAAGTCATCATAGCAAACGCCCAGTGGATCATGTGAACACCAGCGTCATCAGACACCCAGTCACATGACCGCAAGCATCATCCGAGGTCTAATCACATGATAGTCCCATCATAAGCCTCTATTCTAGGCTGAAAACACTAAAATAGCGCGCGATCACCGGCATCATCCGACACCTGAAAAAAGAACACGCATGCACAATAAACTCTATCATTATTTATATTACTCCAGCTATGTCATCAGGAAACCTGCAGGTCACATGACCGTCAGTATTGGCATAATGTAAGCAAGAGACCGCACATGCTGATCTATATAGAATGGAAGATTAACAATATAGCAGACACCTAAAGAAATATATATAATATCTACAAAATAAATGATGTCATCAGGAACCATTAAGTCACCACTCCGATCACTCCAGATAATAATCCTACGAAAACAACAAACATAAGTAAAATATATATCTAAAAACAAACACAGAATATAGATGCAAAAATTACCTAGCACAAATATGCAAATTATATTCGATATTCAACCCCTTTGGTTGCAATGTCTCCAAAACGGAGATCCACCGGAGTTCCTGCAGTTGCGTGGTACCGCATGTGCGGTCTCTTGCTTACATTATGCCAATACTGACGGTCATGTGACCTGCAGGTTTCCTGATGACATAGCTGGAGTAATATAAATAATGATAGAGTTTATTGTGCATGCGTGTTCTTTTTTCAGGTGTCGGATGATGCCGGTGATCGCGCGCTATTTTAGTGTTTTCAGCTTAGAATAGAGGCTTATGATGGGACTATCATGTGATTAGACCTCGGATGATGCTTGCGATCATGTGACTGGGTGTCTGATGACGCTGGTGTTCACATGATCCACTGGGCGTTTGCTATGATGACTTCTGAACATGTGCCTTTGTTTACCACACAGTGGGGAGTGAGTTAGGTGTGCCTCCCGATTTGTTATCCTGTGGGCTATTGGATAAGTGCTCTGACTAAGCGCTGCTGAACTGACACTGATTGGATATGGAGGACGCTGCTGCTAGTGAGTACATGATTGGTGCAGCACCAGAATGGGAGTGTGCAGTAACAGATCATCGATTGGCAGACTAAATGGTGATATTGTTTATATGGAGTAATCTACAGCATATTACATGCACAATTATAACATTGCTGTATTTTTCTATGATGTCACTATTCTGAGCTTTGATCACTGTTTTAAATTGATTATCGTTGTATATATGTATATATGTCTATTTGTATTATGGGCGGTTCCTGGATGGTGATTGGCTCCTCCACACCATTTAAGGACACCATTTTGCCTGTTTTTGTATACTTGATAAAGGCCTAAAATGGCCGAAACGTCGTATTTTATGGTGGCTGAATAAAGACTTGTTATACTTCACCTGGATTGGATGCTGTTCCTATTTTTTCGTTGGACTGTTGTTCATTTGGATCCTTGAACGCCTGTACGTGCATCCGTGCTAACTCCCGAGTGCTGTCAGCTGCTTGGACCCCTCCAGAGCCAGTCTCAAATTGGGCGAGATGGCGGAAAGAACTACACCCTCTTTCAAAATAACAGCAGGATCAGATAACTCAGGAGAATCCGCAATGAAACTCCTCGAGAGGGCATCCGCCTTAACATTCTTAGTGCCCGGAAGAAAAGAAACCACAAAATTAAAACGTGTGAAAATCAAGGCCCACCTGGCCTGTCTAGGATTAAGTCGCTTGGCTGATTCGAGATAAACCAGGTTCTTATGGTCCGTGAGGACCACCACCTGATGTTTGGCTGCTTCCAGCCAATGTCTCCACTCTTCAAAGGCCCACTTCATGGCCAATAACTCCCGATTACCCACGTCATAATTACGTTCAGTTGGAGAAAATTTTCGAGAGAAAAAGGCACAACGGTTACTCTTAGAGTTCTCTAGATCCGTTTGGGACAAAACGGCACCTGCCCCAATCTCAGAGGCATCAACCTCCACCTGAAACGGCAGAGAAACATCAGGCTGCTGTAGAACTGGAGCAGAAATGAATCTCTGCTTAAGTTCCTGAAACGCAGAAACTGCCTCAGGAGGCCAATGCACATCGGAACCCTTTTTGGTCAAATCAGTCAATGGTTTAACAATACAGGAGAAATTAACAATAAATTTATGATAAAAATTGGCAAAACCCAAAAATCTCTGAAGAGCCTTTAATGAAGTAGGTTGAATCCAATCACAGATGGCCTGAACCTTGACCGGGTCCTTTCAATAACAGACGGAGACAAAATGAATCCCAGAAATGAGACCTTCTGCACGCCAAAAAGACACTTTGATCCCTTCACATACAGTGCATTCTCTCTCAAAATCTGGAACACAGTCCGAACATGTTTCACATGAGAGTACCAGTCGTTGGAAAAAATCAAGATATCATCCAAATAAACAATCAGAAATGTATCCACAAAATCCCTGAAAATATTCATGAAGGATTGGAAGACGGAAGGGGCATTAGCAAGCCCAAAAGGCATCACTAGGTACTCAAAATGCCCCTCTGGGGTATTAAACGCCATCTTCCATTCATCCCCGTGCTTAATGCGAATAAGGTTATACGCCCCCTGAGGTCAAGCTTGGCAAACCAACTAGCACTTTTCACTCTGGAAAATAGGTCAGAAATCAAAGGTAACGGATATTGATATTTAACAGTGATCTTATTAAGGAGGCGATAATCAATACATGGCCTCAATGAACCATCCTTTTTGGCCACAAAGAAAAAAACGGCGCCCAAGGGTGAAGAGGATGGTCTGATATGACCCTTCTCCAATTACTCCTTGATATAAGATCGCATAGCATCGTGTTCAGGTACAGATAAATTAAAAAGGCGACCTTTAGAAAATTTACCACCAGGCACTAACTCAATAGTGCAATCATAGCTTCTGTGAGGAGGTAAGGATGCAGATTTACTTTCTGAGACATCCTGAGACTGAGTAGAGGCAGAAGAATCAGGAGTATCAGTATTAACACATAGGCAGCCCCAACTGGTCACAGACACAGATTTCCAATCCAAAACAGGATTATGAGTCTGTAACCAAGGGAAACCCAGTACAATAATGTCATGCAGATTATGCAACACCAGAAATTTGCAACTCTCCTGATGATCTGGTTCAACACTCATTATCACCTGAGTAGAAAACTGGGGTTTATTCTCCGCCAAAGGGGTAGAATCAATGCCCAGTAAAGGAATAGACTTCCGCAGGGGTATCATGGGAAACCCACAACGTTTGGCAAAGTCAAAATCCATCAGGTCAATAGCTGCTCCTGAATCCACAAAAGCCTGAGCCGAAAATGTGGACAGGGAGCAAATCAGGGTAACAGTCAACAGAAGTTTAGTCTGAACACTACCCAAGACAACCGAGCGAGCAAAACGTCTTCCCCGCTTAGAGCAGACGGAAATAGCATGGGAAGCGTCACCACAGTAGAAACATAACCCATTGCGCTTACGAAACTCATGACGCTGAGCCCAGAAGTCACTCCATAACACTGCATGGGTTCAGAAGCTGGCTCACAAGGCAACACTATCTCACGCATACCTCTGCGCTCCTGCAAACGTCTGTCAATTTGAATAGCCAAAGACATAGAATCATTGAGACCAGAGGGAACAGGGAATCCCACCATAACGTCCTTTACATTTTCTGACAGACCCTTCCGAAAAAGGGCTGCCAAAGCATCATCATTCCATTTGGTCAGGACTGCCCATTTTCGAAATTTCTGACAGTAAAGCTCAGCGTCTTCACGACCCTGATTTAATGCCAACAAGGTCTTTTCAGCTTGATCAGTGACATTAGGTTCATCAATAACCCCAGAGCCTGAAAAAATACATCAACATCATTCAAAACAGGATCCCCAGGTGTCAGGGAAAAAGCCCAATCCTGAGGGTCGCCGCGCAGCAGAGAGATGACAATTTGAACCTGCTGTGCTGCATTCCCTGAGGACTTAGGCTTTAAGGCATAAAACAAGTTACAGTTATTTTTGAAATTCAGAAATTTAGACCGATCCCACAAAAATAAATCTGGTATGGGGATCCTAGGTTCCACAACCAGCAACCTAGCAAGATAGGTAGTGGCAAGCTGCTCCACATGGCCAGACAATTGTGCAAACTTCATTGAGAGAAAAAAAAATTCCTCCTCAGCACCCAGAGAAAAAGAGGGAAAAAAAATGCAACAAACTTTTTCCTTTTTACTATTTTTCCCTTCTGTGAGTACCATATAATTTTCAGTTTGGCCGGTAATTCTGTTATGTTTCGGTAGCTGAGAAGAAATTGCAAAAAATAGCCAAACTAGTAATACACCAGAGAGGCTGGAAACTATTGGATTGCAGTAACCTAAACTAACCGCCACACTAGAAGTAGCCGTGGAGCGTACTTACGGTGATCCTAGACACCGCGTCACAGCCGGAGAGATAATTACACCTAAAGGCAGAAAGATGAAAGCTATCTGCCCCGGAGCAGAATCCCCAAAGAAATAGGAAGCCCCCAAACATGTAATGGTGGTTAGACAAGAAGAAAACATGGACACAGACGGAAAATAGAATGAGCAAACGCTGGGGCCCAATCTGTCTAGATAGAAAAGTATAGGAAAAAATTCTGACTGCAACCCAAAAAATCCTGACAAAAATACCAACACTTCTGATTAACAAAAAACCTGAGATCACACGATCTCTGCCACCTAAATCAGATCTCTGGTGTAACACACAGCAACACAGCAAATAAAAAGTGACAAAGGAACAAAGCAAAAGTGCAAACACAAAATGAGCACAATTGCAGCGCCAGACCCCTAAAGAGGACCAGGCTGTAGTCCACTGCAAGCAGCAAACCAGCAGTGAAAATCCAACAGAGGAAAAAAAAAAAAAGCAAAACACTTATCTGAATGAGAGCAGGAAAGCAAGCTGTGCTCCAAGCAAGACCAGGAGGAACAATTGATTACCGGCAAGGCTGATGGGAACTCAGGTCACTTATATCATACCATTCAGAGCCAGCTGAAGGCCATTCACTAATTAGTTCATTACCCTCAGCAACCACCGGAGGGAGCCCCAGCTCTGAAGTCGCCTACAGAGTATTCACAACACTTTCCCCTCCTGAGGTCTGGCAATGCCCCGGTTGTTGCTGCACACCTACCCAGGGCAAATGTGCCTGGGCTACTAACAGGAAGCTGGAGCTTCCTGCACTCTTGAGGCTGCTGGCCCAGCCCACCAAATTAACCTTTTACTTTCGCTGCTCTACATATACAGGAATATATATAAAACCTACAAGAGAAAAACTGAGCAAAAACCCTGCTATAACTAAGTAAATAAAAAGCAAAAAGTGCATTTAAATAACACAGAGCTTTTAGTAATACTGTTTTTGATCAAAAATAACATAAAAGCCATTCCACCACGACAAGGTAATGCTGATCGGGACAGTCCTACACTGTCTAATATTAAAAACCTCACCATGTGTCAAAATTGACCTCTGTGTGTGAATAAGGGCAGACAGAAGGACTGGGCACAATCAGTGGAACACAAGTCTAGGAAGCCTTATATACAATTTCCAGCTCAGGTTTGCACAGAATGCAATAATACAAAGAAAAAAAATTTGAGTTTGACTTGAGTTGGTACAAACGCAGCACATAAACGCTTGTTACAGGAATACAGGAAAACACAATATATGGACACATTAACATATGGCGGTACATTGCTGGTACACACATTGCACAGTACAGGAATAGCAAGACATTAATAAACAGGTACATAATACAGTGAAATGCACATACGAGAGAGGGGGTCAGACAGGGGGGTTCCTGCCACCTCCTTAATAATAATAACCTTTATTTTTAAACATATACATTGACATGTAAATAAAAAAACAAAACTACTGTAGCTTAGTCACAGCTTTTTACTAATTACCCCACCTCAGAGTAAATAGCTTTGTCCCTGGTTTTAACATAAAGTAGTTATTGGCTTTGTGACAAGTCATCTTTAATGAGATTAACGAGGTATCTTTGTAGATTTTCTTTTTTTTCTCTTTAATATTGAGCTGTTATCGGTTTTTATGCACATTTTTATTCAATAATTTATTTAAAAAATTCATATACAAGCAATATAGAGAAAGCTACAGAATGGAGTTGCTAAGTCTTATACAACTAAAATGTGATGCTGCTTACAAGCTATCAGAAGTTGTTCTGTAAGATGTTCAAACATGATGCAGTAAAACGACAAATATTACAGTAAATAGATGAAGTCAGCTTCTAACTGTCTGAGAAGAACATAAAACATAAGTCAAATTAATGTCATGAACAGTATATCGTGGAAAGGCTCTTTAATTGGGGAAAATCAATCTTAAATGGTGAATTAATGTCTACAGTGATAATTAAATTACTATACTACTGAAGCCATTAATACATGAAGTTAGTAAATATTTCCAGGAAATACTGGCATCGTAACACTACAGTAGAAACACTGTACATATATTTCTGTGAAAAATGATTTTCAAGCAAACGTGCATAAATTGAAGGAAGGAATACCGCTCTAGCATAAGTGTAAACCAGCATGGTTTCTGAAGGTGGGATTATAGATACATACATTTTTATATCTTGTTGCAGTGCAGAACATAATAGCCATATTTTTACCTACATGTAGTGAGCAAGGCATCTCTAAGCACAGCCCAGCGTGTAAAATCACTGGTTTCATTACCTTAGAAAATAGTCGGTCGCACAATAGATATCAGGATGAATTACATGACATGATAGAAAAAGTTTATACCATGAGAAATATTTAAATTTACAATTTGTCAGAATTCAAATATGAATGATAAAATCATGAGTTAAAATATATCAAAATGACAACTTAATTTATTATGTGCACTGGGTTATGTATACTAGGATTTAGACTGCCTGGACCTTTCTCTTCTACAAACTGGTTCCCTTGAATAGCATGGTATACTTTATATAATATACAGTGGTATGTAAAAGTTTGGGCACCCCTGGCCAAAATTACTCTTATTATGAACAGTTAAGAAAGCTGAAGATGAAATGATCTCCAAAAGGCCTAAAGTTAAAGATGACACATTTATTTTGTATTTTAGGCAAAAAAAAAAATCATCTTTTACATTTTAAAAATTACAAAAAGGAAAATGGGCCAATGTAAAAGTTTGGGAACCCTGCATGGTTAGTACCTAGTAACACCCCCTTTTGAAAGTATCACAGCTTGTAAACGCTTTTCGTAGCAAGCCAAGCATCTTTCCGTTATTGTTTGAGGGATTTTCATCCTTTCTTCCTTGGAAAATTCTTCCAGTTCTGTGAGATTCCTGATTCGTCTTGCATGTACTGTTATTTTGAGGTCTAGCAGGTACAGATAGGTAGATCTGCGTGTCATCGGCGTAGTGATGATATTGCAAACCGTACGATTACATCAGCTGTCCCAGGCCGAAGGTGTAGATGTAAAAGAGTAGGGGTCCTAGAACAGAGCCTTGGGGAACACCGAAAGACAGATGTCGAGGTGAGGAGTTGGTGAGGGAGAGAGAAAGACAATGAATGTTCCCCTAACAGTCTTGTTGTTTTTAAAGACTCTGCGGATAACCCCAAAAAGGCCATTTGCACCACCAATCATGCCCGCATCAGCAGGTGTAGCAAAACCACCAGCCTTACCACCACCACCATGATCAGGCACATGGCAGCAAAGCACACGACTTTCTTGGTTGAACACCAGGCTCCTTGAACAGTATTTGCGGGTGATACCACTGCGTCTTCCGCTGTTGTGCGTGCAAGCCAATCCCCTGTCCATGTTGCATGCAAAGATGCCTCCTGCCCGGCATCTGTAGTTGCACACAAACTCAACTAGCACCTTTAAGAATCACGTCCTTGTCCCAATGCAGCGTTCAGTTGTCCATACTCCAGTCCTTTGAACACAAGCGGAAATAAGCAGCCAAGCCACAGTACTAAATTCACACATTTCTCGTCTGTTTGCGATGGAAATGTTGCATTTTAGGCTCGTGGAAGACGGAAGCTGTCCGCAACCAGATGGCGGTGACCGTAACAAGGTACTCAGTCCCCACCCGCCACTATTTTTCCCGGTCAGCCGAAACGACATTACACAAGCAAGCACGTGTCCCACAACATTACCCGAGCACTCAACAATGCTGTTACAGGGAAAGTGCACCTAACCACGGACATGTGGACAAGTGCTTGTGGGCAGGGGTGGTACATCTCGCTGACTGCACACTGGGTTAGCCTTGAATAAGTCCTGAGCCAGTCGGACATTGGGGAGACGATGTCACAGATGTATGGAGGAGACAGTTTCTGGAAGGCTTCGTATGTCATAGTTAAGATTTTGAACTGTAGCCTATGGGCAATAGGAAGGCAGTGAAGGGCCTGGCAGAGAGGAGAAGCTGGGGAATAACTGAGGGACAGTTGGATTACTCTGGCAACAGAGTTTAGAATAGATTTGAGTGGTGCAAGAGTGCTAGAGGGGAAGCCAGAGAGTATAAGGTTGCACTAGTCAAGGCAGGAGATCATGAGGGTGTGCATAAATATTTTTGAAGTTTCTTGGAATGTACGGATCCAGGAAATGTTTTTGAGTTGTAGTGGTCCTGAGGAGGCAAGAGCTTGGATATGTAGCTTGAAAGAGAGGGCAGAGTTGAGGATCACCCCAAGGCCACGAACAAGTTGGACTATTTTTCATGATGTGCTGTCCTTGCATTACACAGGCACGTGTCCCACAACATTACCCGTGCCCTCCACAATGCTGTTACTTGGAAACTCAACCTAACCATAAACACGTGGACAAGTGCTTGTGGTCAGGGACGGTACATGTCACTGAGGGCACATTGGGTTAACATAGTGGAAGCCGTGACACACTCCGACCTTGGTATGGTGCACATCCTCCCAACCCCTAGTATTGCGGGCCCTATGTAAATCTGGGTTGCCCCCACAGTCTTCAGCTCCTGCACCTCCTCCTCATCCTTCTCCTCCTCTTTAGACTCCATCTCCAAAAGTAGCACATCAGTCAAATGCTGGAAGCACTGAAGCACTGCCTCATCAAAGCGGCAAAAGGTTGTGCTGAAGCTAATATGCTTAGGTGACAAAACGCACAATGATGAAGAGTTGTGGACAGCTCTGAAAAAGCAGGCAGATCTGTGGCTGATACCACTGAACCCACAGCCAGGCGTGGTTGTGTGTGACAATGGCTGGAACCTGGTGGCTGCTCTGTGGTGAGGTGAGCTCAGACACGTGCCATGCCTGGCAAATGCACTTAACCCCATTGGTCAACGTTTTCTGAAAAGCGACACGGAGCTGCCAGATCTGCCAGGAAAAGTACAACGCTCTGCGTACCCATTTTAGAAAGTCAGCTACAGCTTAATCCACCCTTGCCGTGCTTCAGCAGCGCTTGCAGCTTCTGGCTCACTGACTGGTGTGTGATGTCCCCAGGCGTTGGAACTCTACACTGCAGATGTTGGAAAGGATTTGTGAGCAGAAGAGGGTATTTCGTGACTAGTCTACCAGCATCAACAAGGTTGTCGGTATTCACACATAAGATCTCAGGAGTGGACATGGATGTCAGACATATATACCATCCTCCAAAATTTTGAGGAATCCAACAAGATGGTGAGCATAAATGATGCCATCATTAACGCCTCCATCCTGCTTCTCTGTGTTCTAAAAAAAATCCAGTTCGTGACAACTTAAAATCTACAATGAGGTGGGGGAGATAAAAACTACAGGGGTGTATTTACAATAATGTATTAACAATTATATTACTGAGGTTAGTCGAAAGTCGAGGAGGCCTGAGGACAAGTACTAGGAGAAGAGCATGGTCAGTTGTCCTCTTGGTGATGACACGGAAGTATTGACTGTTAGCAGTCTTGAACGCATGGCTGAGTTTATGTTCTGCTGCCTTTCCCATCACCCTCACGTTCTCAAAATTTTGGGTGGCGGGAAATACTGATTGGTGACACTTCTAGACCCACGCTACCAGGAGAACTTTCTATCTCTTATTCCAGAGGCAGACAGGTGTACTAAAATGTTGAAGGACCAGAGGGCCCTTCTTGTGGAATTATTAAAAAATTCCCAGATGAAAACGCTGGCAGCAGAGGTCACAGTTTGTTGGCCAAGCAGGTGAGAGAGACACAACTCCAATCCAGCAGAGGCAGTGGAACACTGGTAAAGTTCGGGGAGAGTTTTCTCAGACCCTCCCATCGACCTGGCCCTGAGGCATGGTGGACTCTCACAAGGAGTGAAAAGTTTGTGAAAATGCTGAGGGAGTAACTTGCTGACCATACCAACGTCCTCTCTCATTCCTCTGTGCCTTACAATTATTGGTTATCCACGCTGAACACTTGGCATGACCTGGCTCTCTGTAATGCGCACGTTCGCTGTACTCACGGTCAAGGAGCGCACTGCACTTTGCTCTCTGGCAGTCACTGGTCACACGGTGCCTCACTAAATGGCAGTACCGCTTTTAGTGGCGGGAGCCAACGGGAACAGTTCTTTGCAGCGCCTGTGCTCTAAGGACGGAGCACGCTGTTCAGCCTCCTATGCGCTGCTTGTCCACGCCACAAATCTTTGATGTCTTGCCCACTTTCTCTTAAACTGGCCCCATGCCTCTAGGTCACCGGGTCTATCTGCTGCATTTTGCCGCAGCGTCGGCGCTTCAGGTGCATGGTGCACTGCCCCCCTTGCTGCTCACATGGTCACAGCTGGGGACTCACTCCTGCTTTGCTTCTTTTTTCCCTCAGCTTCCGGCCTGGTTCCCTGTCTAAACACGACCCCTTTTTCAGTGTAATGGGGCCCGTCCGTTACCCTATTCCTTCCGCCTGGAAACGGGACGCAGCCTTGACAGCACAGATACCCACAGCCCGGTCATCCTGACTCCGTACATATCTGGCAAATCAGTTCTTTAATGCAAGCAGCATAGAAGGCATGTACTTCAAATTTTCTAAAGAAAATTGTACAGTACATCCAGAACAGTTTCAATTTGAAGGATTTTGTGGCTCATATCATTCCACAAGATGACACTAGTCTCATACTTGAAAATTTTGGTGATAAATAATTTTCCCACTGATAGCTTGTGTATGTTTAGAATTATGTTACATCATTTGTGTGACTAATTATTCATACCTATTTGGTTCACAATATATTCATCTTTTTCTTCAACGCTTTGGAATATAATGTTGTAAGAGTTAAAGCAACTTGTTGAAGTGTGTTTTACCTCAAATGTGAAACTACTTGTCAATTGTCATCTTTACTATTTCTCCATTCCGTGGTCGGCTAACCACCTCATTGATGCTATTAAGTTTCTTTGTCAAGAAAACAACATCTACACCAATACCATGTGCTTTTCCTGTTAATTCATCATGCTGCTGAAATAGAGGTGAGATTAGGGATCCACATAACTTCTGGGGTCCATAGTCAATATGACACTGTGCCAACACCCACTGGGGTATAGCTACCAAGTTGACATAAATTGTGCACAGCTGAACAGAGTTGTCAGAACAAAAAATTCCTTCAATAACATGTTTGATGGATTGTCTAGTGGAAACACCCATATTGTATTATTATTATTTAGTTATTTATGTAACGCCATTAATTCCATGGTGCTGTACATAACAAGGGGTTACATACATAGTAATAGATATCATTTCCCCCAAAAAAATTACAATGACAGACTGTTACAGAGGGGAGAGGACCTTGTCCTTGCCGACTTTCATTCTGCGGGAGAATGGGAAAGAGACAGAAGGTGGTGGGTGCGGCACCTCGGGTGGTGGAGAGGCAGCAGCTTGTGCGGTGGTGTAGAAGACACATCTCCGAACACCACGCTCTCTAATTGACATCTCTAGAAATGCATACGAAATGTCAAAATCTCTAGCTTCAGTTATAGAAAATGCATGGGCTCCTTTTAAACGTCAGCGTCCAACTAGTTCAGTATTAGTAGGTTAGGGCTTGTCAGAATCCTGCCTAGGAACACCAGGCTTCAGTAGTTGTGAGTCCTGTTCCCGTGATCTTTAACGTTATCTTGCTATGGCTCTTCCAGGCATGAGTTAGTCAAGAAGATTTAGCCTTCGTATATAGAGACTGAGTACAATACAGAGTACAACACCACCTTAACGTTCACCTTCTACTTCTCAGACTTTCTATCTGCACAGTGACTGCCTCTAGGCTGAAGATGATGATGGTGGTAGTAGTTGCAACATTTAACACAGTCATGAAGCTGCCATAACAACTTGAAACACAAATGTTTTTACCGACATACCCCACTGTAACCAATTTTTTTTTTGTGGATGCAAAAGAGTGCTGGATATAACGAGAGTGACAGACTGCCCAAAAAAGGGAATTTAGGCCTAAAGTGCCTCAATTTTTGACTCACGGATGTATGAGGCGTGTCAGAGATAAGAACCCACTGTAAAATGTGGCTTGTTTTTTAAAATAATGCAACATAGTGCTGTATATAACTTGAGTAACAGACAGGAAAACACTGGAGTACCAGCCTAAAATGCACAAATTGTTTATCACACGGACATATGAGGCGTGTCACAGACATACCACACTGTAAAATATGTTTTGTTTGTTTTTTGGTGGATGCAAAAGAGAGCTGGATATAACGAGAGTGACAGACTGCCCAAAAAAGGGAATTTAGGCCTCAAATGCCTCAATCTTTAGCACACAGATGTATGAGGCGTGTCAGAGATAGACCCAACTGTAAAATGTGGCCTGTTTTTTTAAAATAATGCAACATAGTGCTGTATATAAGTATAGTGAAACCAAGTAAAAAAAAAAGAAAACCTCCGTAAACTGGCCAAACTTTGAGCATGCACAGATATGAGCTGGCACGGAGATACCACACCGAAAAATGTGTGGCCTGTATTTTTTTATTTTTTTGAAAAATACTGCTGTATATAAGTACTGTGACACCCAGGACAAAAAAAGAAAAATTGCTGTAAACTGGCCAAACTTTGAGCACGCACAGATATGAGCTAGCACGGAGATACCACACAGAAAAATGTGTGGCCTGTATTTTTTTTATTTTTTTGCAAAATACTGCTGTATATAAGTACAGTGACACCCAGGACAAAAAAAAAGAAAACTGTCATAAACTGGCCAAACTTTGAGCACACACAGATATGCGCTGCCACGGAGATACCACTACGACAAATGCGTTTTTTTTCTTTTTTGGGGGGAGGTAAATACTGCTGTATATAAGTACAGTGACACCCAAGACAAAAAAAAGAAAACCGCCGTAAACTAGCCAAACTTTGAGCGCACACAGATATGAGCTGCCACGGAGATACTACTACGACAAATGTGTGCCCTGTTTTTTTATTTTTGGGCTAACTAGTGCTGTATATCAGTACTATGACATCCAGGACAAAAAAAGGAAAACCGGCTTAAGCTGGCCAAACTTTGAGCACACACAGATATGAGATGGCACGGCGATACCACTAGGACAAATGATTTAGTTTTTTTTTTTTTTGGGCTAAATAGTGCTGTATATAAGTACAGTTTCACCCAGGACACAAAAAAGAAAACCACCGTAAACTGGCCAAACTTTGAGCACACACAGATATGAGCTGGCACGGAGATACCACTACGACAAATGTGTGCCCTGTTTTTCTTATTTTTGGGCTAACTAGTGCTGTATATCAAGTACTGTGACACCCAGGACAAAAAAAGGAAAACCGGCCTAAACTCGCCAAACTTTGAGCACGCACAGATATCAGCTGGCACGGCGATACCACTACGACAAATGTGTGTTTTTTTGGGGGGGGTAAATACTGCTGTATATAAGTACAGTGACACCCAAGACAATAAAGAAAACCGCTGTAAACTGGCCAAACTTTGAGCACGCATAGATATGAGCTGGTACGGAGATACCACACCAAAAAATGTGTGGCCTGTATTCCAATTACACCTGGGGCTAGCTATATACGGCCAATATATCCTACAGGTAGCAAAAGCAGCACCAGAACACAGGAAGGGATTGGATCCTCTTGATGTATGCAATGATCTATATACGCACATATACAGTAGTGCCTGCAGGCCTTGCACTGATGTGTATAGAGCAACCTACAATACCCTGTCTACCTAACACTGGATCCTACATACTCCGGAATTAGTCCTTAGAAGGACTGTTGGTTTAGCTGGATTTCAGTAGTTTAGGATGGTAGACCCCACACTAACTAATAAATCCCTAATTTTGACCGTATATCGGCAGCAGCTCTCCCTAAACCATCTCAGGCCGGAGCTGAATGCACCGAGCAGGACAGCGTCCGGTCTCTTATACCCCTGATGATGCTGTGCGGCCAGCCAATCACTGCACGACCACAACAAAAATGGCTGCGGCTTTTCATTGCCAGGCAGACAATCCCTGCATAGTGAATGGGTCCGTAAAATCCGCCAAAAAAGCTGGGTGGAGACCCGAGTTCCCACCGAGTAATCCCGGAAATGCTCGGTGCTCGCCGAGTACACGGAGTACCGTGATACTCGGGCGAGTAACGAGTAGTGGCGAGCGCGTTCACTCATCACTAGTGTTTAGAATCATTATCCATTTGTAGAAGTCATCTTCTTTTCAACCTCTGCTTTTTTGCAGGTGGTGTTATGTTTGCATCAAGAATTTGATGAAATTTCACTGAATCCATTCTTCCCTCTACTCATAAAATGTTCCCCAAGCCAAAGCATGATTGACCACCCCATGCTTAACCCCTTCATGACCGGAGGTATTTTCGGTTTTGCGTTTTCGTTTTTTGTTCTCCTTATTAACAGAGCCATAACTTTTTTATTTTTCCATCAATATGGCCATGTGAGGGCTTGATTGCTGCGGGACAAGTTGTACTTTTGAACAACACCATTGATTTTAACCTGTCATGTACTGGAAAATGGGAAAAAAATTCCAAGTGCGGTGAAATTGCAAAAAAGTGCAATCCCATAGTTGTTTTTTGCTTTGCTTTTTTTCTAGGCTCACTAAGTGCTAAAACTGACCTGCTATTATGATTCTCCAAGTCATTATAAGTTCATAGGCCCCAAACATGTCTAGGTTCTTTTTTATCTAAGTGGTGAAAAAAAAATTCAAACTTTGTTAAAAAAAAAAGTGCCATTTTCCGATACCCATAGCCTCTCCATTTTTTGTGATCTCGGGTTGGGTGAGGGCTTTATTTTTGCGCGCCGAGCTGATATTTTTAATGATACCATTTTGGTGCAGATACGATCTTTTGATTGCACACTATTGGATTTTAATGCAATGTCGCAGCGACCAAAAAACGAAATTAATCCTTTTTTTTAGATAGATCAGGCGATTCTGAATGCGGCAATACCAAATATGTGTATGTTGGATTTTTTTTATTGCTTTATTTTGAATGGGGCGAAAGTGGGGTGAGTTGAACTTTTATTTTTTTATATTTTTAAAATTTTTTTTTTTTACTTTTGGCATGCTTCAATAGTTTCCATGGGAGACTAGAAACTGCCATAACCCGATCAGCTCTGCTATATAATGGCGATGATCAGTTTGCCTGTATGTAGCTGAATTACTCACTTGCTATGAGAGACGACCACTGGGCGGCGCTCACAGCAAGCCGGCAGTGACAACCATAGAGGTCTCCAGGAGACCTCTGGTTGTCATGCCAACCCATCGGTGATCACGTGTCGGGGTCACAGATGGACGGATTTCCGTCACGATTGCCAGAAGAGCATGTTAAATGCTGCTGTCAGCATTTGACAGTGGCATTTAATGGGTTAATATCCACTGCTGGATCGCGTTTCCACCGCGGCTGTTTCGGGCACATGTCAGCTGTCATGTGCAGGGAAAGATGTGGGCTCAGGCGGTGTCCGACATCGGTGTACTATTATGCCCAGTTTTGGAAAGGGGTTAATGGTGGGCGAGATGTTCTTTTCTGAAATTCTGTGCCTTTTTTTCTCCACATATACCATTGATCATTGTGGCCAAAGAGTTCTATTTTAACATTATTAGTGCACCGGACTTGTTACCAAAATGAATCAGTCTTGTTTTACATGTTTTTTTACATACTTCTGACGCTGAGTTTTATGGTGAAGATGCAGGAGAGGTTTTCTTCTGATGACTCTTTGATAAAAGCCATATTTGTGCAGGAATCTCTGAACAGTATAACAATGTACACAACTCCAGAGTCTGCTAAATCTTTCTGAAGGTCTTTTGCGGTCAAGCATGGGGGTTCTGTTTTGCCACTCTAGCAATCCTATGAGCAGCTCTCACTGAAATTTTGCTTGTTCTTCCAGACCTTGTCTTGACCTTCACTGTTTCTGTAAACTGCCATGTTCTTAATTAAATTTCGAACTGAGGAAAGGGCAAATTGAAAACCCTTTGCTATCTTTTAATTGCCTTCTCCTGCTTTGTGGACCTCCACTATTTTTATTTTCAGAGTGCTAGGCAATTGGTTAAAAGAAACCATTGCTGCTGTTTTTGGCACAAGGTTAGAGGAGGCTGGGTTTTCATAAAGCTAGGAAATTTGCATCACCTGGTCTTTCCTAATGATGATAGTGAACAAGCCATAACTCTAACAGGCTAATTTAAGGTCTGAAACCTTGGTCAAAATTATCTAAGCACACAAATCTCCAAGGGTGCCAAAACGTTTACACTGGCCCATTTCCCTTTTTGTAAATTTTTAAATAAAAAGACAATATTTTTTTGCCTAAAATACAAAGTAATAGATAAAGGGTGTGCACACAGGTCACGATTGTAGTGGTGCTGGTGAAAATGGACCTATAAAGGTACCAAAACCATGAGAGAATAACAATCCACCGCACACGTCAATCAAGTAGATGCAAATGAAGAATATTTATTGTAGTTCTCCACATAGAAGAAAAAGTGCCACGTAGCAAAATAAGATACATATACCATATATACATTAATACCCAACGTTTCGATCCACCTGGATCTTATTCATGGGTAACTGTAGGAAAATCAGAAAACCAGAATCAGTGAAGTCAAGCACTAAAAAACATATATACACACATATATACAAATATACATATCTACATAACAACAAAATTGGTAATAGATAACAGATTTCAAATGTATATAAGAATATATTATTATGTTTGCAACAACATATTATATGGGTATATTGTTCCCCTGTTTCCAGTTCTAAATTGAGAATATATCCCACTGAAGAAAAGTTTGAGGGAACATGAAGAGGTACCTTATTAATTTATATATGTATATATTAATGTATATATGGTATATGTATCTTATTTTGCTACGTGGCACTTTTTCTTCTATGTGGAGAACTACAATAAATATTCTTCATTTGCATCTACTTGATTGACGTGTGCGGTGGATTGTTATTCTCTCATAAAATACAAAGTAAATGTGTCATTTTTAACTCCACCCGCAGCTGTTAATCTGTTAAATGCTTCAATTATTCTCTGCCAGTGGCATAAACAGTGCAGGTCCGGTAGGGCATGCTGTTCTAATCACTAATCGGAACCCCTGTGCTGCGATTGCAAGGCATTAATGGGTTTCTGAAGATTTCAGTGCCTGTCATGATGGTTCTCGTGTGAATGCCAGTTTCAGGGTACATACTCACTGGAGAGAAGAACGGACGAGTGCAATCCGATTAAAATTCGGATTGTACTCGGATCAATGTTATTTAATAGGTGACATTTCATTTGCGATTTTTTTCTCAGCCAAAATTGGACTGAGAAAAAAATCGCTGCATGCTGCGATTCTCGGATGAGACTTGCCAATACAAGTCAATGAGTGCGAGAAATAATCGGACAGCACTCACACCATACGAGTGCTGTCCGATTTATACGCACCGGTGTCCTTTGAAAAGCCGGCAATTCATCCCCGGCTACTGTAAAATCACACTGACAGCTCAGAAAACACTAGATATATACACATAGAATATATATATATATATATTGTAAGCTTTCCGGGGGGTTTAGCTCTAGGATCGCTGTCTGGGTAGACAGAATGGCACGGAAACAGTTCATTCAGACAGCAGTTTGGTGAAAACTGGCCGCAACCAGTTTTATTAAAGTCCACAGCACACAGATAAAAACAAATCATAAACAGAAAACCTGGGCTTGTCTAGCCACTAAATTACACTTAGATAGATGGCCCTCTCTATCCGGGACCCAGACTCTACCAGTCTGTGCCCAAAACAACACATATCACATATGTTACCAGTATGGAGTTTCACAGACACTCCTCTCCATGTCCGAAGGCCACTCCAATGTCCAGACTTGAGAGAGGTCACCTCCTATTCAGTCGCTATTCGCACGGATTCTCACTGCGACTACTCCTGTGTCCGGGGTACTTCCTGCACCCAGACTGAGATAGCTCACACTCTTAGAGACTGCTTCCTTGTGCCAGGACACCTCCCTGTGTCCGGGCTAAAGACAGCTCCCACACTCTTGGAGACACCTTCTGTGTCTGGACCCCTTGTCCAGACTGAATGAGCTCTCTGACTGTGCTCACAAGCACCTACTTCTGGCTTCCTAATCAACACCTGAGTGGATTCAGGTCTGAGCTGCAAGCGTGTACTGAATGGCAGGTGTAGTGACCTTTCTTTACCACCAGGTTTACAAAGCCACACATTTCGCTCATACCAGTCAGCAAGGTACTTAGGTGAAATATACACCTCATTCACCACATATTCCTTCACTGTCTCACATATCCCCTCCCTCTTCTCCAGACCGGAGGGCTGGTCATCCAGACCGGAGGGCTGGTCAACAATCCAACAGAGACAGTGAACTCTGGACCAGTCATGGCCCTCATCAGCTTCATCCTCCACTGTCATAGCCAACATCAGTCTTCTCTTCATCTGAAGCATCCGCACTACCCTGTACCCTCCCAGGCCTATACTCTCTGCGGGCCTCGGGTATCCTGCACTGTTTCATCTTGACTTTAGTGCCAGCCTCAGTCTCGGTATAGTGGCTCACCAGATAAGTACGACCAGGCACGTCAGAACAGCTCTGCTGATTCTTCCTCAGAAACTTTCGTACCTCCTGTTTTTGGGGCACTGACCCTGTATCACCAACTGTCACAGGAGGTATAGGGGTTTTCTCTAATTCCCCCTGAACTTTCTTTAGCACATCTACTTTCTTAAATATCAGTTGATTCATAAATTCTACCTCACAGAACCCAAGCGCCTCTGTCATGGTCTCTGACCATTCCGAGCCACACTGTTCAAACGATTGGCACTGTAGAGGGAGCTGATCGTTTTTCTTGGTCGGTACACATAATTTATCCTCTTCTGGTACAGGCTCACTTTGCATAAGACTCAGAGCTCTTACTTCTTTCTCCAGGAGATCCTCATGGCTACGCATCTTCTCCTGTAGTTGTTGGACGTCCTTTACGTCTTCGGCCCTTTCTTCAGGCTCTTCTGGTAGGACATGCTCAGAAGCCCTACCATCAGTCTTCTTTTCCACCACGTTCTGCATCCCATCTGAGCTCCCGTGTATCTGCAGCGGCAACGGAGCGACACATCGCCCCTCCCACTCACTGGGACGTGGTTCAAGTGTAGACTCCATGAAAATGCGCCTGAGCTCACCAAGGCCAACCCGAGGTCTCAAAATCTCATCTTGGGATTTATCCAGATCCTTTGGGTCGCTCGGGAACTCCGATGGCGCAGCGGGCGCCGAACTTCCGGCCCGAGCTTCGCGAGTCGCAGCCACGGATCCGGACAGTACACCGTCCACGCCACTGTCTCCAGCAGAAACATATTCCGGGGCAGAGTCATTCCCCACATCTTCAGTCTTGTTCCTCACAGCTTCACTTGAGACATCAGCCTCTGGTGAGGCACCTGGCCTGGTGTCCACCACTTCCATGGCTTGATGCAGATCCACACCATACATTGATAACTTCTCATTTTCAACAGCATCCACTTGTGCTGTGTTCAGTTTCAGAGTCCTGTCTTTCACCTTAGTCTTCGCCAGGGAACCGGCCAACGGTACAACATCTTCAGATGCCATCCTCCGTCCGACTGCAAGGTCAGCCTCAGCCTTCCTCTCAGGACTCTCAATCTCCTCTGCTACCATGCCTTCCTCACTTGCACTGGTTGCTTTATTGTCATCAGATGACTCACTATCACCACCACTATCCCTGTCTGACCCCCTTTTCTCAGCCACATCTGGCTCACTTTCAGTGTCACACAATTCATTTTCACTCACATCCTGCTCACTGTCAGGGTTATACAATTCATTTTCATTCACATCTTGATCTGGAACCTGAGTTAACATGTCATCCACAATATTAACTGCACCATCTGGTCCCTCAAGTATGTGACTATGTGACAACCCCAGCACTACACTTCTATATAGTTCAGGCACGAGGAGCTGACTCACAACCTGTCCCTGGACTTCAGTGTTTATGGCAACATGAGAGAACCTCTCCTCAGAGTCAGGCTCCTGGGAAACCTCATTTAGAACAATCATATTTTCCTGTGCTGTTTTAAGAGTGGGGTCTCGCCACTGCTCACTCTCAAAATTGTCACAGGAGCCAGGCAGGTCAGGGACACTCGGTTCCCGAGAACCACCATCCTCGTCTCCCAACATCACCTGCAAAGAAATGTCATCTTTATCACGGTCATCATCAGTATCATCACTATTATGATTAGCATTATCATCATTATCAATATCAGCATCCTCATCATGATCATCATTATCATTATCAATATTATCATGGTCATCATCATTATCACATAAGTTTAACGGCCCACTAGCATTGTGTTCCGCCCCTCGGGACTGCGCACCCTCAGTAGGAGCTTCATCACACTGTCCATCAGAAACATTTTTCCCCCAGAGATCCTTAGACCGGGGAAAGTCACTACCCAATATAACGGGGTGCACCAGGGTCTTCACTACCCCCACTTCATATGAAACCTCCCCGAGTTTGGGGACCAAGTCCACGGCAGTCTCTGGGTAGACTTTGGTGTCTTCATGGATGTACACCACACTCAGGTGCTTATCAGGGATGAAGTCCCTATCACTCAGGCTGTCACATACGGAAGTCACTGGACTCTCTGAGTCCAAGAGGGCCTGTGCTGGGCAGTCACTTACAACCACCGGGGACCCCTGTGGTCCAGTCTCTTCGGCTGAGGTGGACACACACACAGGCTCTGCGCAGGGAGAGAGGGATCTGCCAACATCACAACACATAGGCTCCCCCTCTATTGGACAGTTGGCTGCAATTTCACGCCAGCTCCAACACTGTCCATCACACTCTCCCACCCACATGTCCCCTCGGGCCTGAACCCGCTTATCAGCATACCCCATGTCCCCAACAGCTGGAACGCTCTTACCGCGAGAGTTCAGCGTCCGGGAACTCCGAAGTGACGACCTCTCAGACGGCTGTACCTCAGGAGGACGTGCTTGGGTGTAGCGGTCCACTATCACCTTTTCAACTCCATAATCAGGCCTGCTGACTGCAGACTCCCAACTGTATCTCCAGTCATGGACTCTCCTGGCACGGGCTGCAACCGTAACACCCAGCCGGTAAGAATCGCCGCTTTCAACTTGGCATAGTCTTCGCTGTCCTGCTTGCTCAGGTCAGCCCAGACTTTTTGGGGTTCCCCAATCAGATAGGGTACGACCGCCATGGCCCATTCAGATAGTGGCAGATTCTCCTTCTCTGCCAGTCTCTCAAACCTAGTAAGATATACCTCCACATCATCACGAGGTGTCATTTTTCTCAAGGACCGTCTTACCGCCTTCTTTATAGCGGACAACGCCGGTGCCTTCACAACATTACTTCGGGACGCGGCACCGAAATCCTTTTTTGGTGCTGTCCTCTGCTCAACAAATAACCGGTTATTCTCCTGCTGCTGCTGCAGGAATTGCTGCTGGTCCTGCTGCATGTGCTGCTGGTGCTGCAGGCGCTGCTGCTCCATGCTTCGCTGGGCCTGCACCAGGTACTCAACGAGTTCCTCCATACTGCCGGACTTATCTGTCTCAACCACGGCAGTTTTATGTTGCACATTAACTTGTGCCATTTGTTCAAACAGCGCCTCCATGCTGTCATCCATGCTGTCAGACTTCTCTGTCTTAACAACGGCAGTCTTCACTCAAGACATACACACTACACAGCTTTTTTTTCCACAGAAAATTCAGCCTTGCTGTGCAACCACTTTTTTTTTTTTTTTTTCCTTTGCAAAGTCTATTAGGGCTACTGTCTCTTTAAGACTGCTCCACAAACTTTTCTTTTGCTCCTGCACATTCCACAGTCATTTTCACAACAAGTTCAGCTTTGCTGTGCATACATTTTCTCTCTGCAGACCCTATCAGGGCCACTGTCTCTCCAAGACTGCTCCAAACAGACGTTTCTGCTGACACACACTTTTTTTTTTTTTTGTTGCTATTTCAATAGACTTCACCTTTAATGCTGTCTCTCGCCACTGTGCTGCATGCACACTCCAGCACTAACTGTACCAGGCCCTGCGCTGCCCCAGCATTCTCCGCCAATTGTAAGCTTTCCGGGGGGTTTAGCTCTAGGATCGCTGTCTGGGTAGACAGAATGGCACGGAAACAGTTCATTCAGACAGCAGTTTGGTGAAAACTGGCCGCAACCAGTTTTATTAAAGTCCACAGCACACAGATAAAAACAAATCATAAACAGAAAACCTGGGCTTGTCTAGCCACTAAATTACACTTAGATAGATGGCCCTCTCTATCCGGGACCCAGACTCTACCAGTCTGTGCCCAAAACAACACATATCACATATGTTACCAGTATGGAGTTTCACAGACACTCCTCTCCATGTCCGAAGGCCACTCCAATGTCCAGACTTGAGAGAGGTCACCTCCTATTCAGTCGCTATTCGCACGGATTCTCACTGCGACTACTCCTGTGTCCGGGGTACTTCCTGCACCCAGACTGAGATAGCTCACACTCTTAGAGACTGCTTCCTTGTGCCAGGACACCTCCCTGTGTCCGGGCTAAAGACAGCTCCCACACTCTTGGAGACACCTTCTGTGTCTGGACCCCTTGTCCAGACTGAATGAGCTCTCTGACTGTGCTCACAAGCACCTACTTCTGGCTTCCTAATCAACACCTGAGTGGATTCAGGTCTGAGCTGCAAGCGTGTACTGAATGGCAGGTGTAGTGACCTTTCTTTACCACCAGGTTTACAAAGCCACACATTTCGCTCATACCAGTCAGCAAGGTACTTAGGTGAAATATACACCTCATTCACCACATATTCCTTCACTGTCTCACAATATATATATACACATGTCATTGTGACACATATATATTATGTTTCGGTAGCTGAGGAGTGCAGGCAAAAAAAGGCAATACACCAGAGCAGCTGGAATCTATGAGATTGCAGTACCCTGACTAACCACCACAACTAGAGGCAGCCGTGGAGCGTTCCTACGTTGGTCCTAGACGCCTCGTCACAGCCTGAGAAACTAACTACACCTAAAGATAGAAATAGGAAAGCTATCTGCCCCGGAGCAGAACCCCAAAGATAATAGAAAGCCCCCAAACAAGTAATGGCGGTTAGACAAGATGAAATACTGACACAGAAAGAAAATAGAATGCGCAAACGCTGGGGCCCAAACTAACTAAATAGAAAAGGATAGGAAGGGTACTTACTGCAATACCAGAAAACCCTGAAAGGCACCAACTCTACTAATTTCAAAACAACCTGAGATCACACGACCTCTACCACCTAAATTAGTTCTCTGGTGTAACAAAATCAAAACAGCAGCCACTGAAAAAACTGGAAAAAGCAAAAGTACAAACATCAGTGGCTGAACAAAACTGAGAGGGCAGAAGCCCCCGGAGGGGACCCTGAAGGCCCCCACAGAAGTGCAGGACAAAATGCAAAAATATAGCACAAACACAAAAGAAGAAAATGTCTTATCTGTTAGCAGGAGATGCAGACACGACACAGCAGGCTACAAGGGAAACTGGAAAAAAGGATTCAGACCAGAACAATTGATCACCGGCAACCCTGATGGGAAGGTGACTCCCTTATATAAGACCAGTCAGTAACACCTGATTCCCAGTCCTCACAATCTTCACTGGACAGACTAGCACCGCTTGTAACCACCAGAGGGAGCCTCTGCTCAGAACTCATCTCAAACCCATTCACAACAGTACCCCCCCCTTGAGGAGGGGTCACAGAACCCTCATTTGAGCAACCAGGTCGGTCAGGATGAGTTCTATGATACGCACGGATAAGTCTCCTAGCATGGATGTCCGAAGCAAACACCCAAGAATTGTCTTCCTGACCATAACCTCTCCATTTCAATAACAGATGGGGACAAAATGAATCCCAGAAATGAGATCCTCTGTACGCCAAAAAGACACTTTGATCCCTTCACATACAGAGCATTCTCTCTCAAAATCTGGAATACAGTTCGAACATGTTTCACATGAGAGTCCCAGTCATTAGAAAAAATCAAGATATCATCCAAATAAACAATCAGAAATTTGTCCACAAAATCCCTGAAAATGTCATTCATGAAGGACTGGAAGACGGAAGGAGCATTAGTGAGCCCAAAGGGCATCACCAGGTACTCAAAATGCCCTTCAGGGGTATTGAATGCCGTCTTCCATTCATCCCCGTGCTTAATGCGAATAAGGTTATACGCCCCCCTGAGGTCAAGCTTGGTAAACCAAGTAGCGTTTTTCACCCTGGAAAACAGGTCAGAAATCAAGGGTAACGGGTATTGATATTTCACAGTAATATTGTTCAAGAGACGATAATCAATACACGGCCTTAAAGAACACCTCCTTTTTGGCCACAAAGAAAAAAACGGCACCTAAGGGTGAAGAGGATGGTCTGATATGACCCTTCTCCAATGATTCCTTGATATAAGACCGCATAGCGTCATGTTCAGGTACAGACAAGTTAAAAAGGCGACCTTTAGGGAATTTACTACCCGGCACTAATTCAATAGCGCAGTCATAGCTCCTATGGGGAGGCAAGGATGCAGATTTACTTTCACTAAACACATCAGAAAAATCAATCAAAAAGTCAGGAACATCCTGAGCCTGGGGTGAGGTAGAAAAAACAGGAGTGTTAGTATTAACACATTGGCAGCCCCAACTGGTTACAGACACAGATTTCCAATCCAAAACAGGATTATAAGACTGTAACCAAGGAAAACCCAGCACGATAATGTAATGCAGATTATACAGAACCAAAAATTTGCAGCACTCCTGGTGATCAGGTTCAACCCTCATTATCACCTGAGTAGAAAACGGGGGTTTATTCTCAGCCAAAGGGGTAGAATCGATCCCCAGTAGGGGAATAGACTTCTGTAGGGGTATCAAGGGAAATCCACAACGTTTAGCAAAATCATAATCCATCAGATTAATAGCTGCTCCAGAATCAACGAAAGCCTGAGCAGAAAATGAGGACAGAGAGCATATCAGAGTGACAGTTAATAAAAACTTAGTCTGAACACTACCCAAGACAACTGAGCGTGCAAAACGTCTTCCCCGCTTAGGGCAGACTGAAATAGCATGAGAGGCATCACCACAGTAGAAACATAACCCATTGCGCTTTCGAAACTCATGACGCTGTGCCCCAGACACCACTCTATCACACTGCATGGGTTCAGAAGCTGGTTCACAAGGCAACACCATTCCACGCATACTTCTCCGCTCACGCAAACGTCTGTCAATTTGAATCGCTAATGACATAGAATCATTGAGACCAGAGGGGACAGGGAATCCCACCATAACATCCTTTACATTATCTGACAGACCCTTCCGGAAAAGGGCTGCCAAAGCGTCGTCATTCCATTTGGTCAGGACTGCCCACCTACGGAATCTCTGACAGTATAACTCAGCATCATCAAGCCCCTGATTTAATGCCAACAAGGCTTTTTCAGCTTGATCAGTGACATTAGGCTCATCGTACAATAACCCCAAGGCCTGAAAAAATGCATCAACATCACTCAAAACAGGATCCCCAGGTATCAGGGAAAAAGCCCAATCCTGAGGATCGCCGCGCAGGAGAGAGATGATAATTTGAACCTGCTGCGCTGCGTTCCCTGAGGACTTAGATTTTAAGGCAAAAAACAATTTACAATTATTTTTGAAATTCTGAAACTTAGCTCGATCCCCTAAAAACAAATCTGGCATGGGAATCCTAGGTTCCACAACAGGCAACCCAGCAAGATAGATAGCAATACTCCGAGCCTCAGTGGCAAGCTGATCCACACGGCCAGACAACTGTGCAAACTCCATTGAGAAAAAAGATCCTCCCCAGCACCCAGAGATACAGAGGGAAAAAAAAAAAAAAAATGCAACAAACAGAAAAATATTTCTGACAACTCTGACAACCTTTTTTCTTTCACAATATTTTTTCCCTTCTGTGAGTACCATACAATTTTCAATTTTAGGCCGGTGATACTATTATGTTTCGGTAGCTGAGGAGTGCAGGCAAAAAAAGGCAATACACCAGAGCAGTTGGAATCTATGAGATTGCAGTACCCTGACTAACCACCACAACTAGAGGCAGCCGTGGAGCGTTCCTACGTTGGTCCTAGACGCCTCGTCACAGCCTGAGAAACTAACTACACCTAAAGATAGAAATAGGAAAGCTATCTGCCCCGGAGCAGAACCCCAAAGATAATAGAAAGCCCCCAAACAAGTAATGGCGGTTAGACAAGATGAAATACTGACACAGAAAGAAAATAGAATGAGCAAACGCTGGGGCCCAAACTAACTAAATAGAAAAGGATAGGAAGGGTACTTACTGCAATCCCAGAAAACCGTGAAAGGAACCAACTCTACTAATTTCAAAAACACCTGAGATCACACGACCTCTTCCACCTAAATTAGTTCTCTGGTGTAACAAAATCAAAACAGCAGCCACTGAAAAAACTGAAAAAAGCAAAAGTACAAACATCAGTGGCTGAACAAAACTGAGAGGGCAGAAGCCTCCGGAGGGGACCCTGAAGGCCCCCACAGAAGTGCAGGACAAAATGCAAAAATATAGCACAAACACAAAAGAAGAAAATGTCTTATCTGTTAGCAGGAGATGCAGACACGACACAGCAGGCTACAAGGGAAACTGGAAAAAAGGATTCAGACCAGAACAATTGATCACCGGCAACCCTGATGGGAAGGTGACTCCCTTATATAAGACCGGTCAGTAACACCTGATTCCCAGTCCTCACAATCTTCACTGGACAGACTAGCACCGCTTGTAACCACCAGAGGGAGCCTCTGCTCAGAACTCATCTCAAACCCATTCACAACACACATATATATATATATATTTATAGTTCATACACTTCTACATAGAATAATAGGCGCTAATTCAATTGCCGGCTTTTGTGAAATTACAGACCCAACATGAAATGACACATGGTTTACATACAGTTAACCATGTCATTTCATGTAGTTTGATATATGGTTTTCACTAACAATCACATGAGTGTATGTGTGCAAAATTTCATACATGTAGGGGTTAATTAAAGGTGTAAATTCGTTGAAAAAAATGCGTGGGCTCCTGCGCTATTTTCTCCACCAGACAGGGAAAGCCAGTGAGTGGGGGCAGATAATAATAGCCTACGGAGGGTGCATTTTTGTGCCCCCCCCGGCTACTAACATCTGCCCCCAGACTCCCCAGAAAAAGCAAATCTATAATTAGATGCGCCCTTTCTGGCACTTAGTCTGTCTATTTTCATTGCCCTGTAGCGGTGGCTAATGGGTTAATAATGGGTTAAAGCCACCTTGCTATTGGAAGGTGACTTTAAGCCAGGTTAATAATTGAGAGTTGTCAATTAGACAACTCTCAATTATTAATCCTATTGTATGAAATAAAAATAAAACAGACACACTTTAATTAAAAATCCTTTTTTAATGAAATAAACACAGTTTTTGACCATCTTTTATTTTACAGGTATTCCTTTGATTCCCTTGTTCTCCTGTAATAAAAATAAAATAATAAAGCAACATTATTCTTACCTATCCGGTGTTCAGTCAGGTCCAACACTGTAATCCTTCACAAAGGGTTAACTGGTTTACAGCAAGCAGCGCAGCTAATGCTGGCAGCTCAGCTGTAAGCCCCTGAATGAATGAGTTCCTCTCCCGGCCGACAGGAGAGGAAGTGATTAGCTGGGAAGCTTAATTGATTGCTTCCCAGGCTAATCAGTTCAGGTCAGCCAGGGACTCCCACTGACGTCACTGATGCTGTGCGGTGTCCCCCGTCATGCCCAAATCGCTGCAAATCGCAGCATGCTGCGATTTTTTTCTCAGACCGATTTCAGCTGAGAAAAAAATCGCAAATGAGAAGTCCCCTATTGAATAACATTGGTCCGATTGCAATCCGATTTTTTATCTGCTTGCAATCGTCCGTTTTTGTCTCCAGTGAGTATGAGCCCTCAGGCTGATATTCATAAGAGACCGTGATTTCTGCTATATACAGCAATATTGTGATATTACTGCATACTGTGTAAGCAATCAGATAATCACAGGTTGAAATACAATAAAAAGTTGAAAACATGTTTAAACACCATCAAAATTCAAATAACCTCACTTTTCCATCATTTAAAATAAAAGTTTTAAATAAAGAAATAAAAAATACACATGTGTGGTATCACTGTATCCATGAAAGTCCAATTAAATAGATAGGACTTTTATGGATACAGTGATACCATGTAAGTGTATAAAAGAGAAAAGAAATCGAAGCATCGGAATTGCATTTTGAGCCACCACAGCTCCTCAAAAAAATGCAATAAGAAGCAATCAAAAAGTCACATCCACACAGGGGTGGGATTCAAATTTTTAACAACAGGTTCTGTGTTTGTGCGTCGGAAAACCACACCCATTTACACGCACCTTTTCCTCAAACATATAAGTAGGGGCGCAGTAAGATGAAAAACAATAAATTGGAATGAGATCAGAACAGTGCACATTGTGGCCAGCGGCTCTCCTGACCTGAGTGTGACAGCTGCATATATTTCTATATATATATTTCTATGCAGCTGTCTCACTTGACTGACCGGCTGGCCAGGCTGTGCACTACATCCTGATTAAGAAGTCTCTTTCTAGTCTCATACTGAACTGAAGATTAAACTATAGTATTATGTAGCTGGGACTTACAGTTCTACCTTCTATCCAGAAATACAATGTACAATAATTAGTGATGAGTGAACGTACTCGGATAAGGTGTTATCTGAGCATGCTCGGGTTCTAACCGAATGTCTTCTGCATGCTCAAAAAATATGTTCCAGTCCCCGCGGTTGCATGTCTCATGGCTGTTCGACACCCGCAACACATGCAGGGATTGCCTAACAAACAAGCACATTTGCTCATCAATAATAATAATAATGTATTTATTTCTCTAAGGATAGGGTCACACGACCGTATTTTGTCTCATCCGAGAAAATCGTTCCGATTAAGCTAATCACACTCTGATCGGAGTTTGATCAGAGTGTGCTCACAGCGTGCTCCGATTTTCGCGGATGTGGAGAAGGTGGAAATAAAAAGTTCCCCATCGTCTTCATTCTGTAAAGCTGTGAAAATCAGACTGCACTCAGATGTCATCCGAGTGCAGTCTGATTTTTTTTTTCACGGACTCACTGATTTGCCTGGCTGAGTGCGATCCCATAATCGGATGCAACTCGTGCGTGCTGCCATTTTTCTTCTGACCAAAAATATGATTGTTTGGATCAGCCTATAGTCGATACTACATAATATCTGAATAATAAACGTGTGTCTAATATCTAGACAAATGGGGAGATGCTGGGACTTATACTAGTGATTGTAATAATAGAACATATTTATTGTATTACCTGCAGTAATCTCTATAGATCAGATGCCAATATGCAATGCTGGGACTTACAGTTCCCCCACCACCACTGCATGTACAGTAACTAAGGTACGATATAGGTATTACTGTCATCTTTATAAAGTAGACCGTATAAAAAGCCGCAGGATGTAAATGTGACTCTATACACCTGGGTACATACAAGTGGATTGCAAGCTTCTCGGTAATAATGTCTAAGAAGGCACCAGGATCTGGGAGTGGTGGTCTGTCTCCAGCTGGGTGGCTTTCTACAGCTGTGCCCTACAGACAGCTCTGAGCATAGACCTCAAGCTCTCCAGAGAAGAAGACAACGCAGGGGGCTAGAAGAACTCTCTTTTCCATGGAGGCCTTACTACTCTGACCGGCGTCTATCTATCATAGACCGTCAGACCACCTCAGTCCACACAGACACACTCCACCAGCTCCACTCAGGGCCCAGGCAGCCCGCAGCTCAGCTCACACAGTACCTCTCTCCTTCGGCTCTGCCTCGTGACTAAAGAAGATGGCCGCGGCGCTACCCAATCGCCGCACTGCAGAGATCAGTCCGCGGGGGCCGGGGCTGGCGGTGTGTTGCGGCGCTGCAAGCTGGCTGCAAAATAGTACCGACATGGGGTACCCAGGATCAAAACTAGGGGGGGCAAGCCAATGTCGCATCTTATACACATTACATCATATACACTGTACATTATACTGCATATTAGTAGACATTAAACTGTGTATATGTAATCAGCAGTGTAGACACTACGCGTATATACATATATTATACTGGCAGTCCGCTCTAAGCGTACCAGCAAGTCCGAGATTGCAGTGCATCTGCATGAGTCATCGGCCGTTGCTATGCCTGTATAATAATACGAAATATATCTATATAAATTAAGGACTCACAGTAAAAAAAAAAGCCCCCTCCCCCTGTCCCCCACCCAACCACACATCGTCTCACTCACCCTATGTTCTTCCCACATACCCATCCTCTCACAATCTCATGCCTGTGCCCTCCCAAATACCCCTCCTCTATACCAGTGACCTCACCTCCTCACAATACCCCATCCCCACATACCCTTGCGCCAGCCCCCACAATATCCCCATCCTCTCACATTAACCCCCATGCCAGCCCAACCCTATACTCACCCAGTGCCCTGTACCCCCACAATACCCCCACCCTCTCACATTAACCCCCATGCCACCCCACATACCCACCCCTACATCACCCCAGTGCCCTGTACCCCTCCCCCACTGTACCCCCATCCTCTCACATTCCCCCACAGTGACCATGACATGCCTGAGCTGAATAAATTTAATAAATTCCATCCCCTCTTACCATGAAGCTTGCAGGCAGTGGCTGAGGCAGGAGCAGGAAGTGTCCAGTGTCTGCACACAGACAGCACTAGGACCCAGTGTGGCTGAGAGAACCAGAGCCCGCAGGGCAGAAAGTGAAACTACAGCTGCTGCGGCCAGGAAGGAAGGAAGAAGCTCCTCTAGTCCTCTGGTGAGACAGCAGCTCGTGCACTGCGCACACTTACGCCCATGGTACCGGATCGCCGCTCCGATTCTCCCCGGTTCGGGGAACCGGCTGCTTTTTGAACAACCGGTTCCATCGAACCGGGGAGAACCGGCTGAATCCCACCCCTGCATCCACACAAAAATAGTATCAATAAAAACATCCGGTGGCCCTGCAAAAAAAAAAAGTCCTCATACAGCTCCATCAACTGCAAAATGAAAAGGTTACGGGCAGCATCAGACTGGAGCACCTTGGGCACACCAGAGAAAATCATTCTTGGGGCCCACTATGTAGCTACATAGAAATAAATACAAGATCACCAATTGTCAGGCTATAATATAAGGTAGTACATGTCTTAATTATGTAGTAGGGGTTGTGGTAGCCCCTCATAGAATATAAAGTTAGCCCCCTCAATGAATATAATGTAGCCCCCTCATAGAATATAATGTAGCCCCCTCATGGAATATAATCTAGCCCATCTCATGGAATATAATGCAGCCTTCCTCATAGAATATAACTGTAGCCCCCTCATAGAATATAATGCAGCTCCCCATCATAGGGTATAATGCAGCCCTCCTCATAGGGTATAATGCAGCTCCCCACAAAATATAATGCAGCTCCTCATAAGCTATAATGCAGCTCCCCTTAGAATATAATATAGCTCCCATAGGGTATAATGCAGCCCCCCCCCATATAGTATAATGCAGCCCCTCCACAAAGTATAATGTAGCCCCTCAGAGTATAATGCAACCCCCTCATAAGGTATAATGCAGCCCCCCTTAGAAAATACTGTAGACCCCTTAAAGGGCATAATGCAACCCCCCTCATATAGTATAATGTAGCCCCTGAGAGAATAATGCAGCCCCCCACAGAATATAATGTAGTCCCCTCATAAAGTATAACACAGCCCCCCTCATATGGTATAAAGCAGACCCCCTCAAAGGGTATAATGCTGCCCCCTCATAGGGTATAATGCAGCCCCCTTATATAGTGTAATGTAGCCCCCACATCCATCAATGTTATCCCCCTACACCCCATCATTGTCCTCATCACCACCTCCTTCATTGCCTTCTCACCCAACACACCTATCAGTTCCCTTTCCACCATCTCCATCATTGCTTTCTCCCCACCACCCCATCATTGCCCATTCCACCACCTCCATCAATGCCTCCCCCACCACCACCATTGTCCTTTCCACCACTACCATCATTGTCCTTTCCACCACAACCATCATTGCCTTTTCCACCACCACACCATCATTGCCTTCTCCCCCACCACCCCATTATTGCCCTTGCCACCACCTCTATAATTGCTTTCTCCCCACCACTCCCATCATTGCCCTCACCATCTCCTCCATCTATGCCTTCTCCCCCACCACCCCATCATTGCCGATTCCAACAACTCCATCATTGCCTCCCCCCACCACCACATCATTGCCCATTCCACCACCTCCATCATTGCCTCCTCCCCCATCACCCCATCGTCCTTTCCACCACCACCAACATTGCCTTCTCCCCATCACCCACATCATTGCCCTCTCCAATATGCACACACACAGCACCGCACCACATATACACACACGCACGCAGGCAGACAGACACATAGTACCACTCACCTCTCCGCACGTTCCCTGCAGCCGCAGCACATCCTGGCAGCATCTTCATCACTGGAAGCTTTCTCTCTGAAACAGCTGCGCGCTGAATGATGTCATCCAGCTGCACCGCTATGTTAGACAGGAAGCACCGGGAAGGAAGTAGCATGGCATTGGATCCCTGCAGCTACGCTCCACTGCCATTTTCTCCTGTAGGCAGTGGAGCTGCAGGGATCATTCCCTGCCCGCCGATTGCAATTAGTGTTAGCTGCCCTGCAAGGGCCCACCTCAGGGGTACATCCAGTATGTCTGCTCCTGCAGGCAGTGTTAGCGTCAGCCTGCGGCTAAAACTGCCCACCATTAGGTATATATGCACACGTAGCATTTTTTAAGAGTTTTTGCCGCATTTTTATGCGTCGGAATCGCATGTAATCCTATGGGATTATGCATTTCTGTGCACATGCTGCGTATTTTGCAGAGCGTAATCGCTTTGCGTAAAAATAAGCAGCATGTTCATTCTTTTTGCGTAATTGCGGTGAATACGCCGCCATAGGAATGCATTGAAAAGCTCACTTCACGCATGTGGCTATGCCCACCATGTGTGAAGTGAGCGCTTCATGTGCACTTGGTACCTAGGGTCTGGAGGAGAGGAAACTCTCCTCCAGGCCCTGGGTACCATATCCCTGTTAAAAATAGAATTAAAATAAAAAATATTGATATTCTCACCATCCGATGGCCCCCACAGCCTTCCCGCTCCTCAGCAACATGGCCGGCAAGTTCCGTTCCCAGGGATGCATTACAAGAATGACCTTTATGACGTCGCGGTCAAGTGACACATAGCCTTAAAGTAAAATGAATATTCACTCCTCTCCACGCCCATGTGGGCATGGAGAAGCATGATTATTCATTTCTCTTTAGCAGCGGCGACAGGCTCTTTTCTCCAGCTGCTGCTCAGCTGGCATCTGGTGGGCCCACCTGACTCGGGTCCTATAGCAGCTGGGTGTGCCGCTATTAGTGACATCAGGGATATAAGTGGGAAGAAAAAAGTGCAGTAGTGTCTTATCCAATGACAATAGGGTGTCAGGAAAAAGTGAGATATACTTACCTTGCTGAGTTGCTTAATGGCAACACATGAACGGCATGTAACAGCTGCTGCACAGATACTGGTCGAGAGGACGACCACAGGTAAAAACAAAACGGCTAGAGGTATCACTCATACACTGCTGAGATAGAATCCTTAAAATCAAATTGTTTATTAGAACAGGTTTACAAGTCAACGCGTTTCGAGGTCACGCTGGACCTCTTCATCAGGACAAACCTGGTCATCAAGAACCGGAAACAGATATTTTACCAACAATTTTGACCACGTGTGTATATTATATAAAGTCATTACAAACAGAGTGATCTATTTCAAGTGTTTATTTCTGTTAATGTTGATGATTATGGCTTACAGCCAATGAAAACCCAAAAGTCATTTTCTCAGTAAATTAGAACAACTAACAAAAACACCTCCAAAGGCTTCATAACCGTTTAAAAATATCCCTTAGTCTGTATCAGTAGGCTCCACAATCATGGGGAAGACTGCTGACTTGACAGCTGTCCAGAAAGCAGTCTTTGACACACTCCACAAGGAGGGTTAGCCACAAAAGGTCATTGCTAAAGAACCTGGCTGTTTACAGAGTGACAGAGTGCTATATCCAAGCATATTAATGGAAAGTTGAGTGGAAGGAAAAAGTGTGGTAGAAAAAGGTGCACAAGCAACCAGGATAACCCCTACCACACACAGACGTATCCAGGACATGGGCTACAAATGTCGTATTCCTTGTGACAAGCCATTCATGACCAATAGACAACACCAGAATCATCTTACCTTGGCCAAGGAGAAAAATAACTGGACTGTTGCTCAGTGGTCCAAGGTGTTGTTTTCAGATGAAAGTAAATTTTGCATTTCATTTGGAAATCAAGGTCCCAGAGTCTGGAGGAAGAGTGGAGAGGCACACAATCCAAGCTGCTTGAGGTCTAGTATGAAGTTTCTGCAATCAGTGATGGTTTGGGGAACCATGTCATCTGCTGGTGTAGGTCCACTGTGTTTCATCCCTCTGTCAACAAGATTTTGGAGATGCAAATTTCATTCTCCAGCAGGACTTGGAACCTGTCCTGACTGCCAAAAGTACCAATACCTGGTTTAAAAACAACACTATCACTGTGCTTGATTGGCCAGCAAACTTGCCTGACCTTAACCCCATAGAGAACCTATGGGTATTGTCAAGAGGAAGATGAGAGACACCAGACCTAACAATGCAGATAAGATGAAGGCTGCTATCAAAGCAATCTGCTTTTCCATAACACCTCAGCAGTGCCACAGGCTGATCGCCTCCATACCACACCGCATTGATGCAGTAATTGATGCAAAAGGAGCAGTGGCCAAGTATTGAGTGCATTTACTGAACATAATTTTCAGTAGGTCAACATTTTGGATTTTAAAATAATTTTTCAAGCTGGTGTTATAAAGTATTCTAATTTACTGAGATAATGATTTGGGGGTTTTCATTGGCTGTAAGCCATAATCATCAACATAACCAAAACTAAACACTTGAAATACATCACTCTGTGAAGACTCTATATAATATGAGTTTCACTTTTTGTATTGAAGAACTGAAATAAATTAACTTTTTGATGATATTCTAATTTAGTGAGAAGAACTTATACCTCTGTCCTATATCTCCAATTTTTAATGTTGTGTATATTTATTCGTTTTCTTTGTGTACTAATAAAAATCATAATATATTTGTGGCTCCATACTCCTTATCTCTTTATAGGTTTTCAACAGGTTAATTAAGCATATGAGTAAATAGCAGCACCTTGAGAAAAAGTATTATTTTCTTTATTTATGCAATTAAAAAAATAAGAGTACAGTGGTCCAGATAATCTATTTTACATGTTTCGATAAAACGTCATAGCATATCATGAATATACCAAATACCCAGCTTAAAATATAACTAGAAATGGATCCACAGCATGTGGGTGTTTGATACATAGGGGGTATTTGATTGGAACTTGCACCTACATTACTAACTTTATGAGTTCCATTCTATTTTCATTATTATACCATATGTTATCCTAGTATAACAAATTCAATAATACACATAGCAAAGTAAGGTCATTTCATGAACGACATTTTGATTGTATGGGAGGACAATCAAACTGCTTTTACAGCCTTTTTAAGGAGCTTTAATCCCTTCATGACCCAGCCTATTTTGACCTTAAAGACCTTGCCATTTTTTGCAATTCTGACCAGTGTCCCTTTATGTGGTAATAACTCAGGAACGCTTCAACGGATCCTAGCGATTCTGAGAGTCTTTTTTTGTGACATATTGGGCTTCATAATAGTGTTAAATTTAGGTCGATAATTTTTGGGTTTATTTGGGAAAAAAAGGAAATTTGGCGAAAATTTTGAAAATTTCGCAATTTTCAAATTTTGAATTTTTATTCTGTTAAACTAGAGAGTTATGTGACACAAAATAGTTAATAAATAACATTTCCCACATGTCTACTTTACATCAGCACAATTTTGGAAACAAAATTTTTTTTTGTTAGGAAGTTATAAGGGTTAAAAGTTGACCAGACACTTTGAGGGGTCTATATGGCAGAAAATACCCAAATGTGACAACATTATAAAAACTGCACCCCTCAAGCTACTCAAAATTACATTTAAGAAGATTATTAACCCTTCAGGTGCTCACAGGAACTAAAGCAAGGTGGAAGGAAAAAATGGACATTTTAATTTTTCCAACAAAAATTTTCTTTTAGCATCAATTTTTTCATTTTTGCGTGGGCAACAGGATAAAATGGATCCTAAAATTTGTTGGGCAATTTCTCCTGAGTACACCGATACCTCATATGTGGTCATAAACCACTGTTTGGGCGCACGGCAGGGCTCAGAAGGAAGGAGCACCATTTGACTTTTTGAATGGAAAATATCCTGGAATATTTAGCGGTTGCCATGTCGCATTTGGAGAGTCCCTGTGTGCCTAAACATTGGAGCTCCACCACAAGTGACCCCATTTTGGAAACTAGACCCCCCCAAGGAACTTATCTAGCTGCATAATGAGCACTTTGAACCCCCAGGTGCTTCACAAATTGATCCGTAAAAAAAAAGTACTTTTTTTTCACAAAAATGTTCTTTTAGCCTCAGTTTTTTCATTTTCACATGGGCAACAGCATAAAATGGATCCTAAAATTTGTTGGGCAATTTCTCCTGAGTACACCGATACCTCATATGTGGTCATAAACCACTGTTTGGGCGCACGACAGGGCTCAGAAGGGAAGGAGCGCCATTTGACTTTTTGAATGGAAAATATGCTGGAATATTTAGCGGTTGCTATGTCGCATTTGGAGAATCCCTGTGTGTCTAAACATTGGAGCTCCCCCACAAGTGACCCCATTTTGGAAACTAGACCCCCCAAGGAACGTATCTAGATGCATAGTGAGCACTTTCAACCCCCAGGTGCTTCACTAATTGATCCGTAAAAAAAAGAAAGTACTTATTTTCACAAAAATTTCTTTTAGCCTCAGTTTTTTCATTTTCACATGGGCAACAGGATAAAATGGATCCTAAACTTTGTTGGGCAATTTATCCTAAGTACACAGATACCTCATATGTGGTCATAAACCACTGCTTGGGCGCACAGCAGGGCCCAGAAAGGAAGGAGCACCATTTGACTTTTTGAATGGAAAATTAGCTCCAATCGTTAACGGACACCATGACGCGTTTGGAGAGCCCCTGTGTGCCTAAACAGTGAAAAACAACCACATGTGACACCATTTTGGAAACTAGACCCCTTATGGAACTTATCTAGATGTGTTGTGAGCACTTTGAACCCCCAAGTGCTTAACAGAAGTTTATAACGCAAAGCAGTGAAAATAAAAAAATCTATTTTTTTCCTCAAAAATGATTTTTTAGTCCGCTATTTTTTATTTTCACAAGGGTAACAGGAGAAATTGGACCACAAAAGTTGTTGTGCAATTTGTCCTGAGTACACCAATACCCCATATGTGGGGGGAACCACTGTTTTGGCGCATGGTAGAGCTCAGAAGGGAAGGAGCGCCATTTTGGAATGCAGACTTGATGGAATGTTCTGCTGGCGTCATGTTGCGTTTGCAGAGCTCCTGATGTGCCTAAACAGTAGAAACCCCCCACAAGTGACCCAATTTTGGAAACTAGACCCCCCAAGGAGCATATTTAGATGTGTAGTGAGCACTTTGAACCCCCAAGTGCTTCACAGAAGTTTATAAATGCAGAGCAGTGAAAATAACAAAATCATTTTTGTTCCTCAAAAATCATTTTTCAGCCCGCTATTTTTTATTTTCCCAAGGGTAACAGGATTAATTGGACCTCAAAAGTTGTTGTCCAGTTTTTCCTGAGTATGCTGGTGCTCCATATGTGGGGGGAACCACTGTTTTGGCGCACGGCAAAGCTCAGAAGGGAAGGAGCGCCATTTGACTTTTTAATGGAAAATTAGCTCCAATCGTTAGCGGACACCATGTCGTGTTTTTGAGAGCCCCTGTGTGCCTAAACTTTGGAGATCCCCCACAAATGACCCCATTTTGGAAACTAGACCCCCTAAGGAATTTATCTAGATGCACAGTGAGCACTTTGAACCCCCAGGTGCTTCACAGAAGTTTATAACGCAGAGCTGTGAAAATAAAAAATCATTTTTTTTTCTCAAAAAATGATTTTTAGCCCCCTATTTTTTATTTTTGCAATGGTTACTGGAGAAATTGGACCCCAAAGATTGTTGTCCAGTTTGTCCTGAGTACGCTGGTACCCCATATGTTGGGAGGAACCACTGTTTGGGCACACGTCAGGGCTCGGAAGGGAAGTAGTGACGTTTTGAAATGCCGACTTGATGGAATGGTCTGCGGGCGTCATGTTACATTTGCAGAGCCCCTGATGTGCATAAACAGTAGAAACTCCCAACAAGTGACCCCATTTTGGAAACTAGACCCCACAAGCAACTTATCTAGATGTGTGGTGAGCATTTTGAATCTCCAAGCACTACACAAGTTTATAACGCCCGGGCATGAAAATAAAAAAATCATATTTTTTCCACAAACATGATCTTTTAGTCCCCAATTTTTTTATTTTCCCAAGGGTAACAGGAAAAATTAGACCCCAAAAGTTGTTTTCCAATTTGTCCTGAGTACGCTGATATCCCATATGTTGGAGAAAACTACTGTATGGGCACACGTCGGGGCTCGGAAGGGAAGTAGTGACGTTTTGAAATGCCGACTTGATGGAATGGTCTGCGGGCATCATGTTACGTTTGCAGAGCCCCTGATGTGCCTAAACTGTGGAAACTCCCCCAAGTGACCCCATTTTGGAAACTAGACCACCCAAGGAACTTATCTAGATGTGTAGTGAGCACTTTGAACCCCCAAGTGCTTCACAGAAGTTTATAACCCAGAGCCATGAAAATAAAAAATCATTTTTTTCCCTCAAAAAATTATTTTATAGCCTACAATTTTTTATTTTCACAAGGGTAACAGGACAAATTGGACCCCAAAAGTTGTTGTCCTGTTTGTCCTGAGTACGCTGGTACCCCATATGTGCGGGGGAACCACTGTTTGGGCTCACGTGGGGGCTCGGAAAGGAAATAGTGACGTTTTGTAATACCGACGTGATGGAATGGTCTGCGGGCGTCATTTTGTGTTTGCTGAGCCCATGATGTGCCTAAACAGTAGAAACCCCCCCAATTGACCCCATTTTGGAAACTAGATCCCCCAAATAACTCCTCTAGATGTGTGGTGAGCACTTTGAATCTCCAAGTTCTTCACAGAAGTTTATAACGCAGAGCCGTGAAAATAAAAAATCATTTTTTTTCCACAAACATGATCTTTTAGTCCCCAATTTTTATTCCCTAGGGTAACAGGAGAAATTAGACCCCCAAAGTTGTTGTGCAATTTTTGCTGAGTACGCTGATACCTCATATGTGGGGGTAAAACCACTGTCTGGGCACTAGTGTTGAGCGATAGTGCTCGATATCTAAAAATATCGTATCGAAATTGTATCGCCGATAGCACTAAATATCGTCGATATCCGATTTCGATACCGGAAGTCCAATGTAAGTCTATGGGAACAAAATATCGCAACTAAAAAAAACCTTTATTTCCTTGTAAACACTAAATATACACACATAGAATACATATATATATATATATATATATATATACATGTCATTGTGACATATATATATATACATATATGTATAGTTTATACACTTCTACATAGTAAAATATCCTCTGATTCAATTGCCGGGTAAAGCCGGCTTCTGTGAAAAGACAGAAGCACCCGACATGAAATGACACTTGGTGTACATAGGGTTAACCATGTCTTTTCATGTCGTTTGCAATCTGATTTGCACAAACAATTACATCAGTCTATGTGTGCAAAATTTCACACCTGTAGGGGTTAATTAAAGGTGTAAATTCGTTGTAAAAATAACGGACTTTTTTGCTACGAATTTACACCTTTAATTAACCCCTACAGGTGTGAAATTTTGCACACTTACACTCATGTAATTGTTTGTGCAAATCAGATATCAAACTACATGAAAAGACATGGTTAACTATGTAAACCAAGTGTCATTTCATGTCGGGTTCTGCATTTTCACAAAAGCCGGCAATTGAATTAGCGGCTATTATACTATGTAGAAGTGTATGAACTATAAATATATATATATATGTGTCACAAACTCAATGACATGTATATATATATATGAGGTGTAAAATTGCTGAAAAAAAAATGCGTGGGCTCCCGCCCTATTTTCGCAACCAGACAGACAAAGCCAGTGAGTGGGGGCAGATAATAATAGCCCAGAGAGGGACCATTATTTTTGGCCCCCCCGGCTACTAACATCTGCCCCCAGACACCCCAGAAAGGGCAAATCTCTAATTAGATTTGCCCTTTCTGGCATTTTGCCCGTCTATTCCCATTGCCCTGTAGCGGTGGCGAATGGGTTAATAAGGGGTTAAAATGACCTTGCAATCGAAAGGTCACTTTAAGCCAGGTTAATAATTGAGAGCTGTCAATCAGACAACTATCAATTATTAATCCTATTGTATGAAAGAAAAATCAAACACACACACTTTAATAAAAAAGAAGTTTAATGAAATAATCACACAGTTTTTGACCATATTTTATTTACCTGCTAAAACCATTTCCTGTAATAAAAATAAAATAATAAAGCAAAATTATTCTTACCAATCCGATGTACAGTCAGGTCCCACGGTGTAATCCATCAGAAAGGGTTAATGTTTACTGCAGGGACCGCAGCTAATGCTGCAGCCTCACAGTAAACCCCCAAATGAATGAGTTCCTCTCCTGGCTGACAGGAGAGGAAGTGGAAAGCTTAATTGATTGCTTTCCACTTTCACTTCAGGTCAGCCAGGGACACAATCAGTGACGTCAGAGGGAACTGGTTAACAAAAATAGGGGATCCCCTCGAAAAAAAATGGCGTGGGGTCCCCCCTATTTTTGTTAACCAGCCAGATGAAGCAGACCGCTGAGGCCTGGATTTTCAGGCTGTTAAGGAGCCAAGATCCATGGACCTTGCCAGCCTGATAATACCAGGCCACAGCAGTCTGCATATCTTGGCTGATTAACAAAAATAGGGGATCCCCTCGAAAAAAATTGGCGTGGGGTCACCCCTATTTTTGTTAACCAGCCAGATGAAGCAGACCGCTGAGGCCTGGTTTTTCAGGCTGGTAAGGATCCAATATCCATGGACCTTGCAAGCCTGATAATACCAGGCCACAGCAGTCTGCTTAGCTTGGCTGGTTAACAAAAATAGGGGATCCCCTCGAAAAAAAAAACGGCGTAGGGGTCCCCCTATTTTTGTTAACCAGCCAAGTAAAATGCAGACTGCTGCGGCCTGGTATTAAAAGACTGTCAAGGCCCATGGATTTTGGCCCTCAACAGCCTGATAATACCAGGCTACAGCAGCCCCACATTTGGCGCATCAAAAGATGTGCCAATTGTGGCACTTTACCCGGCTCTTCCCACTTGCCCTGTAGCGGTGGCAAGCGGGGTAATAAGGGGTTAATGTCACCGTTGATTGCACGGTGACAATAAGCCCGGTTAATAATGGAGAGGCGTCAATAAGACACCGATCCATTATTAATCCCAAAGTTATTAAATGCATAAAAAAAAGACAAAGCAAGAAAAAAGTATTTTAATGAAATAAAAGAGACAACACAGTTTTCATTTCTTTTATTGTACTCTCATTCCTGCGACGCCATCGATCTCCTGTAAAAAAAGAAAAAAAACAAACCAACAGTATACCACCTGTCCGACGCAGTCCATAGTAACGACAGTCCCACGACGATCCAGCTCTGCTACATCGCAATGACAGGCAGAGCCTGTCATCGCAACGCAGCACAGCTGATTACCTGCTTCCCCGGCGGTGACGTCATCGGACTGACTGCTTTACGGCCGGGATTACCCAGCAGTCACTGCAGTTATCGCAAGAAACTGCATGTGACCGCCGGGGAGAAGAGGATGGCGGCCATGAAGCAGTCCAGGACGTGACCGCCGGAGATCTTCTGCCAGGTAAGTGCCGCTGACTCCTGACAGACCCGACCGACGGACACTGACAGTGACAGACCCGACCGACGGACACAGACAGTGACAGTGACAAATCCGATTCCGGTATTCGATAAGACGAAAATATCTAAACGAATTATCAAAAGGCCGATAGAGCTAATATCGGCCGATAGCCGATATTTACATTATCGTATCGCTCAACACTACTGGCACACGTCGGGGCTCGGAATAAAGGGAGCACTGTTTAACTTTTTGAACGCAAAATTTGCAGGAATCAATGGTGACGCCATGTCGCGTTTGGAGACCCCCTGATGTGCCTAGATAGTGGAAACCTCTCAATTCTAACTCCAACCCTAACCCCAACACACCCCTAACCACAACCCTAACCCCTACACACCCCTAATCCAAACCCTAACCATAACCCTAACCCCAACACACCCCTAACCATAATCCTAACCCTAACCATAACCCTAACCACAAGCCTAACCCCAACCCTAACTCTAATTCCAACCCTAATTCTAACCGTAACCCTAATTCCAACCCTAAACCAAATTCCAACCCTAACCCTAATTCTAACCGTAACCCTAATTCTAACCCTAATGCTAAAGGCTAGGTTCACATTACGTTTTACCAGCCCGTTCAACACATAGTGCTGACGGGCTGGTAACGGTATAGTATAACGCGATCGCGTTATGCTATACCCGCTAGCGCAGAGGAATCAGCAGATGATTCATCTGCGCTAGCGGTGACAGAGCCCAGACGCTGCAGGCCGCGTCCGAGGCTCCATCACTGAATGACGGCACGTCGCGAACGCATTCCGCTTTACAGCATGCGTCGCGATGCGCCCGCAAATGGGGGTGAATGACAGCGTTAACGGACTGCGTTACACCGCGTTATACCGTGGTGTAACGCAGTTCGTCTAACGGACTGCCATAACGCGATATGAATCCAGCCTAACCCTAATTATAACCCTAACCCTAATGCTAACCCTAGTCCTAACCCTAACCTAACCCTAAGGCTAGGTTCACATTACGTTTTACCATCCCGTTCAACACATAGCGTTGACGAGCTGGTATCGGCATAGCATAACGCGATCGCGTTATCCTTTACCCGCTAGCGCAGAGGAATCAGCAGATGATTCATCTGTGCTGGTGGTGATGGAGCCCAGACGCTGCAGCCCGCGTCCGAGGCTCCGTCACTGAATGACGGCACGTTGCGAACGCATGCCGATTTACGGCATGCGTTGTGATGCGCCCGCAAATGGGGGTGAATGGTAGTGTTAACGGACTGCATTACACCGCGTTATACCGCATATAATGCAATATAAATCCAGCATAATCCTAATGCTAACCCTAACCCTAATGCTAACCCTAACCCTAAACCTAAGGCTAAACCTAACCCTAAGGCTAACCCTAACCTAACCCTAACTGTAATTCTAACCCTAATAGAAAAAATATATATTTTTTGTCCCTACCTATGGGGGTGATAAAGGGGGCGTTTATTTTCCTTTATTTTTTTTTATCACTATGAGAGTTTATCACAGTGATCAAAATACATTTTTGGACTTTAGAAGGCGCACTGCGCATGCGCCCGCCATTTTCCAAGATGGGGGCGCCCATGAAGAGTCCCGGGCGGACGCCGGGACGGATCCACGGGCGCCAGAAGACCGGGTGAGGTGAGATGACACTGGGGAGGGGGGCAGCAGACCGGAGCAGGGGGGAAAGGACCGGAGCGCAGGGCAGCAGATAGTAACGGCGGTGACCGATCGCTGCCATGAAATCGGTGGCGGCGGCCGATAACCGCCGTTACTCGGTATGGGGAGGGTCGTAACTCGGTGTCCAGCCATGGCAGATGCTATTGCAGCATCTGCCATGGCTGGATTGTAATATTTCACCAAATTTCATTGCTGAAATATTACAAATCGGTCTGATTGGCTGTTTCACTATTAACAGCCAATCAGTGCGATCGTAGCCATGTGGGGGTTAAGCCACCCCCACTGTGGTGATGCACAAAGGGTCTTGTGCCTGCGGGTCGGGTGACCTTTCAGTGACCCCAGTCACCCGACCCGCAGGAACATGATTTATAGCATGACGCCTACGTTGGCGTAATGGGTCGGGATGCCACAGGTTTTCATGACGCCAACGTAGGCGTCATGGGTCGGGAAGGGGTTAATAGTAATTAATTTAATTTTAAATTTACTGGGGGTGATATGAGGATTCAGCCAAATTAATTATACATAAATCTAAATGAATATTTTTAAGCAGGCATTAGTTAAAACATCTATTTACCATAAACCCCAAGGAGGAAATCATTAAAAGCTAACACATTACGTTCAAAACATGTCATTAAATAAATATAATTGAGCAAATACACCTGGATTAGAAGAGCTTTTTCAGATGATACGACTTCCACCATATAATGTTATGAAAATGATGACAGACTACAGAAAAGAGGTTATCAGGAATGGATGCTCCTCATTCAAAAATGAAAAATAAACATAAAAGTCTGTAGGCTATGTTCAAATGTTGTGTTTTTGCTGCATATTAAAAGCTGCTCTTACAGTACCAGCAAAAGTTATGAGATTTGATAAATCTCTTTGTTTTTTGTTTTTTTCTGACTGAATTAGAAAACTGCTGCTTTTTTGAAAACTGCAGCAATGTAAATTCTTTCAACGTTTTTGAAGCATTTTTTTACCCATAAAAAGCAATAAGTGCAAAAAAGCAGCAAAAACTCTGCAAAAAAGTTGTCATCAGTTTTAGCAGAGTTTTTCATGAAAAACACAGGTACAGCAAGATGAGAAACCCCTTTATTTTTGTGATTTTCACAAGTTTAAACCAAAATGTCTTGGTTTCCTCACCTCAAATGGCAGTTAGGCAGTACATGATGTGGTCGTGTTCTCGCCTTCAGCCCTTTTGGGTGAAAGTGCTCAATCTGATTCAAGAAGTGATGGGGGTAAATATTGTGCGTAACCCGCTGACTTGCCTCCTGGGATGTATGAATTATATTGCTACGGACGAATGTGGGAAACTGACTATTGCAAGATTGCTATACAGTATGCCGCTAGGAAGCTTATTGCGATGCATTGGTTAGATGAAAAACCACCAGTCAAAAAGAGTTTGTTAATGAAATAAACTTTATTGTCCTCATGGAAAAGAATATTTACACTAAGAGAGGTCAACATAAAAAAATTGAAAATGTGTGGGGCGGATGGATGGATTGTCCGGGTGTGGTTGAGTTGTTGCAGAGTAGGCTGGGAGTCGGCTAATTACCTCTGTAGTAACTGTACTTCTGCGTCTGTGCTTTTGTGAAGTGGTGTATAAATTTATCAAGAGGAGATGTACCAGTTTGATAATAAAGGATATTGGGATGGGGTTTGGGGGTGGGGTACTGGGTAAAGGGGCTAGTTCATGTTAAATGAAAATGTTTCAATCTGCTTTGTAATTTTGGTATCTGTCTGAAGTTCGTGTAAGACTGTACTACATTTTTGACATATCAATGTATAAAGAAGTAAAGGGTATTCACCCTATGCCAGCTCACCAACCACCACCAGAGTACGAGTCTGAAAGTCCGGACCAAGACATGCAGCAGCAGAGAAAATGAAGGGATCAGTCCAGCTTCTGTAGGAAGTACAATTCTTTATTCAATCCAAAAATAGAATCGTCACATAACGGTGTCCTCCAAATGCAAAAAGAGGAGAGTATGCACTACCAGCTGTACCAGCAACGCGTTTCGACCTTTCAAAAATAAACGCAAGTTATATCGAATAAATTTTACCACTAACGTACAATATGTCACGAAAAAACAATCTCAGAATCGTGAAGATCCGTTGAAGCGTTCCAGAGTTCTAGCCTCATAAAGAGTGGTCAGAATTGTAAAAATTGGCCCGGTCATTAACGTGCAAACCACCCTTGGGGGTTAAGGGGTTAAATGCTTGTTATGGAAAAGGTTGAGGTGTACCCCACAGGGGAAAATGTTTGCCAGTCCATACACTTAATGTATGGCCATTCCATGTCTAGGCGACCCACTCCTTTGTAATGGGACATTTTTTGTTAAAATGCCCTCCTCGTTTCTTTCAAGGGGGGATTGGGGTTATTGTGGTGCATATGACTTGGAAGCAGGGCAGGCCTTGCAGTCAATGCATAAGAAAAGGGAATGGAAGTACAAAATGAATAATGTGAAATGGATTTTCCTGGGCCCATCCAGTACCTGGGTTCAAAGTCTTTTTGGGGTGCATATGACTTGGTAGCAGGGCAGGGCTTGCAGTCAATGCATAAGAAAACAGAATGGGAGGACAAAACGAATAATGTGAAGTGGATTTTCCTGGGCCCTTCCAGTACCTGGGTTCAAAGGCTTATTGGGGTGCATATGACTTGGTATCAGGGCAGGTCTTGCATTCAATGCAACACTTTATATGGAAGCCCTCCTGGACATCTCATGAATGGGGTATTGGGGTGCGTCGTAATTCTTGGCAGCCCATCCACTCACAGCATAGGCTATAAAAGTTTAGGAGACCCACTGTTTAACCCCTTCCCGACCTTTGACACAGCGTATGCGTCATGAAAGTCGGTGCCAATCCGACCTATGAAGCATACCCTGTGTCATGAAAGGATCGCGTTCCTGCGGGCCGGGAGACCGGGGTCACTCAAAGGTCACCCGACCCGCAGGCACAGGACCCTTTGTGCTTCACCACAGGGGGGTTGGCTTAAGCCCCCCGTGGCCACGATCGCTCTGATTGGCTGTTAAAAGTGAAACAGCCAATCAGAGCAATCTGTAATATTTCACCAATTTAATTGGGTGAAATATTACAATCCAGCCATGGCTGGACACCGAGCCCTGACCCCCCCACACGTAGTCACGGCAGCGATCGGCCGCCGCCACCAAAAGATGGCGGTGATCGGTCACCGCCATCACTATCTGCTCCCCTCCTCCTTTGCTCCGCTGCCCCCACCTTCCGATCCCCCCCCTAACCTTCCGACCCCCCTACTCACCTCTCCCGGTCCACCGATGTCCCTGGCTCGGTCCTGGCGTCCGCCCGGGCCTCTTCATGGGCACCGCCATCTTGGAAAATGGCGGGCGCATGCGCAGTGCGCCCCCCCAGTGTCCAAAAATTTATTTTGATCACTGTGATAAACTGTCACAGTGATCAAAATAAAAAAAAGTAAATGAACCCCCCCTTTATCATAGGTAGGGACAAATAAAAAAAATAAAGATTTTTTTTTTTCCTATTAGGCCCTGTGCACACGTTGCGGATTTTGCTGCGGATCCGCAGCGGATTTTGCTGCTGATCCGCAGCGGATTTTGCTGCTGATCCGCAGGGTATTTTGCTGCGGATCCGCGGCGTATTTTGCTGCGGATCCGCAGCGGATTTTGCTGCTGATCCGCAGCGGATTTTGCTGCTGATCCGCAGCGTATTTTGCTGCGGATCCGCAGCTTATTTTGCTGCGGATCCGCAGCGGATTTTGCTGCTGATCCGCAGCGGATTTTGCTGCGGATCCGCAGTGGATTTTGCTGCTGATCCGCAGCGGAATTTGCTGCTGATCCGCAGCGGAATTTGCTGCTGATCCGCAGCGGAATTTGCTGCTGATCCGCAGGGGATTTTGCTGCTGATCCGCAGCAGATTTGGCGCTGCAGATCCACAGCACATCCAGAAACCATGTACAGTACAATGCAAATAAATGGTAAAAAAAAACGCTGTGCACATGCTGCGGATTTTTCAGCGCGGATTTGCTGCGGTTTTAAATCCGCAGCATGTCAATTCTTTGTGCGGATTCCGCAGCAGTTTTACACCTATTCCATTATAGGTGTAAAACCGCAGGGAAAAACCGCACTAAATACGCAGGTAAAACGCAGGTCATTTTACCTGCGGATTTTAGAAAAATCTGCAACGTGTGCACGGGGAGTTAGGGTTAGGCTGGGTTCATATTGCATTATGGCAGTCCGTTAGATGGACTGCGTTTCACCGCGGTATAACGCGGTGTAACGCAGTCCGTTAACGCTGCCATTCACCCCATTTGTGTGCACATCGCAACGCATGCTGATAAGCGGCATGCGTTCGCGACGTGCGGTCATTCAGTGACGGAGCCTCGGACACGGGCTGCAGCGTCAGCATCTGCTGATTCATCTGCTCTAGCGGTTCATCATGCATCTACGCGTGCGTATAGATTAGAGTTGGGTTAGGTTAGGGGTTAGGGTTAGGGGTTATGGTTAGAGTTGGATTAGGGTTAGGGGTGTGTTGAGGTTAGGTGTTGGGGTTAGGGTTGGAGGTTAGGAGTTGAGGGGTTTCATTAGTTTCCTAGGCACATCAGGGGGTCTCCATACGCGACATGGCGCCACCATTGATTCCTGCAAATTTTGCATTCAAAAAGTCAAACAGTACTCCCTTTATTCCAAGCCCCGCTGTATGCCCAAACAGTGGTTTACCCCCACATATGGGGTATCAGCGTACTCGGGAAAAATTGCACAACAACTTTGGGGGTCTAATTTTTCCTGTTAACATTGGGGAAAAAAATTGGGGACTAAAAAATTATTTTTGTGGAAAAAAAATTATTTTTTATTTTCACGGCTCTGCGTTATAAACTTCTGTGAAGAACTTGGAGATTCAAAGTGCTTACCACACATCTAGAGGAGTTCCTTGGGGGATCTAGTTTCCAAAATGGGGTCACTTGGGGGGGTTTCTACTGTTTAGGCACATCATGGGCTCTGCAAACGTAACATGATGCCAGCAGACCATTCCATCAAGTCGGCATTTCAAAACGTCACTACTTCCCTTCCGAGCCTCGACGTGTGCCCATACAGTAGCTTTCTCCACATATGGGATATCAGCGTGCTCAGGACAAATTGGACAACAACTTTTGGGATCTAATTTCTCCTGTTACCCTTGGGAAAATAAAAAAATTGGGGACTAAAGATCATGTTTGTGGAAAAAATATGATTTTTTTATTTTCATGCCCGGGCGTTATAAACTTCTGTGTATCCCTTGGGGGTTCAAAGTGCTCACCACACATCTAGATAAGTTCTTTGCTTGGTCTAGTTTCCAAAATGGGGTCACATGTGGGGAGTTTCTACTGTTTAAGCACATCAGGGGCTCTGCAAACGTAACATGACGCCCGCAGACCATTCCATCAAAGTCGGCATTTCAAACGTTACTACTTCCCTTCCGAGCCCCAATGTGTGCCCGAACAGTGGTTCCCCCACACATATGGGGTACTAGCGTACTCAGGACAAACTGGACAACAACTTTTGAGGTCCAATTTCTCCTGTAACCATTGTGAAAATAAAAAATAGAGGGCCAAAATATCATTTTTTGAGAAAAAAAAATGATTTTTTATTTTCACGGCTCTGCGTTATAAACTTCTGTGAAGCACCTGGGGGTTCAAAGTGCTCACTATGCATCTAGATAAGTTCCTTGGGGGGTCTAGTTTCCAAAATGGGGTCACTTGTGGGGGAGCTCCAATGTTTAGGCACACAGGGACTCTCCAAATGCGACATGGCAACCGCTAAATATTCCAGCATATTTTCCATTCAAAAAGTCAAATGGCGCTCCTTCCCTTCTGAGCCCTGCCGTGCACCCAAACAGTGGTTTATGACCACATATGAGGTATCTGTGTACTGAGGAGACATTGCCCAACACATTTTAGGATCCAATTTATACTGTTGCCCATGTGAAAATGAAAAATCGGAGGCTAAAATAAAATTTTTGTGAAAAAAAAGTACTTTCTTTTATTTACGGATCAATTTGTGGAGCACCTGGGGGTTCAAAGTGCTCACTGTGCATCTAGATAAGATCCTTAGGGGGTCTAGTTTCCAAAATGGGGTCACTTGTGGGGAAGCTCCAATGTTTAGGCACACAGGGACTCTCCAAATGCGACATGGCAACCGCTAAATATTCCAGCATATTTTCCATTCAAAAAGTCAAATGGCGCTCCTTCCCTTCTGAGCCCTGCCGTGCGCCCAAACAGTGGTTTATGACCACATATGAGGTATCTGTGTACTCAGGAGAAATTGCCCAACAAATTTTAGGATCCAATTTATCCTGTTGCCCATGTGAAAATGAAAAAACTGAGGCTAAAAGAAAATTTTTGTGAAAAAAAAGTACTTTCTTTTTTTTACGGATCAATTTGTGAAGCACCTGGGGGTTCAAAGTGCTCACTATGCATCTATATAAGATCCTTAGGGGGTCTAGTTTCCAAAATGGGGTCACTTGTGGGGGAGCTCCAATGTTTAGGCACACAGGGACTCTCCAAATGCGACATGGCAACCGCTAAATATTCCAGCATATTTTCCATTCAAAAAGTCAAATGGCACTCCTTCCTTTCTGAGCCCTGCTGTGCACCCAAACAGTGGTTTATGACCACATATGAGGTATCTGTGTACTCAGGAGAAATTGCCCAACAAATTTTAGGATCCAATTTATACTGTTGCCCATGTGAAAATGAAAAAACTGAGGCTAAAAGAAAATTTTGTGAAAAAAAAGTACTTTCTTTTTTTTACGGATCAATTTGTGAAGCACCTGGGGGTTCAAAGTGCTCACTATGCATCTATATAAGATCCTTAGGGGGTCTAGTTTCCAAAATGGGGTCACTTGTGGGGGAGCTCCAATGTTTAGGCACACAGGGACTCTCCAAATGCGACATGGCAACCGCTAAATATTCCAGCATATTTTCCATTCAAAAAGTCAAATGGCGCTCCTTCCTTTCTGAGCCCTGCTGTGCGCCCAAACAGTGGTTTATGACCACATATGAGGTATGTACTCAGGAGAAATTGCCCAACAAATTTTAGGATCCAGTTTATACTGTTGCCCATGTGAAAATGAAAAAACTGAGGCTAAAAGAAAATTTTTGTGAAAAAAAAGTACTTTCTTTTTTTTACGGATCAATTTGTGAAGCACTTGGGGGTTCAAAGTGCTCACTATGCATCTAGATAAGATCCTTAGGGGGTCTAGTTTCCAAAATGGGGTCACTTGTGGGGGAGCTCCAATGTTTAGGCACACAGGGACTCTCCAAATGCGACATGGCAACCGCTAAATATTCTAGCATATTTTCCATTCAAAAAGTCAAATGGCGCTCCTTCACTTCTGAGCCCTGCTGTGCGCCCACAAGTGGTTTATGACCACATATGAGGTATCTGTTTACTCAGGAGAAATTGCCCAACAAATTTTAGGATCTATTTTATCCTGTTGCCCATGTAAAAATGAAAAAATTGATGCTAAAAGAAAATTTTTGTTGGAAAAATTAAAATGTCCATTTTTTCCTTCCACGTTGCTTTAGTTCCTGTGAAGTACCTGAAGGGTTAATAATCTTCTTGAATGTAGTTTTGAGTAGCTTGAGGGGTGCAGTTTTTATAATGGTGTCACTTTTGGGTATTTTCTGCCATATAGACCCTCAAAGTGACTTCAAATGTGAGGTGGTCCCTAAAAAAAATGGTTTTGAAAATTTTGCTGTAAAAATGAGAAATCCCTGGTCAACTTTTAACCCTTATAACTTCCTAACAAAAAAAAATGTTCCCAAAATTGTGCTGATGTAAAGTAGACATGTGGGAAATGTTATTTATTAACTATTTTGTGTCACATAACTCTCTGGTTTAACAGAATAAAAATTCAAAATTTGAAAATTACAAAATTTTCAAAATTTTCGCCAAATTTCCATTTTTTTCACAAATAAACGCAAAAATTATCGACCTAAATTTACCACTAACATGAAGCCCAATATGTCACGAAAAAACAATCTCAGAATCGCCAGGATCTGTTGAAGCGTTCCTGAGTTATTACCTCATAAATGGACACTGGTCAGAATTGCAAAAAATGGCAAGGTCTTTAAGGTCAAAATAGGCTGGGTCATGAAGGGGTTAATAATGGCCCTTTAAGCAGATTAATGCTGCCTGATGCCCCTGTAAAAATAGGCTCTGTGACTTTAAGAGTCCCTCCTTCATAAATGAAACAAGATGCGTCTGCTTATGTGTCACACACCACATGGCCAGCTAGGGTTGGTAAATGTTACAATGACATTTCCCAGTGAATGCATTTGTTTTGGTTGAAAGCAATGTTAAAGTTGAAAAAGGCTTCAAAAACGCTGCATCTGAGCATAGCCCAAGTGGTGGAGCAACATTTTGGTCTGGGGTTAATTATTTTGCCTTATATACAAGTCATTAACCTGGAAAGGATGTACCTTAACATATTTTCCAGTAAAATCCGTTTTGGTTTGGGTTTTTTTTGGTGTGCAGGTAAAAATGTTATGAAACTTTGACAACATTGTTTAAAGCTGTGAACTTTGAGTCAGGAATGCTTCCAGGGGTGATCCCCATGATGTCCCCGTATCATTTGAGCAATGTTTCCATCATTTTCAGACGCATTTACACTTTCAAAGGACCCCCGGGTGGATCGCGGCAAAAATGCTCGGGTCTCCCATAGACTTACATTGGGCTCGTTGTTCTGTCCGAGTACCCCAGTATTCCAATCTGTTCGACCCGAGCATTTTAGTGCTCGCCCATCACTAATAATTACGCTAACAGACTGCAAAAAAAAATACAATGTTTTGGTCTAAACTCGCCAAACTTTGAGCATGCACAGATATCAGCTGGCACGGCGATACCACTACGACAAATGTGTGCCCTGTTTTTTTTATTTTTGGGCTAACTAGTGCTGTATATCAGTACTGTGACACCCAGGACAAAAAAAAGGAAAACCGGCCTAAACTGGCCAAACTTTGAGCACACACAGATATGAGCTGGCACGGAGATACCTCTACGAGAAATGTTTTTTTTTGTTTTATTTGTGTTTTTTTGTGGCTAAATAGTGCTGTATATAAGTACAGTTTCACCCAGGACACAAAAAGAAAACCGCCGTAAACTGGTAAAACTTTGAGCACACACAGATATGAGCTGCCACGGAGATACCACTATGACAAATGTGTGGGCTGTATTTTTTGGAGGGGGTAAATACTGCTGTATTTAAGTACAGTGACAGCCAGGACAAAAAAGAAAACCGCCGTAAACTGGCCAAACTTTGAGCACACACAGATATGAGCTGCCACGGAGATACCACTACGACAAATGTGTTATATTGTTTCTTTTTTAATTGATAAATACTGCTGTATTTAAGTAGTTTCACCAGGACAAAAAAAGAAAAATGCCGTAAGCTGGCCAAACTTTGCGCACGCACAGATATGAGCTGGCCCGGAGAAACCACTACGACAAATGTGTTTTTTTTTCTTTTTTTTGGAGGGGGGGTAAATAATGCTGTATATAAGTACAATTTCACCCAGGACAAAAAAAGAAAAATGAAAAATGAAAAACTTTGAGCTCGCACAGTTATGAGCTGGCACGGAGATACCACACCAAAAAATGTGTGACTTGTACTCCAATCACTGCACGACCACAACAAAGATGGCTGTGGCGTTTCATTGCCTGGTAGACAATCCCTGCATCATGTAGTCCGCCAAAAAAGCTGTTTGGAGACCCGAGTTCCCTCCGAGTAATCCCAGAAATGCTCGGTGCTCGCCGAGTACACCGAGTACCGTGATACTCGGGCGAGTAACGAGTAGTGGTGAGCAGCACGTTTGCGCAACACTAATCCTAAGCCTTAACAATACAGAAAACATTTTAGAAAATGATATTCTGGTCAAGTTTGTTGTTCTAGTAAGACTTGTAATTCCAAATGATAGGCTTTGGGCAGCAGTTTTACAACTGCAGCAATATCAGTTAATGTTTTTTTTTACCTTTTTTAACTATTTTCTATTATCTCCTGTGGACAACTCATATCATTTTGTTGCGTTAAAATAATGATCCTATTACATCTTTCCCAACATAAAGTTTATTTAGCTTTAGTTTCAATTATTTCACTCTTGAGCTTTGTTACTATGGCTTTCCTTCTACACGGGTAGTTTAAATCTCAATTCTTTGCCTTAAAGCATTTCTGTGACAATGCTAGCCTTGATAAATCAGGCCCATCATGTTCCTTTCAGTTGAAGGCAAATTTGTAGTTGGATTGCACTCGTAGAGTAGATTGGCATGCTATCAGTGGAGTGGGGTATGTTGCCCTGTATGTATCATTGAAGAAAATCAATGTGAGCTCAAAGGGTTATAGCAAAGTGACATGGTATTTTATTCTGAAATGCAGCATGTAGAGATGGCAATGTTAGAGATGAGCAAATCTTTTAAAATTTGAATTTGCCAACTTCGCCAAATTTTCCGCAATAATGCTGCTTGTAGTATAACTCACTGTCTCCTTTGAAGACTGGCCGCAGGTTGGGTTTCAATGGAGCTCATAATGACAGGCAGAGAGATCTTCAACAGACCCCGAGATTTAACAGGTTAACAGTCACAGGCAGATCTCCGCTCCACTGGTGTCTGTCAGAGACAATTCCTTGCTGCGTGTTGCAGCCATTATCTACCGAGTTTGGTGCGCGCTCACCCCGTGAGTCCACTTCATACACTTTCTACCGACTTGCACTGTACATGTACTTTGGGTATCGGTAAGGGGTTAATATTAATTACTATAATTGTAATATATATATATATAATGTGTTGTATTGCATTCTACAATGTGCAATGGACCAGAGACCAATTTACTTATGTTTCAATTACATCACTGTTCATTATTGTTCTGCTCTGCATGAAAGTCATCCTAAAAAAATCAAGCTTGCAAAGCTTAATTAAGATTCCCATGGTCTCAGATGCAGTATAAAATGTTTCTTTCTCCTTCCCAGAAGGACATCTATACAATTATTTCTCCATATGGCATGTCAGATCCTTGATGTGATGTCTCCGTGGAGGATGTTTAAGCGAGACCTGTAAAATGGCAATAAATCAGTCTTATTGCCTGAAGGCAAAAAGACAACCTGGGTATTGCCTGCAGTATCTTCTGCACCAGTGTTCTACATTTGGGGAATGTAAATTACCAGCAAATATCATATTTTATTTCCAAAATAACATTATTGTGCATTTTATTTGATAAAAACATGTTTGTATTAGATAGATATATAAGTATTGCATTTGTTTAACCAACGGTATATTTAGAGCCCTTTACAATTCTGTAATATCTGGTCTAGCCAATGTTGATCTAGCAGTACTGACCCAAATATCTCTTGACCCATATGACCTAGTATGTTCTAATTTATTTGCTTCATGCAATTGTCTCTCATTCTAAGAACTATAACATTCTTTAACTGAACCAATTTCAAGGTAGGAATAGACAGAGTTTAAAAAAAAATGAGTATGCTCGTTTCCTAGAAGGCAAAGACCATTAATGGAATACCTTTGATAGGATGACTGGTGGTTCTAGGGGGATTGTATTAATGACAAGATGCTCAAGATTTTTACGTTGTATTATTTTGCAGTGCTTTTTTCTTGAATGAGAAATGAATGTAGAGTAACAGGGCTAGGTACGGTACAAAGTTTGTTACTGGTGCTATCTACTTAGAGCCCGATCAATCCAAGCTTTTAAGCTAGAATTCTAGGATAAAAAGCTTTTGAAAAGTTGCAAAATTTTGGTGCAGCTTAGTCTGTGCTAAAGTTTAGTGACTTTTGGCTTCTCATGCCATTTTCACCCAGCTCCAATAAAATGGGCAGAGCTGGGACAGTGTGGGGCATGGCGATCGCCGATCATTAAATGACGATTGGCAGGGTTCACTGCACCACAAGTCTTACTCCAGTAAGGACCGGAGTAAAATTTGTGTGACTCCAGCACAGCTCATCAACAAGACCAGCATGAACAATGCTAGTCTAGATGAATCAGGGACTTAGGCTACGATTAAGTTTTGGTGCGTTTTGGATGTTGCATGTTATTGCATCTGCAGTTCCAGCAAAGTGGAATGGATTTATAGAAATCTCATGTGCCCATGTGCTCAACTGACCATTGAGTGTTGAGTGTTTCAAATTCACAGCATTTCAATTTCTCTTGTGGGTACACTGAGTTTTTGGTGCGGTATTTCCCCACAGGCTTGAATTAGGTGTGGAAATTCCACAGCTAAAAAAATGCAAATATGTAAGTAGTGCTCTTGAGCTGCGGAAACACAAGAAAAATGAATGTAATTCACACCTAAGTATGTCAATAATTTTTTGTCAAAAGTTCGAAACCAAATACTGGATGTGAAGAATATGGGGGGATTTAATTTCTTACCAATCAACTTTATCATACTCGGTCTGACATCACAATCCTACTTGAGCATTTGGAGCTGTAACAGCTTTAAAGAGAAAAAGCTCCATTCCCACTTAACCTGTACCAATACCTTCATGACAGGATGAGGATTTCATAAGGAGATTTAAGGAGAATATGGAGTTATCGTACATCCTAAATGTACACTGGTTACATTTTTGAGATCTCGAGCGGGAAAAATGCCTTGCCAGGGTCTCGAACAGCTGTAGCACCCCAGGGTGAGGAGATACACAAGACGGCTAGTAGAAACCAGGTAGCAAAGCCATGCTGGTCTCCAAGTGTAGCAGAGGCCTGGCCGGATCAGATGGCACCAAAGCCGCCACCTTATGACTTTCCGTTGGAAAATTATGATTCATCATAGGTTTTGGAGTTTCAGCTACAAAAACCCTGGTGAGGGAGGAATAGGACCATCCCGGGCGCGAAAAAAGGAGTGACTGACCAAGGGGTTAAATGCTCGTGTAAGGACTTGTGGCTGTCTCTTCTTCTCATGCTTGCTGTTCACTTCTGAGGGGGGCACATTGTGTAACATATTGGAAGAAACTGGAAACAGCTGGCACCCCACACCCACCATGTGGTCCAGCTCACAAGACCGAACATCAAGCCTGTAACTCAGAGGCGTAGCTAGGGTTTTGGTTTAGGGGGGGCGAAACTTCTGAGTGGGCCCCTAACCAGAAAACCTCAGCAAATGACCGCGCTGTTGCCAAAAATAATCTATAAATAAAAAGACCAATATTGATATCACCACCATATGGTCAGCGGTAAATAACACCAGTCCTACAGAACATGTAAGAGATCATAGCAGAGTTACAGATAATGACTTACTGCTGATGTTCTTTCTGATGTAATCATTCACTTTTCATGTCTTTTCCATCTGGCCCAGACCGACATGACGACTCCTCCAGCCAGGATTCGGCTGCAGAGATTACAAGAAAGACACGTTTCACTTCTCATATTTTCAGCACTGTCTCGGTCACCAATTGGACTATTCTCAACCTGCACAAACTCCTCATCCTGCTGATACCCCAATACTGAGCCGCTGCTGTCATATGTGTTACCTATTACTGCTCCTGATACCCCAATGCTGAACCGCTGCTGCCGTATGTGACCCTATTACTGCCCGATACCCCAATACTGAGCCACTGCTGCCGTATGTGTCCCTATTACTGCACCTATTGTGTGGTTCTGTGTGACCTCTAAATTCTAAAGCAGCCCTCTATAATATAGTAATGCCGGGTGCAAGTGCCCTAGAAAACAGTGCCCACATTTTGTCCCCTAGAATGTAATAATGCCCCGTGTGCCCCTTTGACAGTCACAGTAACCTGAGTTCCACTATAACAATAAGTGCCCACTTTACACTTAATAATGTCCCGAGTCTCCCCCCTGTACAGCTCCCCTATGCACAGTGTGATGCCCCCTCACTGGATATATACTGACCCCTTAATATCCCCAAACTATTTAATGGCTCCAACACTGTATGATGGCCCCGCCACTATAATACCCACACTGTATGATGGCCCCCTAGATAGCATCCATATAGCATAATACACCAGATAGTCCTCAATATAGTATAATGCACTCCCCATAGGCAGCCTCTGTATTATAATGTACCCCCATAGACAGCCTTTGCATTGTAATGCACCCCCATAGGCAGCCTCTGTATTATAATGCACCTCCACAGACAGCCTCTCTATTATAATGCACTCCCCACAGGCAGCCTTTGTATTATAATGCACCCCCATAGGAAGCCTTATTTATAATGTACCCCATAGGCAGCCTTATTTATAATGCACCCCCATAGGCAGTCTTATTTATAATGTACCCCATAGGGAGTCTTACTTATAATGTACCCTATAGGCAGCTTTATTTATAATGTACCCCATAGGCAGCCTTATTTATAATGTACCCCATAGGCAGCCTTATTTATAATGTACCCCATAGGCAGCCTTATTTATAATGTACCCCATAGGCAGCCTTATTTATAATGCACCCCCATAGGCAGTCTTATTTATAATGCACAACCCATAGGCAGCCTTATTTATAATGTACCCCATAGGGAGTCTTACTTATAATGCACCCCATAGGCAGTCTTATTTATAATGTACCCCATAGGCAGTATTATTATAATGTACCCATAGGCAGTTTATTATAATGTACCCATAGGCAGCTTATTTATAATGTACCCCATAGGCAGCCTTATTTATAATGTACCCCATAGGCAGCCTTATTTATAATGTACCCCATAGGCTGCCTTATTTATAATGTACCCCATAGGCAGCCTTATTTATAATGCACCCCCATAGGCAGTCTTATTTATAATGTACCCCATAGGGAGTCTTACTTATAATGTACCCTATAGGCAGCCTTATTTATAATGTACCCCATAGGCAGTCTTATTTATAATGTACCCCATAGGCAGTCTTATTTATAATGTACCCCATAGGCAGTCTTACTTATAATGTACCCTATAGGCAGTCTTATTTAGAATGTACCCCATAGGCAGTCTTATTTGTAATGCACCCCCATAGGCAGCCTTATTTATAATATACCTCATAGGCAGTCTTATTTATAATGTACCCCATAGGCAGTCTTATTTATAATGTACCCCCATAGGCAGCCTTATTTATAATGTACCCCCATAGGCAGCCTTATTTATAATGCACCCATAGGCAGCCTTATTTATAATGTACTCCCCATAGGCAGCCTTATTTATATGCACCCCAAAGGCAGACTTATTTATAATGCACCCATAGGCAGCCTTATTTATAATGCACCCCATAGGCAGCCTTATTTATAATGTACCCCATAGGGAGTCTTACTTATAATGTACCTATAGGCTGCCTTATTTATAATGTACCCATAGGCAGCCTTATTTATAATGTACCCCATAGGCAGTCTTATTTATAATGTACCCCATAGGGAGTCTTACTTATAATGTACCTATAGGCAGCCTTATTTATAATGTACCCATAGGCAGTCTTATTTATAATGTACCCCATAGGCAGTCTTATTTATAATGTACCCATAGGCAGTCTTATTTATAATATACCCCCATAGGCAGTCTTACTTATAATGTACCCTTAGGCAGTCTTATTTAGAATGTACCATAGGCAGTCTTATTTGTAATGCACCCCATAGGCAGCCTTATTTATAATTACCCATAGGCAGTCTTATTTATAATGTACCCATAGGCAGTCTTATTTATAATGTACCCCATAGGCAGCCTTATTTATAATGTACCCATAGGCAGCCTATTTATAATGCACCCCATAGGCAGTCTTATTTATAATGTACCCCATAGGCAGCCTTATTTATAATGACCCCAAAGGCAGACTTATTTATAATGCACCCATAGGCAGCCTTATTTATAATGCACCCCATAGGCAGTCTTATTTATATGCACCCCATAGGCAGCCTTATTTATAATGCACCCCATAGGCAGCCTTATTTATAATGCACCCCATAGGCAGTCTTATTTATAATGTACCCCCATAGGCAGTCTTATTTATAATGCACCCATAGGCAGTCTTATTTATAATGTACCCCATAGGCAGCTTATTTTATGTACCCCCATAGGCAGCCTTATTTATAATGCACCCATAGGCAGCTTATTTATATGCACCCCATAGGCAGTCTTATTTATAATGTACCCCATAGGCAGTCTTATTTATAATGTACCCCATAGGCAGCCTTATTTATAATGCACCCCATAGGCAGTCTTATTTATAATGCACCCCATAGGCAGTCTTATTTATAATGTACCCCATAGGGAGTCTTATTATAATGTACCCTATAGGCAGTCTTATTTATAATGAACCCCATAGGCAGCCTTATTTATAATGCACCCCATAGGCAGTCTTATTTATAATGTCCCCATAGGAGTCTTATTTATAATGTACCCTATAGGCAGTCTTATTTATAATGCACCCCATAGGCAGCTTATTTATAATGCACCCCATAGGCAGCCTTATTTATAATGCACCCCATAGGCAGCCTTATTTATAATGTCACCCCCATAGGCAGCCTTATTTATAATGCACCCCATAGGCAGCCTTATTTATAATGTACCCCCATACGCAGCCTTATTATAATGTACCCCCATAGGCAGTCTTATTTATAATGCACCCCATAAGCAGCCTTATTTTTATTGCACCCCCATAGGCAGCTTATTTATAATGCACCCCATAGGCAGCCTTATTTATAATGCACCCCATAGGCAGCCTTATTTATAATGTACCCCATAGGCAGTCTTATTTATAATGTACCCCCATAGGCAGTCTTATTTATAATGCACCCATAGGCAGCCTTATTTTTATTGCACCCCATAGGCAGTCTTATTTATATGCACCCCATAGGCAGTTTATTTATATGCACCCCATAGGCAGCCTTATTAAATGTACTCATAGGCATCTTATTATAATGCACCCCCTAGGCAGCTTATTAATGTACGCCTAGGCAGCCTTATTATATGTACCTTATAGTAGGCCTTATTTAATGTACCCCCTAGGCAGTCTTATTATAATGTACCCCCATAGGCAGCCTTATTTATAATGCACCCCCCATAGGGAGCCTTATTTATAATGCACCCCCATAGGGAGCCTTATTAATATGCACCCCATAGGCAGCCTCTGTATGATAATGCAGCCCCATTACAAAAATAATAAATCCAGTACTCACCTCTCTTCCTCCTTGCTCCTGCGCTGCTCGCTGCTCTCCCTCTCTTCTCCTGACAGCGGGCGCCGGGCAGTGACGTCATCGCGCCCGCTGTCAGACACTGAGAGAGGGATTATGGGAGAGAAGGAGCACTCGCTCCATCTCTCACAATGCGGTCAGCTGTATCGGCTAGATGCCGATACTGCTGACCCTCCGATGATGGGCGGAGGGCCCCCTGCTGGCACCGGGCCCCCACCGCCTGATCAGGGGCCCCATAGCGGCCGGGCGGCAGAGCAGGGAGATCGATTCCCCTTGCTCTGCCCCAGAATGTAACTATATCGGCGCGCTGTGCACGCCAATACAGTTACAGTAGCGTAGCTCCGGGTGGGCCCCCTCAGAGCGCGGGGCCTGGGGCCACTGCCCCCTCTGCCCCCTCGGTAGCTACGCTACTGCTGTAACTGATATGTTTAATCTGCTCATACCTTTTGTACTACCACCTGTTTTTGCATATCTGGCTATTGTATATGTATATCCATTGCGTATATAGTATTTTGCCTAGTGTGCCCTTAAGGCGATTAAATATCTAATTAGGCTGCTCTTTTATCTTATTCCACAAATCCACACATCAGTCTTGTTCTCGGTTTAACTTCACATGCTACCGGGGCTGGTTTCTGGCCCGATATTATCCTGTGAATGGACCGGGATTATATCTAACGAGGCACTGGTGGCAGTCCTCCTGGGCTGGCAAGGCTCTGTTTCACAGGTGCTAGAGACACCAGAAGGGCCAGTCCCAATCACCAAAACCATCCACTGTTTAGTGTTTAAGTGGGGGAGGTCCCTTGATAGCTTTCAGCCTGTCACTATAGGCCAGGCCGTGGCCATTTGACTGTGGTACACCAGCCCTGAAATGATTCCTGTGCGGCCTGAGCTAGTGTCCCCACAGGATTTGATGGTGGGAAAACCCTCACTGTCTCCGGGATTGTAGGAGTCAAACTGGTGATGCCCATCGACAAGGTGTATTTGGACTGGGGCGTCAGGCAGGGAGTGCGAAGTTTTTGCTTAGGACAGAATTAGTGTGGCTAGTTTCCCAGTATGTGGCCACTTAAACCCCCATGGCCTGATCCTCCAGAAAGTAATATAATGTCCACCAATGCTGATGTCATCACTCTGAATAACATGCCTACTGATGGGGCTGTGGGTGTGGGTGATGTACTGTGTCCCTCTCCCCTTGGGGAGGAGATAAATCAAGCAAGTTGTAATAATGCCTCGGAGTGTGGCATGCTGGTTGTTACAGAGGGGACAGATGGGGCCAGACAGCTGCAGAGGGGAGTGTGCAATTGAGGGCGGGGCTGTCCCAGGAGAGGTAGGGCTCCCAGGTAAGGCCTCATTGCAGGATTCTTCCACAACTGAGATTCAGAGGGGCAGGTTATTCAGTGGGAGTGCCAAGGTCCAAGTGTTCCCTCGGAAGTCTGACTGCTTCCCCCTTCTGACCAAGTAGCCACCAGGTCAAATGCATGCCAGAAAACAGGTCACAGAGAATGGACAGAAGACGTGGCTGTCTCGTCTATTTTGGCCACATCCAATCAAAGGTTTTAGGTGGCGATGCAAACTGATGACAGACAGACTCAAGGAGCAGGCGGCACTGCCTCCCTCCGAATCAGACCTTGATCGAGTGGTCTGGGACCAAGGCTGGCGGTACTGGGCGATGGTCCAGCAGAGTTCACCTGAGGCGTGGCCTAGGGACTAACAGTTAGTGGTAACCTATCATTTAATGGCAAAGTTGTTGCAGATTGCACATGAGATTCCAATGGCCAGACATCTAAGGATAACTAAGACAAAGGACAGGCTAGCCCAGCATTTCAACTTGCCAAAGATGGGGGCCGATGTGGCTGCCTACTGCCTAAAGCCCCACTGATAATTCTGCTCATTATTGAAGAGCCTTTCAGGAGGGTGGTGGTAGATCTGGTTAGACCACTGTCCACTCCCAGCAGCTCCAGGAAACGCTTCTTACTAACAGTAGGAGATTATCCTACCTGTTACCCAGAAGCAGTAGCCCTGTCGTGCATTTGGGCCAACAAGGTGGCCACCGCCTTACTGGAGATTTTGTCCTGAGTTGATTTTCCCCATGAAATGTTCACCGACTGGAGGATACAATTCATTCACAGATGATGGAGTCCCTAAGGAAATTCTGGTGCAATATCTGATGACTAGCCCGTACCATCCACAGACTAATGGCCTGTGCAAACGGTTCAATGGCACCCTTAGGCTGATGCTTAAGATGTTGATCGAGTCTCATGGGCTCGACTGGGAGTGGTCAGACCAATAGTCCCAACAGTCACTCTGCAATCGTACACCCTTTCCGGTGTTTGTTCAGCAACAACCCTGTAAGGAAAGAGTTGACTGTCCGTCACGTGGACACTGTTGATTACTCCCCAATCCAGCGTTCAAAATATCGGGCCTCCCTGGAGGTGCAGCAGCACATGCCTGGAGATTGACAAAATGCTGAAGCTGGGGGTCATCCAAATGTCCAGCAGCGCTTGTGCCTTGCCTGCTGTCCTCATCTCAAAGAAGGACTGGACAACCCGGTTCTGCATGGACTACAGGGGGCTCAATGGCTCAATTCTGTCAAGGTCACAGATGTGTACCAAATGCCGCTCATCAATGACCTACTCAATAAGTTGGCCAGGGCCAAGTACCTAACCATCACGGATCTGAGCTGGGGTTATTAGTAGATTCCTTTGATCCACGAGGATAAGTAACATTCTGCTTTTATCACCTCATTTGGACTGTGCGAGTCCACGTAATGTCATTCGGCATGAAGAATGTCCCTGCCACTTTTCAGCGGATGTCAACATGCTGCTGAAGGGAATTGAAGGGTACGTGGCCGCGTACCTGGATGACATTTCCTTCTTTAGTCTTACCTGGGGGGATCACCTACAGCATCTGGCGCAGGTGCTCGAGCAGATCAGCCAGGCCAGCTTGACCATTAAGCCAGAAAAATGTCAGCTGGGCATGAGTGAGGTCCACTACCTGCGACACCAGGTAGGCTCTGAAACCAGAGCCCGGGAAGGTGGATGCAATGGCTTCTTGGCCTACCCCCAGGACCAAAAAACAGGTGATATCCTTCCTAGGCACCGCCGGGTACTATAGGGGATTCGCTCCACACTATAGTAGCCTGGCGAAGCCCCTGACAGACCTCATCAAGAAGAAGCTGCCTTCTGTTGTACAAATGACTGTGAGATGGCCTTTCCTGCTTCCTGGTACTACAAGCAGATGACTTCACAGTTTATAGTACAGACCAACACCAGTGACTTTGGCCTTGGTGCTGTTCTCAGCCAGATCAACTCTATGGGCCAGGAACACTCTGTTTTGTACCTGAGCCTGAAGATCTTGCCGAGGGAGAAATCTACTCCATGATGGAGAAGTAATGCCTGATAATGGTGTGGGCCTGCAGCGTCTGCAGCCCTACTTGTACGGATGCCCATTCACCGTGGAAATGGACCACAACCTCCTCAGTTGGTTATACATTGTATCCGGAATGAATGGAAGTTTGCTATGCTGGAGCCTTGCGCTCCAACAGTACCACTTTGCCGTTCGCCACAAGATGGGCTGTAACCAGGTTATCCAGATGAGGGGCGGTTGTGGATGGGCATGTGGGGGAACACCGGAAAGTGCTGCCCCCTAGCGACCTCTAAAGTGGGGGAAATGTGAAAAATATGGGAGGATTTAATGTCATGACAATCAATTGTATCATATCAACTATCCATTGTGTAGATAGTGTTTTGTTTAGTGTGCCCTTAAGGTGAATAAATATCTAATTTAACCTTGGGCTGCTCTTTTACCTTGATCCACGAATTCACACGTCCGTGCTCTCGGTTTAACTTCACATGCTATCAGGGCTGGTTTCTGCCTCAATATAATAATGTGAATGGACGAGGCTTATATCAAATGAGGAACTGGTAGTAGTCCTCCTGGGCTATTAAGGCTCTGTTTTATTGGTGTTAGTGAAAGAGTCCTCTCAGCCTGTCAGGGTTGTGAGCGAGAGGTGGGCCATACTTTCTCATTCTCTGTGCCTCCCTGCACCTGTTTAGACAGGGGGTGTCTGTGTAAAACTGTGACAAGCTGACCTTTAACATCTCCAGGGTGTGCGGAACATTACGTTGGTGAAAGTGAAGAGACTGTACCGCCTGATCCCTCCAACATAATAGTGATGTCAGGCGGGGTTGTGAGGTGCGCTTCATCACATATTTGTGGCAGGGATGGGATATGTGTGATCTCTTCGATGTCATCCTTCACACCAGGAAGTATCAAAAACAAAGCAGCTTTATGTAAATTATGACATACTAACAAGACAAAAACCGCAGAGTCAAAAACGCGATAACAATACATTAAAAAATGCACGCAAAAACGCAATAAAAACATAGGTAACCTAATTTAATAATGTGTGCAGAAATGGGGTAGAAGCTCTGCTGCGTCAAAAACTCACTGAAATCTCATAGTTAGTGTTGAGCGATACGATACTGCAAATATCGGGTATCGGCCGATATTAGCTGTATCGGACTTTCGATTCCGAGTTCCGATATTGTCGTCTTATCGGATACCGGAATCGGAATTGTCACTGTCACTGTCAGTGTCCGTCGGTCGGGTCTGTCAGGAGTCAGCGGCACTTACCTGGCAGAAGATCTCCGGCGGTCACGGCCTGGACTGCTTGATGGCCGCCATCATCTTTCCCCGGCGGTCACATGCAGTTTCTCGCGATAACTGCAGTGACTGCTGGGTAATCCCGGCCGTAAAGCAGTCAGTCCGATGACGTTCACCGGGGGAAGCAGGTAATCAGCTGTGCTGCGTCGCGATGACAGGCTCTGCCTGTCATTGCGATGTAGCAGAGCTGGATCGTCGTGGGACAGTCGTTACTATGGACTGCGTCGGACAGGTGGTATACTGTTGGTTTGTTTTTTTCCTTTTTTTACAGGAGATCGATGGCGTCGCAGGAATGAGAGTAAATAAAAGAAATGAAAACTGTGTTGTCTCTTTTATTTCATTAAAAGACTTTTTTCTTGCTTTGTCTTTTTTTTATACATTTAAAAACTTTGGGATTAATAATGGATCGGTGTCTTATTGACGCCTATCCATTATTAACCGGGCTTATTGTCACCATGCAATCAACGGTGACATTAACCCCTTATTACCCCACTTGCCACCGCTACAGGGCAGTGGGAAGAGCCGGGTAAAGTGCCACAATTGGCACATCTTTTGATGCGCCAAAAAGTGGGGGGGGGTGTAGGGCCTGGTATTATCAGGGTGTTGAGGGGCCAAAATCCTGGGCCTTGACGCTTTTTAATACCAGGCCGAGCGTCTGCATTTTACTTGGCTGGTTAACAAAAATAGGGGGGACCCCTCGCCCTTTTTTTTTGAGGGGATCCCCCTTTTGTTAACCGCCAAGCTAAGCAACTGCTGTGGCCTGGATTACAGGTGGGAAGGTCCATGGATTTGGATCCTTTTCCCCTGAAAAAACCAGGGCCCCAGCAGTCGCTTCTTTGGGGGTTAACAAAAATGGGGTGACCCCACGCCAATTTTTTTTCGGGGGGACCCCATTTTGTTAACCAGCCAAGATATGCAGACTGTGTGGCCGGGTATTATGGCTGGCAAGGTCCAGGATCGGGGCCCCTTTACCAGCCGAAAAACCGGCCTCAGCAGTCTGCTTCATCTGGGGGTTAACCCAAAAATAGGGGGGCCCCCACCCAATTTTTTTTTCGAGGGGATCCCCTTTTTTTTTAACCACCCAAGATAGCAGACTGCTGGGCCGGTTTATCAGGTGGAAAGGTCCGGATCTTGGCCCTTTACCACCCTAAAAAAAAGGGCCCAGCCATCTGCTTCATCTGCTGGTTAACAAAAATGGGGGGGAAACCCCACGCCAAATTTTTTTCGAGGGATCCCTTTTTTTGAACAAAAAGAAAAAGACTGCTGTGGCCCCTGGTTTACAGGGGGCAAGCGGGCGGAGACCCCCGGAGAAACCCCGGGGGGGCCCCACTCCTGCGGGGGGGGCCCTGATTTGAAAGGATGGGGTCGGGGGGGCAGGGGGGCGGTGGCCCCGGCCCCGCGCCTGGGGGGGGCCAAAAAACCGGAGCTCCCTACATTTAACTGTACGGCGGCACACCGCCAAAACAGTTTCCATTCGGGGCAGAGCAGGAGAATCGATTTCCTCTCTGCCCCCCAGAAGCAGGGGCCTGAACAGGCTTGGGGGGGGCCCGGGCACAGGGGCCCCCCCACCCTATCGGGGGTCAGTGTATGGCATCCAGCCGATACACGGGGACCGCATAAGAGAGAAGGAGCGAGCGCCCCTTCTCTCCCAAAACCCCCCTCCAGCTTTGACAGGGGGCGCGAGACATACCGCGGCGCCCTTTTCAGACGCTGAGGGGGAAAACGGAGCGCACAGACCCGGGAGGTGAGTATTTTTTTTTTTTTTTTTAATGGGGTGCTTAAATACGGGCTGTATAGGGGGGTGCATTTTACTACAAGGTGTTTTTGGGGGTGCATAATACAGGGCTCCATATTGGGGGGCATTATACTACAGAATCCCATGGGGATGATTAACTACGGGCTGCCTAAGGGGGGGGCAATTTTAAATAAGCGGCGCCTATGGTGGGAATATTTTAGACCGCCTTTGGGGTTTATTATAATATAGAGGCGCATATGGGGGTGCATTATAAATTGAGGATATCTGTGTATTAACTGTATGGATGCTATCTAGGGGGCCATATACGTTTGGACCCCTTAAATAGTTTGGGGGCATTAAGGGTCAGTATATATCCAGTGAGGGGCATTATTCTTGTTAGGGGAATGCAGGGGGAGACTTGGGGCTTATTAAATGTAAAAATGGGCCC
>JARQOD010000002.1:312803887-312844071 GCA_033576555.1 Oophaga sylvatica
TGGGCGTGCACAGCCCCCCGAAACTTTACATTTGGGCAGAGCAGGGAAATGATCTTTGCCTGCCGCCCGAAGTATGGGGCCTGAACAGGCATTGGGGGGCCCGGCCAGCAGTGGGCCCCCCACCCATCAGGGAGGGTCAGCTGTTGGGCTCAGCCGATACAGCTGCCGCAAGAGAGAAAAGGGAGCAGCGCCCTTCTCTCCCATAATCCCCCCTTCGGTTGACAGGGGCGCGTACATCCCTGCTGGGCCCCGTCAGACGCTGAGAGGGAGAACAGTGAGCACACAGGACCCCGGGAGGTGGTATTGTTTTTTTTTTTTTTAATGGGGGTGCATTATACTACAGAGGCTGTATATGGGGGGTGCATTATACTACAGAGGCTGTATATGGGGGCTGCATTATACTACAGAGGCTCCATATTGGGGTGCATTATACTACAGAGACTCCCTATGGGGATGCATTATACTACAGAGGCTGCCTATGGGGGTGCATTATAATATAGCGGCTGCCTATGGTGGTGCATTATATTATAGACTCTGCCTATGGGGGTTTATTATAATATAGAGGCTGCCTATGGGGGTGCATTATACTATATTGAGGACTATCTGGTGTATTATGCTGTATGGATGCTATCTAGGGCCATCATACAGTGTTGGACCCATTAAATAGTTTGGGGACATTAAGGGGTCAGTATATATCCAGTGAGGGGCATTATTCTGTGTATAGGGGAGATGTACAGGGGAGACTTGGGACATTATTAAATGTAAAGTGGACACTTATTGTTATAGGGGAACTCGGATTACTGTGACTGTCAAAGGGGCACACAGGGCATTATTACAGTCTAGGGGACAAAATGTGGTCACTGTTTTCTAGGGCACTTGCACCCGGCATTACTATATTTTAGAGGGGTGCTTTAAAATTTAGAGGTCACACAGAACCACACAGCAGGTGCAGTAATAGGGACACATACGGCAGCAGCAGCACAGCTCAGTATTGGGGTATCACGTGCAGTAATAGGGACACATACAGCACAGCGGCTCAGTATTGGGGTATCAGGTGCAGTAATAGGGACACATACGGCAGCAGCGGCTCAGTATTGGGGTATCAGGTGCAGTAATAGGGACACATATGGCAGCAGCGGCTCAGTATTGGGGTATCAGGTGCAGAAATAGGGACACATATGGCAGCAGCGGCTCAGTATTGGGGTATCAGCAGGATGAGGAGTTTGTGCAGGTTGAGAATAGTCCAATTGGTGACCAAGACAGTGCTAAAAATATGAGAAGTGAAATGTGTCTTTGTTGTAATCTCTGCAGTCGAGTCCTGGCTGGAGAAGTCGTCATGTCGGTCTGGGCCAGATGGAAAAGAAATGAAAAGTGAACAATTCCATTAGAAAGAACATCAGCGGTAAGTCATTATCTGTACCTGTGCTGTAATCTATTATATGTTCTGTAGGACTGGTATTATTCACCACAGACCATATGGCGGTAATATCAATATTGGTCTTTTTATATATAGATTATTTTTGGCAACAGCGCGGTCATTTGCTGAGGTTCTCTGATTAGGGGCCCACTCAGAAGTTTCGCCCCCACTAAACCAAAACCCTAGCTACGCCTCTGGCTCTCTCTCTAGTCTTTCTTTCTCTCTCTAGTCTTTCTCGCTCTCTGTTCTTTCTTTCTCGCTCTCTGTTCTTTTTTCTCTCTGTTCTTTCTTTCTCTCTCTCTTTTCTTTCTTTCCTCTCTTTCTTTCTCTGTTTGTTCTTTCTCTCTCGCTGCTCTTTCTTTCTTTTCCTCAGTACCAGCCACTGTGCCCTCATTACCAGTCAGTGTGATCAGCAGTGCTAAATGGGTACGCTTGGGGCCAGGATATGGGTGTGATTAGCTGTTAAATGGGTGTGGTCGGGGCGTGGCCTAAAATTTGTAGCGACGCCCTACGCGCGCCGCAGCCTTTAACCCTCTTTCCTGTCTTCAAAATTTGGGAGGTATGCTGTATGACCTCACTACAACTTCTGGCCATGCTCCTGATGAGCGCGACGGATGGTCTCCTGAGGGATCTCCTCCCACACCTGGACTAAAGCATCCACCAACTCCTGGACAGTCTGTGGTGCAACGTGGCATGGCCTAAAATTTGCTGCAGCAGGCACAGCGTGCCACAGCCTTTGTCCCTCTTTCCCTTCTTCAAAGGTTGGGAAGTATGATGGTGGGCCCCAAGAATATTTTTTCTCTGGTGGGCCCAAGGTACTCCAGTCCGACGCTGCTGGCAAGGTCCATGGATATTGGCTCCTTAACAGCCTTAAATACCATGCCTCAGCAGCAGGGGCGTACATAGAAATCATGGGGCCCCATAGCAAAAGTCTGAATGGGCCCCCCCCCAAAAAAAAAAACCCAGAGCCATTGTAAATGTAAAGTGCCACACAGTGAGGGGACACATTAAACAAAAAAATGTATTATGCCCCCATAGATTGTGCCCCCATAGATGCTCCATAGTATAGGCCCTTATGCTGCCGCAGCTGCTGCAACCAAAAAAAAAAAAAAAGACATACTCACCTTTCGTCGCTGGGGGCCAGGTGCCGGTGTCCTGAGCATGGGGTGACACCAGGTGCAGATGTCACCGCTCGCTCAGGGCCCCGGCACCTGAGATATTTACCTGTCCTCTCTCCACTGCTGAGTGCCGCTGTCTTCGGGGTCCTCCAGCAGTGAATGATCAGGCAGAGGGTGCGGCGCGCACTAACGACGTCATCGCGCCCTCTGACCTGAACATTGCAGCAAGAGGACGCGAGCAACGGTGGAACGGGACAGGTAAATATCCCTTATACTCACCCTTCCGCCGGCGCGGTCTGTGCAGCCCCTGCTCTTCTCCCACGGTCTCCGCCGCCAGTGTTCAGCGGTCACGCGGGACAGCTCATTAAAGTCATGAATATGTGCGTATTCATGACTGTAATGAGCGGTACCACCTGACCGCTGAACACAGGCGTCGGAGACCGTGGGAGAAGAGCAGGGGCTGCAGAGACCGCACCAGGAGGGGTGAGTATATAGAAGAGCTGCGCTCCCCCTCCCCCGCTGACCCCCTGGTAGTACTGTGTCAGCACAGCTACCCGACCGTCGAGGGCCCCCTCACCTGTCCGGGCCCCATAGCAGCTGCTTGGTCTGCTTCATTCACGGTACGCCACTGCTCAGCAGTCTGCTTCATCAGGCTGGTTAACAAAAATAGGGGGACCCCACGCCATTTTTTTTTCGAAGGGAACCCCTATTTTTGTTAATCAGTTCCCTCTGACGTCACTGATGGTGTCCCTGGCTGACCTGAAGTGAAAGTGGAAAGCAATCAATTAAGCTTTCCACTTCCTCTCCTGTCAGCCAGGAGAGGAACTCATTCATTTGGGGGTTTACTGTGAGGCTGCAGCATTAGCCGCGGTCCCTGCAGTAAACATGAACCCTTTCTGAAGGATTACACCGTGGGACCTGACTGTGCATGGGATAGGTAAGAATAATTTTGCTTTTTTATTTTATTTTTATTACAGGAAATGGTTTTTGCAGTCAAATAAAAGATGGTCAAAAACATGTGTCTTTATTTCATTAAAATGATTTTTAATTAAAGTGTGTGTGTTTTATTTTTATTTCATGCAATAGGATTAATAATTGATAGTTGTCTAATTGACAGCTCTCAATTATTAACCTGGCTTAAGGTCACCTTTCAATTGCAAGGTGGCTTTAACCCCATATTAACCCATTCGCCACCGCTACAGGGCAATGGGAATAGACGGGCAAAGTGCCAGAAAGGGCGAATCTAATTATAGATTTGTCTTTTCTGGGGTGTCTGGGGCAGATGTTAGTAGCCAGGGGGGGGCCAAAAATAATGGTCCCTCTCTGGGCTATTATTATCTGCCCCCATTCGCTGGCTTTGTCTGTCTGGTTGCGAAAATAGGGCGGGGGCCCACGCATTTTTTTTAAACAATTTTACACCTCATATATATATATACATGTCATTGAATTTGTGACACATATATATATATATTTATATTTATAGTTCATACACTTCTACATAGTATAATAGCCGCTAATTCAATTGCCGGCTTTTGTGAAAATGCAGAACCCGACATGAAATAACACTTGGTGTACATAGGGTTAACCATGTCCTTTGCTATCTGATTTGCACAAACAATTACATCAGTCTATGTGTGCAAAATTTCACACCTGTAGGGGTTAATTAAAGGTGTAAATTTGTAGCAAAAAAGTCCGGTTTTTTTTACAACGAATTTACAACTTTAATTAACCCCTACAGGTGTGAAATTTTGCACACATAGACTGATGTAATTGTTTGTGCAAATCAGATAGCAAACGACATGAAAAGACATGGTTAACCCTATGTACACCAAGTGTCATTTCATGTCGGGTGCTTCTGTCTTTTCACAGAAGCCGGCTTTACCCGGCAATTGAATCAGAGGCTATTTTACTATGTAGAAGTGTATAAACTATACATATATTGTATATATATATATATGTCACAATGACATGTATATATATATATATGTATTCTATGTGTGTATATTTTGTGTTTACAACGAAAGAAAGGGTTTTTTTAGTTGCGATATTTTGTTCCCATAGACTTACATGGGACTTCCGGTATCGGTATCGGGTATCGCCGATATTTTAGTGATATCGGCGATACCATTCCGATCTGATATTTTTGGGTATCGGAAAGTATCGCTCAACACTACTCATAGTGAGAACTGTAGCCTAAGAGTGCCGAAAATTCACTTAACTTTAATGCAATTCTTGTCTTTTAGCTAATACAGATGCTATATCATCCATTTAATGGTTGGTACTATGCTATGCAGTATATGTATTTGGGGCTTTCCTTTTAAAAGTTCAGTGTGCTCAGTTCCTGGGAAGTAAAGCATCCTCAAATCAACTTGTGATGATCCTACGTGAAAATGCCATATTTATGACAGACATTTTCTGGACTGTGTTGCATAAACAATTGCATTTTTAACCCCTTTAACCCCGAAGGTGATTTGCACGTTAATAACAGGAAAAATTTTACAATTCTGACCACTGTCAATTTATGTGGTTATTATAACTGTGGAACGCTTCAATGGATCCCCGTGATTCTGAGATTGTTTTTTTCATGACATACTATACTTCATGATAGTGGTAAAATTTCTTTGATATGACTTGCATTTATTCGTGAAAAAATTGAAGATTTTTAAAATTTTGCAATTTTCCAACTTTGAATTTTCATGCCCTTAAATTACAGAAATATATCACACAAAATAGTTAATAAATAACATTTCCCTCATGTCTACTTTACATCAGCATTAGAGTTGAGCGAAACAGGTCGGTCAGATTAAAAAAACACCGACTTTCGCTAAAGTCGGGTTTCTCAGCCAATGAGCAAAGACACACACTGTGGGCAACGAGATGACATGCACAGCGGCCACCTGGTCTGGTCTACTCCATACTGAGCCTGTGAGCGTTAGTGTGTTACTCCGGAAATACAAACGGAGATTTAAATTTTCCCCAAAACAGTATGCAGCTGGTATCTTCTGATACAGTACCATTTTTCTGCCTTCTGTATTACGGTCAAATCCATACTGAGAGAGCGTCTGTGTGTGACTCCGGAAATATAAACGGAGATTTAAATTTTCCCCAAAACCGTATACAGCTAGTATCTTCTGATACATTATCATTTTTCTGCCTTCTCTATTACGATCAAATCCATACGGAGAGAGCGTCTGTGTGTGACTCCGGAAATATATACGGAGATTTAAATTTTCCCCAAAACCGTATACAGCTGGTGTCTTCTGATACAGTACCGTTTTTCTGCCTTCTGTATTACGGTTAAATCCATACTGAGAGAGCATCTGTGTGTTACTCCGGAAATATATGCGGAGATTTACAATTATCCCTACACAGTATACGCCTGGTATTTTCGGATACATTAGCCTTTTTCGCTTTTTATATTCTGGTCTACTCCATACTGAGCCTGTGAGCGTTAGTGTGTTACTCCGGAAATATATACGGAGATTTAAATTTTCCCCAAAACACTATACAGCTGGTATCTTCTGATACAGTACCATTTTTCTGCCTTCTGTATTACGGTCAAATCCATACTGAGAGAGTGTCTGTGTGTGACTCCGGAAATATAAACGGAGATTAAAATTTTCCCCAAAACCGTATACAGCTGCTTTCTTCTGATACAGTACCGTTTTTCTGCCTTCTGTATTACGGTCAAATCCATACTGAGAGAGCGTCTGTGTGTGACTCCGGAAATATATAAGGAGATTTAAATTTTCCCCAAAACCGTATACAGCTGGTATCTTCTGATACAGTACCGTTTTTCTGCTTTCTGTATTATGGTCAAATCCATACTGAGAGAGCATCTGTGTGTTACTCCGGAAATATATGCGGAGATTTACAATTACCCCTACACAGTATACGCCTGGTATTTTCGGATACATTAGCCTTTTTCGCTTTTATATTCTGGTCTACTCCATACTGAGCCTGTGAGCGTTAGTGTGTTACTCAGGAAATATATACGGAGATTTAAATTTTCCCCAAAACAGTATACAGCTGGTATCTTCTAATACAGTACCATTTTTCTGCCTTGTGTATTATGGTCAAATCCATACTGAGAGAGTGTCTGTGTGTGACTCCGGAAATATATACGGAGATTAAAATTTTCCCCAAAACCGTATACAGCTGCTTTCTTCTGATACAGTACCGTTTTTCTGCTTTCTGTATTACGGTCAAATCCATACTGAGAGAGCATCTGTGTGTTACTCAGGAAATATATACGGAGATTTAAAATTACCCCAACACTGTATACAGCTGTACGCTACTGATACAGTACACTTTTTCTGCTTTTCATATTCTGGTCTACTCCATACTGAGCCTGTGAACGTCTGTGTGTTACTCCTGAAATATATATGGAGATTTAAAATTACCCCAATACTGCATACATCTGTACGCTACTGATACCAAAATCTAACCAAAAGAGGATACAGCAAACGTAGTATTAAAAATGGATACAGAAGAGCCCAGAAAACTCCTAGGGAACACTTGCTGTATCCTCCCAACAAAAGATCTAATCCCAATACAAATGAGATAAGGTATATCTCTACATTTAACAACCAATGGGAGGACCTTAGAGATCTGTTCAAAAAACATTGGAAAATCTTGTTGACCGATCCAATGTTGAGGAAAATCCTTCCTCCATTTCCTTTACTGGTTGCTAAAAGAAGTCCCAATTTGAGGGATTTATTGGTGCACAGCCACTATGAACCCATCACTGACAGTACTACGCACTATGCACCACATGGTTTTTTCCCTTGTGGTACCTGCAAGGCATGTGTTATGATTTGGTAGCTGAGGAGAGCAGGCCAAAAAAGGAAATACACCAGAGCAGTTGGAAACTATGAGATTGCAGTACCCTGACTAACCACCACAACTAGAGGCAGCCGTGGAGCGTTCCTACGTTGGTCCTAGACGCCTCGTCACAGCCTGAGAAACTAACTACACCTAAAGATAGAAAGAGGAAAGCTATCTGCCCCGGAGCAGATCCCCAAAAAACATAGAAAGCCCCCAAACATGTAATGGCGGTTAGACAACAAGAAATACTGACACAGACAGAAAATAGTATGAGCAAACGTTGGGGCCCAAACTTACTAAATAGAAAAGGATAGGAAGGGCACTTACTGCAATCTCAAAAAACCCTGAAAAGCACCAACTCTACTAATTTCAAAAACACCTGAGATCACACGACCTCTACCACCTAAATTAGTTCTCTGGTGTAGCCAAAAACAAAACAGCAGCCACTGAAAAAACTGGAAAAAGCAAATGTACAAACATCAGTGGCTGAACTGAACTGAGAGGGCAAAAGCCCCCCGAGGGGACCCTGAAGGCCCCCACAGAAGTGCAGGACAAAATGCAAAAATCAAGACACAAAAACAAAAAGAAGAAAATGTCTTATCTGTTAGCAGGAGATTCAGACTTGACACAGCAGGCTACCAAGGAAACAGGAATCAAGAATTGAGACCAGAACAATTGATCACCGGCAACCCTGATGGGAAGGCGCTCCCTTATATAAGACCAGTCAGTAACACCTGATTCCCAATCCTCACAATCTTCACTGGACAGTCCAGTACCGTTTGTACCCACCAGAGGGAGCTTCCGCTCAGAACTCATTTCCAGCCTATTCACAACAGTACCCCCCCTTGAGGAGGGGTCACCGAACCCTCATTTGAGCAACCAGGTCGGTCAGGATGAGTTCTATGATAAGCACGGATGAGTCTCCTAGCATGGATGTCCGAAGCAAACACCCAAGAATTGTCTTCCTGACCATAACCTCTCCATTTAACCAAATACTGGAGTTTCCGTCTAGAAAAATGAGAATTCAATATTTTCTCAACCACATACTCCAGATTGCCCTCAACCAAAACAGGGTCAGGAGGCACAGTAGTAGGAACCACTGGCTCAAAAACCTCTTCAACAAGGACTTGTGGAACACGTTATGGATCTTAAATGTCCCTGGAAGAAGTAAACGAAAAGAAACAGGATTAAGAATCTCCATGATCTTATAAGGTCCAATGAACCTAGGCTTAAATTTAGGAGATGCCACTCTCATAGGAATATTTCTTGAGGACAACCAGACCAAGTCCCCCACTTTAAACGAGGACCATAAGTCCTATGCCGGTTAGTAAACCGCTGGGCCCTCTCTGGGAGAGGGACAACCTCTCCACTACCTAGTCCCAAATCTGTTGCATACGCTCCACAACAGAGTCAACACCTGGACAGACAGAAGCCTCCGTCTGTCCTGAAGAAAATCGAGGGTGAAACCCAGAATTACAGAAAAATGGAGACATCAAAGTGGCAGAGCTAAACCCTATTATTAAGAGCAAACTCAGCCAAAGGCAAAAAAGAGACCCAGTCATCCTGATCAGCAGACACAAAGCATCTTAGATAAGTCTCCAATGTCTGGTTTGTTCTCTTAGTTTGACCATTGGTCTGAGGATGAAACGCCGAGGAGAAAGACAATTGAACACCAATTTAGAACAAAAGGTCCTCCAAAATCTGGAAACAAACTGGACTCCTCTGTCAGACACAATGTTCTCAGGAATGCCTGTAAACGAACCACGTGCTGAAGGAACAAAGGCACCAATTCAGAGGAGGAAGGCAACTTAGGTAATGGCACAAGATGTATCATCTTGGAAAACCTATCGCAAATCACCCAGATGACGGTCATTCTCTGAGAAACAGGAGGTCGGAAATTAAATCCATAGAGATATGGGTCCATGGTCTCTTGGGCACAGGTAATGGCATCAACAAACCACTAGAACGAGAGCAAGGCTTGGAGCGAGAGCAAGTCCCGCAGGACTGCACAAACTCCCTGACATCACGAGACAAGGTAGACCACCAAAAGGACCGACTAACCAAGTCTCTGGTACCAAAAATTCCGGGATGACCGGCCAACGCGGAACAATGAATCTCAGACATTACACTCTTTTTCCACTGGTCCGGGACAAACAATTTCCCAACAGGGCAGCGCTCGGGCTTATCCTCCTGACACCCCTCCAGAGCCAGTCTCAAATTGGGCGAGATGGCGGAAAGAACTACACCCTCTTTCAAAATAACAGAAGGATCAGATAACTCAGGAGAGTCCGCCAGGAAACTCCTCGAGAGGGCATCCGCCTTAACATTTTTAGTGCCAGGAAGAAATGAAACCACAAAATTAAAACGTGTGAAAAACAAGGCCCACCTGGCCTGTCTAGGATTAAGTCGCTTGGCAGATTCCAGATAAACTAGATACTTATGGTCCGTAAGGACCACCACCTGATGTTTGGCTCCCTCCAGCCAATGTCTCCACTCTTCAAAAGCCCACTTCATGGCTAATAACTCCCGATTACCCACGTCATAATTACGTTCAGTGGGAGAAAATTTCCGAGAGAAAAAGGCACAAGGGTTACTTTTAGAGGTCTCTGGATCTCTTTGGGACAAAACGGCACCTGCCCCAATTTCAGAGGCATCAACCTCCACCTGAAATGGTAGAGAAACATCAGGCTGCCGTAGAACAGGAGCAGAAGTGAACGTCTGCTTAAGTTCCTGAAATGCAGAGACTGCCTCAGGAGGCCAATTCACCACATCAGAACCCTTCTTGGTCAAATCAGTTAATGGTTTAACAATAACAGAGAAATTACCAATAAATTTACGATAAAAATTGGCAAAACCCAAGAATCTTTGAAGAGCCTTTAATGAAGTAGGTTGGACCCAATCACAGATGGCCTGAACTTTGACCGGGTCCATTTCAATAACAGATGGGGACAAAATGAATCCCAGAAATGAGATCCTCTGTACGCCAAAAAGACACTTTGATCCCTTCACATACAGAGCATTCTCTCTCAAAATCTGGAACACAGTCCGAACATGTTTTACATGAGAGTCCCAGTCATTGGAAAAAATCAAGATATCATCCAAATAAACAATCAGAAATTTATCCACAAAATCCCTGAAAATGTCATTCATGAAGGACTGGAAGACAGAAGGAGCATTAGTGAGCCCAAAGGGCATCACAAGGTACTCAAAATGCCCTTCAGGGTATTAAATGCCGTCTTCCATTCATCCCCGTGCTTAATGCGAATAAGGTTATATGCCCCCCTGAAGTCAAGCTTGGTAAACCAAGTAGCGTTTTTCACCCTGGAAAACAGATCAGAGATCAAGGGTAAAGGATATTGATATTTCACAGTAATATTGTTCAAAAGACGATAATCAATACACGGCCTTAATGAACCATCCTTTTTGGCCACAAAGAAAAAACCGGCACCTAAGGGTGAAGAGGATGGTCTGATATGACCCTTCTCCAATGACTCCTTGATATAAGACCGCATAGCGTCATGTTCAGGTACAGACAAGTTAAAAAGGCGACCTTTAGGGAATTTACTACCAGGCACTAATTCAATAGCGCAGTCATAGCTCCTATGGGGAGGTAAGGATGCAGATTTACTTTCGCTAAACACATCAGAAAAATCAATCAAAAAGTCAGGAACATCCTGAGCCTGGGGGGAGGCAGAAAAAACAGGAGTGTTGGTATTAACACATTGGCAGCCCCAACTGGTAACAGACACAGATTTCCAATCCAAAACAGGATTATGAGACTGTAACCAAGGGAAACCCAGTACGATAATGTCATGCAGATTATACAGAACCAAAAATTTGCAACTCTCCTGATGATCAGGTTCTACCCTCATTATCACCTGAGTAGAGAACTGAGGTTTATTCTCAGCCAAAGGGGTAGAATCAATCCCCAGTAGGGGAATAGACTTCCGTAGGGGTATCAAGGGAAACCCACAACGTTTAGCAAAATCAAAATCCATCAGGTTAATAGCTGCTCCAGAATCAACAAAAGCCTGAGCAGAAAATGAGGACAGAGAGCATATCAGGGTAACAGTTAATAAAAACTTAGTCTGAACACTACCCAAGACAACTGAGCGTGCAAAACGTCTTCCCCGCTTAGGGCAGACTGAAATAGCATGAGAGGCATCACCACAGTAGAAACATAACCCATTGCGCTTTCGAAATTCATGACGCTGTGCCCCAGAAACCACTCTATCACACTGCATGGATTCAGAAGCAGGTTCACAAGGCAACATTATTCCACGCATACCTTTCCGCTCACGCAAACGTCTGTCAATTTGAATCGCTAATGACATAGAATCATTGAGACCAGAGGGAACAGGGAATCCCACCATAACATCCTTTACATTATCTGACAGTCCCTTCCGAAAAAGAGCTGCCAAAGCGTCGTCATTCCATTTGGTCAGGACTGCCCACCTACGGAATCTCTGACAGTATAACTCAGCGTCCTCAAGCCCCTGACTTAATGCCAACAAAGTTTTTTCAGCTTGATCAGTGACATTAGGCTCATCGTACAATAACCCCAAAGCCTGAAAAAACGCATCAACATCACTCAAAACAGGATCCCCAGGTGTCAGGGAAAAAGCCCAATCCTGAGGGTCGCCGCGCAGGAGAGAGATGACAATTTGAACCTGCTGCGCTGCGTTCCCTGAGGACTTAGATTTTAAGGCAAAAAACAATTTACAGTTATTTTTGAAATTCAGAAACTTAGCTCGATCCCCTAAAAACAAATCTGGCATGGGAATCCTAGGTTCCACAACAGGCAACCTAGCAAGATAGGTAGCAATACTCCGAACCTCAGTGGCAAGCTGATCCACACGGCCAGACAACTGTGCAAACTCCATTGAGAGAGAAAAAAAAATCCTCCTCAGCACCCAGAGATACAGAGGGAAAAAAAAATGCAACAAACAGAAAAAAAAAAAAAAAAATCTCTGACAACTCTGACAACTTTTTTCTTTCCACAATATTTTTCCCTTCTGTGAGTACCATATAATTTTTAGTTTAGGCCGGTGATACTGTTATGATTTGGTAGCTGAGGAGAGCAGGCCAAAAAAGGAAATACACCAGAGCAGTTGGAAACTATGAGATTGCAGTACCCTGACTAACCACCACAACTAGAGGCAGCCGTGGAGCGTTCCTACGTTGGTCCTAGACGCCTCGTCACAGCCTGAGAAACTAACTACACCTAAAGATAGAAAGAGGAAAGCTATCTGCCCCGGAGCAGATCCCCAAAGAACATAGAAAGCCCCCAAACATGTAATAGCGGTTAGACAACAAGAAATACTGACACAGACAGAAAATAGTATGAGCAAACGTTGGGGCCCAAACTTACTAAATAGAAAAGGATAGGAAGGGCACTTACTGCAATCTCAAAAAACCCTGAAAAGCACCAACTCTACTAATTTCAAAAACACCTGAGATCACACGACCTCTACCACCTAAATTAGTTCTCTGGTGTAACCAAAAACAAAACAGCAGCCACTGAAAAAACTGGAAAAAGCAAATGTACGAACATCAGTGGCTGAACTGAACTGAGAGGGCAAAAGCCCCCCGAGGGACCCTGAAGGCCCCCACAGAAGTGCAGGACAAAATGCAAAAATCAAGCACAAAAACAAAAAGAAGAAAATGTCTTATCTGTTAGCAGGAGATTCAGACTTGACACAGCAGGCTACCAAGGAAACAGGAATCAAGGATTGAGACCAGAACAATTGATCACCGGCAACCCTGATGGAAGGCGACTCCCTTATATAAGACCAGTCAGTAACACCTGATTCCCAATCCTCACAATCTTCACTGGACAGTCCAGTACCGTTTGTAACCACCAGAGGGAGCTTCCGCTCAGAACTCATTTCCAGCCTATTCACAACAGGCATGCACCAATATGATAAAAACTGATTCCTTTATAAACTATGATGGCTCCAAGCATTTTAAAATCAGGAAATATTTAACATGTACCTCTGAAGGCATAATTTATCATGCCACATGCCCTTGCGGTTTAATTTACATCGGTCTCACCACACGTGAATTTAGGATTAGAGTTCGAGAGCATATACGGGATATTGAGAAATCTAAAACCATTGAAGATCTATCAAGCTTAAAAACTTTGCCTAGCCACTTCAAAACTCATCACAATACCAATCCCCGCGGCTTAAAATTCAAGGCTATTGATCAAATTAAACTTGGAATACGGGGTGGCGACCTGGGCAAATCTCTCTCTCGTTTAGAGAGTAAATGGATATACCGCCTCCACACTATTTCCCCTTACGGTCTCAATGAAAATTTCAGTTTCCATTCATTTCTCTAATCCAGCTTTTTATGTATGTGACATATTGTTTATCCCAAACTTTGACTATTGCTGTGTTGTTCTAATTTAGGTGTGTTTTTAATATTTTTACCTTTTTAGTCTAATTTTAGCAGCTGTCTGTATTCATTGTTGCTTATTAATATGCTCTATATATTCTTTCCATAGTTTCTCATCTGTACGTATTATTCTAGGCACTTACTTTTGTTGAGGCGGAGTGGTCCTCCCCTTTATCGTGGTCGATCCCTGTGATGATGTGGTTCCTTTCATGATGGCGTTCCCTGTGATGGCCTTTCTTCCTCTGTGGAGGGTTCCTAGATTATGGTCCTTTATTTATCTTCTTAATGGAGGTCCCCCGCGTATCTTCCAAATAGTGACTTCTTGGTGGATGAAAACCTGGGACAGAAAAAGCGAGAAGGATATGTTTGCTAATATATGGACTCTTTGTATTCTTTTTATTGCACCTTGCACTTTAATATTTTGTCCTAATGATATGTGTTTGTTTACAATTATTCCACCTAATACGATTTGTTATTTATGTATTGATCTATAAGAATTCGGCCTTTTTCTACCTCATCAATGCACTTTGCACCTTATTCATTTCTGCTTAATTATTTAAATTATTTAGGATTAATATAGGAAAGATGTGTATCTTCGTACCGTGTTAGCCAGTAGATAGAAAAATATTTAGACTTGAGAGTCCTCAGTGGTTGATACCTTTTAATGGCTAACTGAAAAGATGGTAACAAATTGCAAGCTTTCGAGACTACTCAGGTCTCTTCATCAGGCATAGACTGATACAACATCTGAAGAATCACATATTTATACACAAAATAGCACAGAAAAAATGCAATAGGTAGGACAAGTGACATGAAGCAGAACTGTCATTATGGCAGAGGGATTAACATAAATATGACTAGTTCATAGATAAGGAGTGAAGGTTTTATTACCCTCTGATTGGGGTCTGGTATTGTGTTGTGATGACCCTAAAAGGTCAGGGAGGCAGATTCCTTAATTGTTGTAGAACGACATAAAACTCTGGGATATATTCATCCCAGCACTAAGAGTGTCAAAGGTCATCATAAGTTTATATTCCCAGACTTTTCTATCCTTCTCAGATTTGAAGTTAGATTTTAATACAAGTAATTCCATATCTGTCATGCTATGACCGGGCATACAAAAGTGTTTGGCCACAGGTAAATCCATTCTTTTTCTCTTATCGTGTGGCGATGAGAATTCATCCTTGTTCTCAGTTTTTGCCCGGTCTCCCCCACATACAGACCCCCAGTTGGACATTTAGTACATATAATTAGGTACACCACATTAGATGTGATGCAGCTGAAAGTACCTGGTATCTTGTAGTCCTGATGGGAGTTGGGGATCTTTATCCTGTCCGTGGTCATTATAGATGTACAGGTCTTGCATTTCTTTTGTCTGCAAGGAAAGGTTCCTGCAGCTGTTGGGGAGGACAGGGAGCTTCTGACAATGATGCTTCTTAGATTTGGGGCTGCCTAAAACATAGTAGTGGGGGTCTGGAAATATGGATTGTAATCGGGCATCTTTTTGTAGTAAAGGTTGTAGTTTCCGTGCAGCTCCCCTTAGCATCTCCAGACTTGGATTGTAGGTGACCACTAGAGGCACCCGGTTATTTTCTTCTTTAGCTTTGTAATGTAGCAGGTGATTCCTTGATATTCTGGTGGCTCTTGTAATTTGGTTTTCAATTGTTCTTGGATGGTAGCCCTGGTTCAAAAAAGTCTTTCTGAGGCGACCAAGGTGTTCATCTCTATCCATGGGGTTGGAACATATACGGTTGTATCTGATGGCTTGGCTGTAGACAATAGAGTTTTTTATGTGTTTAGGATGGAAACTGTCCCATTTAAGATATGTTGGACGGTCGATTGGCTTCTGATACAGGGATGTCTCTATTTCATTGTTCTTTAGCTTAATGGTGGTGTCTAAAAAGTTAATTTCAGTGCTGGAGTAGTTAAGTGTTAAGTTGATGGTGGGATGAAATTGATTGAACTGTTCATGGAACGTCTTTAGCTGTAGTTCAGACTCCGTCCAGATGATTAAAATGTCATCAATGTAGCGGTAGTAGGCCCGAGGCCTGATGGGGCAGGAGGACAAAAATTCGCTTTCAAGCTTGGCCATGAAAAGATTTGCATACTGTGGAGCCATTTTACTTCCCATAGCTGTGCCAGTCTCCTGAAGATAGATCTTGTTGTCAAATTCGAAGTAATTGTGGGTGAGGATGAATTTTGTGAGTTTCACCACAGAATCAGCATCATTCCCGGTGTTTCCCATGAAGACTTTGCAGGCATTTAATCCATCCTGGTGTGGGATATTAGAGTACAAAGATTCCACATCCATGGTGGCCAGGATGGTTCCTTCTGGTAGAGAACCTATTGCTGCTAGTTTATTCAGTAGGTCAGTTGTGTCCTGAATGTAGCTGGGTGTATCCTTTACCAGGGTTTAAGAACACCCTCTACCCATCCAGATACTTGCTCAGTAAGGGTGTCCACACATGAAATAATCGGCCTCCCTGGATTTCCGGCTTTGTGGATTTTGGAAGCATGTAGAATGTCCCTGTTCTTGGACTTTCTGGTATCAGGTCATCAGCTCTTATGGATTTGTCAGACAGACAAGATACCAACTTGCTTAGTTCCTTGTAATAGTCCTGTGTAGGGTCCGACTCCAGTTTTCTGTAGTAGCGTGTGTCCGTAAGTTGTCTGTTTGCTTCCTTCATATAGTCTGATGTGTTCATCATGACTATTGCACCTCCCTTGTCAGCAGGTTTAATGATGATTTCTTTGTTGGTTTTCAGAGACTGTATGGCCTTTCTCTCCTGGGCACTGATGTTGGAGGCTTGTCTCTTGTTGGTGGCTATGATGGTGGATTTTATCAAATGTCTGAATGAGTCTATATATTTATCCAAATGAGGGTTACGTCCAGGTGGAGGTGTCCAGTCTGACCTCTTCTTGGTTATTGGGATCCCTCTTCCTTCAGTCCGAGTGTTATCTGAATCTTCTGTATCATTGAAGTATTCCCTCAGGCGCAGTCTCCTGAAAAAATGTTCCATATCACTGCAGAGTTCGGTTTTATCCAGGGCCTTAGTAGGACAAAATGAGAGTCCTCTAGAAAGCACGGCAAGCTCCACTTTGCTGGGTTTGTAATCTGAGAGATTGATGACACAGTTAGATGCTTTTGTGTCTGGAATGGAGTGGTTGTCAGAGTTGTCAGGTTTTGGTTTTGTTTTGTATCTGTTTGTATAGAGTCCGGAATGGAGGCGCAGTCTGTGTAGTTTCTTTTCCTTGTTTTGAATCAGAAAGGTCCGTAGTTTGTTGTAGTATTGTTGTAATTTTGTAGAAAAGTCTGGGAATATAAACTTATGATGACCTTTGACACTCTTAGTGCTGGGATGAATATATCCCAGAGTTTTATGTCGTTCTACAACAATTAAGGAATCTGCCTCCCTGACCTTTTAGGGTCATCACAACACAATACCAGACCCCAATCAGAGGGTAATAAAACCTTCACTCCTTATCTATGAACTAGTCATATTATGTTAATCCCTCTGCCATAATGACAGTTCTGCTTCATGTCACTTGTCCTACCTATTGCATTTTTTCTGTGCTATTTTGTGTATAAATATGTGATTCTTCAGATGTTGTATCAGTCTATGCCTGATGAAGAGACCTGAGTAGTCTCGAAAGCTTGCAATTTGTTACCATCTTTTCAGTTAGCCATTAAAAGGTATCAACCACTGAGGACTCTTTAGGATTAATATTCCTTTATCTTATTTATGCACCCTGCCCTTCATTCATTTCCTTAATGAATTTTATTAATAATATATATTTTTTTCAATCCCATCAGCACTTCGCACTTTATTCCTCTCTATAAAAACCCCCTCTTATGTAATATAATTTCCCTTCGGCTTATATAATATAGTCCCCCATACACATGAAGCCTCTGCTTTAGTATATTGACACCAACATCCTTATTTAATATAAACCCTTAAGTGTCCACTATAGCCGTCTATATTCATTTATTCCTCTTTGTTTATATTGATTTATCTATTCCCAGATATATGAGCCGCTCGTGTATATATACTTTTCTAGTATCCTTTGCCACCTTTCCCCCACTTCACCTCCATTACACCTGCCCTTTATATTTATATTAGGATTCTCCTCTCCCCTCTCGTTTAATCCCATTATATGCAGGCGCCTCATATGCTGCTATTTCCTATTCTCAGGCACACGGCATCCGCCATCTATCACTTCGTAATCTGGCCACACCCCCTCCACACATACACTCCTCTCCAGGTCCCAGGACTCCTATGCGCGCGCGCTGGGTACGCTGTCCCCGCTGACTTCCGGAGGCGCTCAATCACGTGACCCGGGTGCGTTCCACCTGCGGCTCACTTGAGCGCCTCTCCGGAAGTCCCTTTAGACAGAGGCGTGTTAACCTCTTGCACGCGCTACAATTGAATCACCGGACCTCTCTTGCCCTATCCCAGAGCAGTGCCTATGATATAATCCCCTCTATCCACACCTACATCACATTTCCACCCCGGAAGAAGCCACATGGTGAAACGGTGCCTGTCGGGCGTCTAGGTGATCCATACTGCTGTCCTCCCTCCTGTCATTTAGCGTGCAGGCGCTTTTCATGTAAGTGGGATTACATATTTCTATGATTCCCTTCTAGATGTGGTGATTATACCTAGGTCTAACTACATTTAGTTTCCCTGCACTCTATCAGGTATTGCACTTATTACTTGTGGATAAGTCACCATTCATTTTACCTATTACTCCCACTAATTTCACACTGGTGAGTGTGACAGCAGCCCTTTTTGCACACTGTTGCATTGCATATGAAGGTGAAATCCTCTTTTCTTTGTCTGACAAACTAGGCTGCCAAATTTCTGCAAATAGTGACAAGTTTTTATTCATAAGTATGCACTAATATAAAGTAGTCACTGGGTCTCATCCTATTTTTTGTAAATTCCCTTTTTGTCTGTATTCACAATTATTGGTTTTAATAATGTTTAATAAAAATTATCTATTTTAAGCCACCACGTTTCTCCTCATCACTTCTTCTATGTGGCACCTACCACTATAGATTATGTTTAAATCGATGTTTTGAAGTGTCATTTGCCATTAATACTTTAGGACTATGGGAATAACTAATCCATACTGAGCCTGTGAGCGTCTGTGTGTTACTCCTGAAATATATACGGAGATTTAAAATTACCCCAACATTGTATACAGCTATACGCTACTGATACAGTACACTTTTTATGCTTTTCATATTCTGGTCTAATCCATACTGAGCCTGTGAGCGTCTGTGTGTTACTCCTGAAATATATACGGAGATTTAAAATTACCCCAACACTGTATACAGCTGTACGCTACTGATACAGTACACTTTTTCTGCTTTTCATATTCTGGTCTACTCCATACTGAGCCTGTGAGCGTCTGTGTGCTACTCCTGAAATATATACGGAGATTTAAAATTACCCTAACACTGTAGACAGCTGTACGCTTCTAATACATTACTCTTTTTCAACTTTTTATATTCTGGTGTAATCCATACTAAGCCTGTGAGCGTCTGTGTGTGACTCTGAAAATATATACGGAGATTAAAAATTACCCCAGCACTGTATACAGCTGTACGCTTCTGATACAGTACACTTTTTTGCTTTTATATTCTGGTGTAATCCATACTGAGCCTGTGAGAGTCTGTGCCTGACTCTCGAAATATATACGCAGATTTAAAATTACCCCAACACTGTATACAGCTGTACGCTTCTGATACATTACCCTTTTTCTACTTTTTATATTCTGGTCTAATCCATACTGAGCCTGTGAGAGTCTGTGTCTGTTACTCCGCAAATATATACAGAGAATTAAATTTTTCACCTTCACCGTATACAGTCATGGCCAAAAGTTTTGAGAATGACACAAATATTAATTTTTACAAAGTCTACTGCTTCACTTTTTCTAATGGCAATTTGCATATACTCCAGAATGTTATAAAGAGTGATAAGCTTAACAGCAATTACTTGCAAAGTCAATATTTGGCTAGAAAATGAACTTTATCCCGCAAAACACATTTCAACATCATTTCAGCCCTGCCTTAAAAGGACCAGCTAACCTCTTTTCAGTGATTGCTCCATTAACACAGGTGTGGGTGATGATGAGGACATGGCTGGAGATCAATCTGTCATGATTAAGTAAGAATGACACCACTGAACACTTTAAAAGGAGGCTGGTGCTTGGCATCATTGTTTCTCTTCTGTTAACCATGGTTATCTCTAAAGAAATATGTGCAGTCATCATTGCAATGCACAAAAATGGCCTAACAGGGAAGAGTATCGCAGCTAGAAAGATTGCACCTCAGTCAACAATCTATCGCATCATCAAGAACTTCAAGAGAGAGGTTCCATTGTTGCCAAAAAGGCTTCAGGGCGCCCAAGAAAGACCAGCAAGCGCCAGGACCATCTCTTAAAAGTGTTTCAGCTGCGGGATCGGGCTACCAGCAGTGCAGAGCTTGCTCAGGAATGGCAGCAGGCAGGTGTGTGAGTGCATCTGCACGCACTGTGAGGCGGAGACTCTTTGAGCAAGGCCTGGTCTCAAGGAGGGCAGCAAAGAAGCCACTTCTCTCCAGAAAAAACATCATGGACAGACTGATATTCTGCAAAAGGTACAGGCAGTGGACTGCTGAGGACTGGGGTAAAGTTATTTTCTTTGATGAATCCCCTTTTCGATTGTTTGGGACATCAGGAAAACGCCTCATTCGGAGAAGACACCAGTCTTGTCTCATGCCAACTGTTAAGCATCCTGAAACCATTCATGTGTGGAGTTGCTTCTCAGACAAGGGAATCGGCTCTCTCACAGTATTGCCTAAAAACACAGCCATGAATAAAGAATGGTACCAGAATGTCCTCCAATAGCAACTTCTCCCAACCCTCCAAGAGCAGTTTGGCGATCAACAATGCCTTTTCCAGCATGATGTTGCACCTTGCCATAAAGCAAAGGTGATAACTAAATGGCTCAGGAAACAAAACATAGAGATTTTGTGTCCATGGCCTGGAAACTCCCCAGATCTTAATCCCATTGAGAACTTGTGGTCAATCATCAAGAGACGGGTGGACAAACAAAAACCTAAAAATTCTGACAAAATGAAAGCATTGACTGTGCAAGAATGGACTGCTATCAGTCAGGATTTGGTTCAGAAGTTGATTGAGAGCATGCCAGGGAGAATTGCAGAGGTCCTGAAGAAGAAGGGTCAACACTGCAAATATTGACTTGCTGCATTAACTCATTCTAACTGTCAATATAAGCTTTTGTTACTCATATGTTTGCAATTATTATATTTCTGTCTGTGATAAAAAACATCTGTTAAACACACATAAAAACCAGAGGACAGCAGATCATGTGAAAATATAATATTTGTGTCATTTTCAAAACTTTTGGCCATGACTGTACAGCTGTACGCTTCTGATACAGTACCATATATCTGCTGTTATTTTGGGTACATTTTCACAAACATGAGAAAGTATGGTGGAAGAGGCTGCGGACGTGGGCGTGGGGGGCCAGCTGGTACTGATGGTGGTGGTGATGCATCTGCTAGTAGTGCCAAAAGCACAATAGCACCTAAGGCAGGAGGTGTTGAGCCTGCGTAATTGTCTGGCTCCAGAAGGCCTGGAAGGCTCCCTTTTCTGGGAGTAGGTAAACCGCTTTTAAAGCCGGAGCAGCAGGAACAGGTTTTGGCTTACATTGCCGAAACAGCCTCCAGCTCTATCGCCTCCTCTTCTGAAGTTTCAAAAACTCCAAGCACTGAGTCGTCAGTGCAGGCTTCTGGTCAGGAACAACACCTTTCCTTGTGTCCTTCACCTCAACCAAAAGTGAAGGATGCGGCAGGCTACACTTCAGATTACTCCATGGAGCTCTTTTCACATACCATGCCTGGGTTATCAAGTCACATCCTGAATTCCCCAGTCCAAGATGAATCTGACATGGAGTGCACTGATGCACAGCCACTGCTATATGATTCTGCTGGTACATTCACCCAGAGCACTACATTGCCCTCGCAGTCTTCTGAGCCAGAATGTGACCCTGATGAAACTCAGGTGCCCCTTCCTACATATTATACCACCTTACACGGTGACACAGAAGAAGGTGCAGATGAAATTGAAGAGGAGGTGATGGATAACCCAGTTGTTGACCCGGATTGGCTTCCAGTGGGGGAAGAGGGTGCCGCTGGCAATAGCTCAGAAGAGTAAGAGGATCAGCAGCAGGTATCGACATCGCAGCTGTGGTTATCTGGCAGGCCCGTAGCAGTCCAAAAAAGTGTTATAAAAGCAAAAAGCGTTGCAGGACAGCTTGGCCAGACGGTCAAATTAGCACAGCATGCAAGTCCTGAAAATTTATACCATAGTAGGAAGAGTGCAGTGTGGCACTCAGAAATTTTAATACCAGTTGCATGCTTAGACATTTAATCAACATGCACTTGCAAGAGTGGACGGACTACAAAACCTCAGGTAGCACATGTGCACCTGCTCTGTCTGAAGTTAGCCAGCAATGCTCCATCGCTTCCCCCACTATAAGCCCACCGGTTAGCACACCACCAGCAAGGAATTTTGAGGTGTCGTTGCAAGGCCAAAGCAGTCAGGGAATCACAATGTTTTTTGCAACGAAAGACTGAATCTAGGCCATCACCACCACCACCACCATCACCAACCCCCTCTCAGTCCGTCATGTCCACCGCTAGTTCCCCCATATGCAGCTCCCAAGTCCAGCTCACCCTAGCAGACACTCTGAGTAGGACAAGATAGTACTCATCCTCTCATCCGCGTACACTGGCTTTGAACGCCTACATTGCAAAACTGATCTCATTAGAGATGATGCCCTTCCGTTTGGTTGAAAGCGCAGTGTTCAGAGAACTCATGGCCTACACGGTCCCACGCTATGACCTACCCAGTCGGCACTTTGTTTCTCGAAAAGCCATCCCTGCCCTCCACCTGCATGTGAAAGACCGCATTGTCCATGCACTCAAATAATCAGTGAGTGGAAAGGTGCACCTTGCAACAGATGCATGAGCCAGTAGGCATGGCCAGGGCCTTTACGTGTCCATCACTGAGCACTGGGTTAATGTGGTGGATGCAGGGTCCACAGGGGACAGCGGCGGTGGGACAGTGCTGCCTAGCCCACGGTATAGGTAACAGTTGGCTGTAGGCGTTCGACCCTCCTCCTCCAGAAGCGAAAGCTCGTCGACAGAGCGCAGTCGCACAAGCACTCCATCCGAAGCTGCCACTGTTGCACATGAGGTGTCCCACTATCGAACAGCTAGTGGTAAGCGTCAGCAGGCTGTTATAAAAATGATGTCATTGGGCGACAACAGACACACCGCGGAGGTACTGGCCGACTACTTGCAGCGAGAAACTGAGTCATGGCTGGGCAGTCTACATCTTGAGCCAGGCAAGGTAGTCAGTGATAACAGGCGTAATTAGCCCTGGCAAAACTCAGACACATACCTTGCCTGGCTCACACCTTGAACCTGGTGGTGCAGTGCTTTTTAAATAATTATCCGGAGTTAACAGCCCTGCTCCATAAAGTGCGAAGACTGTGCTCGCACATCCATCGCTCACTCGTAGACTCCAGTCGTATGCAGAGGCTGCAGCGATCGCTCCACCTCCACAAGCACCGCCTAATCATTGACGTTGCAACAAGGTAAAACTCCACCATGCACATGGTTGAGAGGCTGTGCGAACAGAAGCAGGCTGTAATGCATTTATGGGAGGATACATAGGCAGGCAGTTTGAGGGCAGACATGGAGTTTTCGGGTGTGCAGTGGTCAAAGCTGAAAGACCTCTGTAAAGTCCTTCAGTGTTTTGAGGAATGCACACGGCTTGTAAGAACAGACGACGCCATCATAAGCATGAGCATCCCACTTTTGCGTCTGCTCATGCAAACTTTGATGCACATTAAGGACCAGGCATCTGCAGCGGAGGAGGAAGAGGAGGAGGGTAGCCTTGATGACAGTCAGCCATTGTCTGCTCAGGGAACTGTCCTAGATAAGGTGGAGGAAAAAGAGGAAGAGGAGGAGGAGAGGGAATGATTCTTCTCAGGGTGCAAGAGAAAATGTTAGCTTGCCAAGGTCAGGTACAGGGTTTGTGAATGACTGGAGGGATGTGGATTTGGCAGAAAGTGCTCCTCCACCCACCACTGGTAGTGCATCATTGACACCTGGAATATTGGCCCACATGTGTGATTATGCCTTGCGGATCCTAAAAAGGGACCCCCGCATTGCCAAAATTATGAAGGCTGATGACTACTGGTTGGCCAGCATCCTCGATCCACGCTATAAAGGCAAATTACAGAACATCATGCCACAGGAGAACCTAGAGCTAATATTGGCGAACAAACAATCAACTCTTGTAAACCGTTTGTTAGAGGCATTCCCAGCACACAGCAGTGGAGCAGGTTCTACCACGAGCCGTAGTGGGCCAAACGGAAGAGGTGTTCGTGGTGCACACAGCCGAAGTGGCATTGGAGACAGGGGTTTCAGACAGGAGACAGCAGTTGTCAACTATGGTTCAAAATTACCTCTCCTCCCCTATCGATGTTCTCCCTCACAGTTAATTCCCCTTTGACTACTGGGCCTGTAAACTGGACACCTGGCCTGAATTGGCACAATATGCCTTACAGGAGCTCGCTTGCCCTGCAGGTAGTGTGCTATCAGAAAGAGTCTTCAGTGCAGCTGGATCAATCCTGACAGAAAGAAGGACCCGGCTGTCGACCCAAAATGTTGGTGATCTCACCTTCATTAAAATGAACCATGTCTGGGTTTCAAAGGATTTTGTACCTCCTTCCCCTGATGACACATAGGTTGCCAGCAAAATGGCTCGCTTTGTCCTCCTCTTCCTCCGACTTCTCCAATTCCTCCATTCACAACAGCTGAACGTCCAGCCTAAACCTCAACATATGCCAGTTTTTCCACCTCCCTAACTGGGCTGTACCCCCCCAGGGCCGGCGTCAGCACCTGGCGCACCCGGGCAAGTGCCGGTTTCCTGAGCAAGTGGGGGGCCAACGGCCCTGGCACAGGGCCCCTCATAGTACGCAAAAGTGTCTCTAAAGTTGGGGGGGCCCACTCACCTCCAGACACTCCGGCGTACTATGAGGGGCCCTGTGCCAGTGCCGTCGCCCACAAGTTGGCCCACCAAGCAGCTCAGGGCCACAGCAAGCAGCTCAGGGCCACAGCACTTGCAATACTTACCTCTCCCTGCTCCACCGCTGTGACGTTTTTCCGCGTTTTCCTGACAGTGACATTCAGGTCAGAGAGCGCGATGATGTCATGTCTGTACGCCCTCTTCCTAAACAGTCCAAGTGCAGAGAGCTGGAAGATGGCGATGATAAGGAGTCCAGAGTAGAGCAGTGCCCAGCAAGGAGAGGTATTTCATTTTTTTTAATGTTGGGAGCAATATATGGGGAGCTGTTATGTTTCGGTAGCTGAGGAGTGCAGGTAAATTAGGCAATACACCAGAGAAGTTGGAATCTATGAGATTGCAGTACCCTGACTAACCACCACAACTAGAGGCAGCCGTGGAGCGTTCCTACGTTGGTCCTAGACGCCTCGTCACAGCCTGAGAAACTAACTACACCTAAAGATAGAAAGAGGAAAGCTATCTGCCCCGGAGCAGATCCCCAAAGAACATAGAAAGCCCCCAAACATGTAATGGCGGTTAGACAAGATGAAATACTGACACAGACAGAAAATAGTATGAGCAAACGTTGGGGCCCAAACTACCTAAATAGAAAAGGATAGGAAGGGCACTTACTGCAATCCCAAAAAACCCTGAAAAGCACCAACTCTACTAATTTCAAAATCACCTGAGATCACATGACCTCTACCACCTAAATTAGTTCTCTGGTGTAACAAAATCAAAACAGCAGCCACTGAAAAAACTGGAAAAAGCAAAAGTACAAACATCAGTGGCTGAACTAAACTGAGAGGGCAAAAGCCCCCGGAGGGGACCCTGAAGGCCCCCACAGAAGTGCAGGACAAAATGCAAAAATCAAGCACAAAAACAAAAAGAAGAAAATGTCTAATCTGTTAGCAGGAGATGCAGACACGACACAGCAGGCTACAAAGGAAACAGGACTCAAAGATTGAGACCAGAACAATTGATCACCGGCAACCCTGATGGGAAGGCGACTCCCTTATATAAGACCAGTCAGTAACACCTGATTCCCAATCCTCACAATCTTCACTGGACAGTCCAGTACCGCTTGTAACCACCAGAGGGAGCCTCTGCTCAGAACTCATTTCAAGTCCATTCACAACAGTACCCCCCCCTTGAGGAGGGGTCACCGAACCCTCACTTGAGCAACCAGGTCGGTCAGGATGAGTTCTATGATACGCACGGATGAGTCTCCTAGCATGGATGTCCGAAGCAAACACCCAAGAATTGTCTTCCTGACCATAACCTCTCCACTTAACCAAATACTGGAGTTTCCGTCTAGAAAAACGAGAATTCAATATTTTCTCAACCACAAACTCCATATTGCCCTCAACCAGAACAGGGTCAGGAGGCAAAGCAGTAGGAATCACTGGCTCAACAAACCTCTTCAACAAGGACTTGTGGAACACGTTATGGATCTTAAATGTCCCTGGAAGAAGCAAACGAAAAGAAACAGGATTAAGAATCTCCATGATCTTATAAGGTCCAATGAACCTAGGCTTAAATTTAGGAGATGCCACTCTCATAGGAATATTTCTTGAGGACAACCAGACCAAGTCCCCCACTTTAAACCGAGGACCATCAGTCCTATGCCGGTTAGCAAACCGCTGGGCCCTCTCTTGAGAGAGGGACAACCTCTCCACTACCTGGTCCCAAATCTGCTGCATACGCTCCACAACAGAGTCAACACCTGGACCGACAGAAGCCTCCGTCTGTCCTGAAGAAAATCGAGGGTGAAACCCAGAATTACAGAAAAATGGAGACATCAAAGTGGCAGAGCTAGCCCTATTATTAAGAGCAAACTCAGCCAAAGGCAAAAAAGAGACCCAGTCATCCTGATCAGCAGACACAAAGCATCTTAGATAAGTCTCCAATGTCTGGTTTGTTCTCTCAGTTTGACCATTGGTCTGAGGATGAAACGCCGAGGAGAAAGACAATTGAACACCAAGTTTAGAACAAAAGGTCCTCCAAAATCTGGAAACAAACTGGACTCCTCTGTCAGACACAATGTTCTCAGGAATGCCATGTAAACGAACCACGTGCTGAAGGAACAAAGGCACCAATTCAGAGGAGGAAGGCAACTTAGGTAATGGCACAAGATGTATCATCTTGGAAAACCTATCACAAATCACCCAGATGACGGTCATTCTCTGAGAGAACAGGGAGGTCGGAAATGAAATCCATAGAGATATGGGTCCATGGTCTCTTGGGCACAGGCAATGGCGTCAACAAACCACTAGAGCGAGAGCAAGGCTTGGAGCGAGAGCAAGTCCCGCAGGACTGCACAAATTCCCTGACATCACGAGACAAGGTAGGCCACCAAAAGGACCGACTAACCAAGTCTCTGGTACCAAAAATTCCGGGATGCCCAGCCAACGCGGAACAATGAATCTCAGACATCACACTCTTTTTCCACTGGTCCGGGACAAACAATTTTCCAACAGGGCAGCGCTCGGGCCTATCCTCCTGACACCCCTCCAGAGCAAGTCTCAAATTGGGTGAGATGGCGGAAAGAACTACACCCTCTTTCAAAATAACAGAAGGATCAGATAACTCAGGAGAGTCCGCAAGGAAACTCCTCGAGAGGGTATCCGCCTTAACATTCTTAGTGCCAGGAAGAAAGGAAACCACAAAATTAAAACGTGTGAAAAACAAGGCCCACCTGGCCTGTCTAGGATTGAGTCGCTTGGCAGATTCCAGATAAACCAGATTCTTATGGTCCGTAAGGACCACCACCTGATGTTTGGCTCCCTCCAGCCAATGTCTCCACTCTTCAAAAGCCCACTTCATGGCCAGTAACTCCCGATTACCCACGTCATAATTACGTTCAGTAGGAGAAAATTTTCGAGAGAAAAAGGCACAAGGGTTACTTTTAGAGGTCTCTGGATCTTTTTGGGACAAAACTGCACCTGCCCCAATTTCAGAGGCATCAACCTCCACCTGAAATGGCAGAGAAACATCAGGCTGCCGTAGAACAGGAGCAGAAGTGAATCTCTGCTTAAGTTCCTGAAATGCAGAGACTGCCTCAGGAGGTCAATTCACCACATCAGAACCCTTTCTGGTCAAATCAGTCAATGGTTTAACAATAACCGAGAAATTACCAATAAATTTACGATAAAAATTGGCAAAACCCAAAAATATTTGAAGAGCCTTTAATGAAGTAGGTTGGACCCAATCACAGATGGGCTGAACCTTGACCGGGTCCATTTCAATAACAGATGGGGACAAAATGAATCCCAGAAATGAGATCCTCTGTACGCCAAAAAGACACTTTGATCCCTTCACATACAGAGCATTCTCTCTCAAAATCTGGAATACAGTTCGAACATGTTTCACATGAGAGTCCCAGTCATTAGAAAAAATCAAGATATCATCCAAATAAACAATCAATGAGAATACTTTTCCATCCAATTATGACAAGAGCATTCTTAAGGTGATACCTTTATTGGCTAACCAGAAAATTATATGTTCGCTAGCTTTCAGAGCTCAAGGCTCCTTCTTCAGGCAAGATTACATTTGGAATAATAAGAAAGACACATTAGATGCTTAAGGGTATGCCACACTGAACAATATCGCTAACGGGATCGCTAAAAAACGTCACTATTTAGCGATCCCGTTAGCGATGTTGTTGTGTGCGGCAGCTGCCAGCGACGAGCTTCCTGCTGTGATCTCGCTCGTCGCTGGAATCGTTCCGGACCCTATTTTCTCGTCGGCGCTCCCGCTGGGTAAGTATATATCGCTAGTGTGGCACCTTTTCTTAGCGATTTAGCGGTACTTTTGTACCGCTAAAGTCGTTAAGAAGATCGCTAACGGCGATAGCGTCGTTAACTATATCGCTAAATGTGGCCGCACTTAGCGATATAGAAACAATCCCGCTAGCGATCGCATTAGTATGCGTCGTTATCGTGATCGCTAGCGGGATTGTTTAGTGTGGCAGTACCTTTACTATAGTAGGAAATTTGTTCAAGACCTGGGAGGTGTGATGCCTTCAAAAGATAAGCAAAGGAAATCAAATTAGCATTTTCTTACAAATGGAGAGCTAGTGTGAATGTGTTATTAGCTATCTGGAGTCCTTCTGGTGAAGGTGTGAACTGTGTCTATGTAATGAGTCATAAAACCGGGTGTTAAGTTGAGTCCTAGTGTCAAAGTATTGAACATCCTAATAAGTTTGAATTCCCATATTTTTCTCTCCCTGTCATCCTTAAAATGACCTTTTAGTATTAAGACTTTTAAGTCTGTCATACAATGTCCAGTTCCAGAGAAATGTTTTCCCACAGGCGTGTCCATTTCATTCCTGATCGTATGTCTGTGTAGATTCATCCTTGTTTGTAGTTTTTGCATGGTTTCCCCAATATAGATAGCTCCAGGGCACCTTGTACATTGTATCATGTACACCACATTGGAGGATGTACATGAAAAGGAACCCATGACCTTATAGTCCTGATTTGTGTTTGGTACACGGACTGTATTTGTTGGTAATATGTGGGTACAAGTTTTTTGCATTTTTTGTTGTTACATGGGAATGTGCCAGTCACTGATGGTGACGAAAGGACACTTCTGACAAGGAGATTCCTTAAGTTAGGGGGCTGTTTGTAGGAGAGGAGTGGTAGTTCTGGGAATATGTCTTTCAATTTGTGGTCCCTGTGGAATATGGGTTGGAGATCAGCACCAATTTTCCTTAGGATGCTCATGTGGGGCTTGTATGTGACCACAAGAGGTACCCTGTTGTTGTCCTCTCTCAGTTTGTAATCCAGGAGGTTGCTTCTTGGGATTCTTGTAGCCCTGTGGATCTGTTCATCTATTACCAGTGGATGGTATCCTTGTTGTAGGAATGTATTCCTCAGAGATAGCAGCTGTAGTTCCCTGTCTTTACTGTCTGAACAGATCCGAATATATCTCAGAGCTTGACTGTAGATGATGGATTTTTTTGTGTGTCTTGGATGAAAGCTGTTCCATCTAAGGTATGCTGGACGTCCTGTGGGCTTATGGTAAATTGATGTTTGTATGGCGTTGTCCTTGATGTATATGGTCAAGTCCAGAAAATGTATTTGAGACTTTGAAAAGTTGAGGGTGAGCTTGATGGTTGGGTGGTATTTGTTGAAGTTATTGTGGAAGGTGAGCAGATCATCTTTTGAGCCTGTCCAGATTATTAGCAGATCATCAATGTAGCGGAAGTATGCAAGAGGTTTAATAGGGCAAGATGACAAAAACTCCTCCTCCAGTTTCGCCATAAATAGGTTGGCATATTGTGGGGACATTTTGCTTCCCCTGGCGCTGCCCATGCACTGTTGGTATAAATTGTTCCCAAAAGAAAAATAGTTGTGATGAAGCACAAACCTGATGAATTTCAGTGTTGGTTCTGTGGCCAGATTGTTCTTTTGAAGGAAATATTTACATGCTGTGATTCCATCCTCATGAGGAATGTTGGAATAGAGAGACTCTACGTCCATGGTGGCTAGTATCGTGTCCCTTGGAAGTGGGCCCAGCGCTGACAATTTGCAAAGAATATCCGTGGTGTCCTGGATATAGCTGGGTGTGCTCCTCACCAAGGGTTTTAGAATGTTCTCCACCCAGCGGAGATATTCTCAGTTAAAGTCCCAATACCAGAGATGATGGGCCTCCCAGGATTACCTTCTTTGTGTATTTTAGGCAACATGTAGAAGGTACCTGTTTTGGGATTGCCTGGTACTAGTTCCAGTAGTGAGGATGAAGTAGAATCAAATCCATTGATGATACGTGTTAGTTCCTCAGTGTATTGTTTGGTAGGATCTTCCTGAAGTGGAGTGTAGTATTTTATATCCAAGAGTTGTCTGTTTGCTTCCTCGATGTAATCTGTCGTGTTCATGATGACTATAGCTCCTCCTTTGTCCGCTGGTTTGATGATGATATTGTTGTTGGCTTTTAAGGATTGTATAGCTTTTCTTTCCTCCATGCTGATATTGTTTGGCACTTTATGGTGTCTGTCCAAAATGTCAGATTTAACTTTTTTGCGGAAACAGTCTATGTAATGATCCAGAGTTTGGTTGTGTCCGGGTTGCGGGGTCCAGTTTGTCCTCTTTTTCTTTTTTGCTGTGTTATTCACATTGTCTTGTGAAGTGATATCTGCATGGTTATGAAAGAATTCTTTGAGTCGCAATCTGCGGAAGAATTCCTCGATGTCACTACAGAACTGAGCCGTATCCAGCTGTTTTGTAGGACAGAATTTTCTGGCTAACACGATACCACAATATAATTTATTATTGTACACCAAATAAACAATCAGAAATTTATCCACAAAATCCCTGAAAATGTCATTCATGAAGGACTGGAAGACAGAAGGAGCATTAGTGAGCCCAAAGGGCATCACAAGGTACTCAAAATGCCCTTCAGGGGTATTGAATGCCGTCTTCCATTCATCCCCGTGCTTAATGCGAATAAGGTTATATGCCCCCCTGAGGTCAAGCTTGGTAAACCAAGTAGCGTTTTTCACCCTGGAAAACAGGTCAGAAATCAAAGGTAACGGGTATTGATATTTTACAGTAATATTGTTCAAAAGACGATAATCAATACACGGCCTTAATGAACCATCCTTTTTGGCCACAAAGAAAAAACCGGCACCTAAGGGTGAAGAGGATGGTCTGATATGACCCTTCTCCAATGATTCCTTGATATAAGACCGCATAGCGTCATGTTCAGTTACAGACAAGTTAAAAAGGCGACCTTTAGGGAATTTACTACCAGGCACTAATTCAATAGCGCAGTCATAGCTCCTATGGGGAGGCAAGGATGCAGATTTACTTTCGCTAAACACATCAGAAAAATCAATCAAAAAGTCAGGAACATCCTGAGCCTGGGGGGAGGCAGAAAAAACAGGAGTGTTGGTATTAACACATTGGCAGCCCCAACTGGTTACAGACACAGATTTCCAATCCAAAACAGGATTATGAGACTGCAACCAAGGGAAGCCCAGTACGATAATATCATGCAGATTATACAGAACCAAAAATTTACAGCACTCCTGATGATCAGGTTCAACCCTCATTATCACCTGAGTAGAGAACTGAGGTTTATTCTCAGCCAAAGGGGTAGAATCGATCCCCAGTAGGGGAATAGACTTCAGTAGGGGTATCAAGGGAAACCCACAACGTTAACAAAATCATAATCCATCAGGTTAATAGCTGCTCCAGAATCAACGAAAGCCTGAGCAGAAAATGAGGACAGAGAGCATATCAGAGTGACAGTTAATAAAAACTTAGTCTGAACACTACCCAAGACAACTGTGCAAACTCCATTGAGAGAAAAAAAAATCCTCCCCAGCACCCAGAGATACAGAGGGAAAAAAATGCAACAAACAGAAAAATATCTCTGACAACTCTGACAACCTTTTTTCTTTCACAATATTTTTCCCTTCTGTGAGTACCATACAATTTTCAACTGTTATGTTTCGGTAGCTGAGGAGTGCAGGTAAATTAGGCAATACACCAGAGAATTTGGAATCTATGAGATTGCAGTACCCTGACTAACCACCACAACTAGAGGCAGCCGTGGAGCGTTCCTACGTTGGTCCTAGACGCCTCGTCACAGCCTGAGAAACTAACTACACCTAAAGATAGAAAGAGGAAAGCTATCTGCCCCGGAGCAGATCCCCAAAGAACATAGAAAGCCCCCAAACATGTAATGGCGGTTAGACAAGATGAAATACTGACACAGACAGAAAATAGTATGAGCAAACGTTGGGGCCCAAACTACCTAAATAGAAAAGGATAGGAAGGGCACTTACTGCAATCCCAAAAAACCCTGAAAAGCACCAACTCTACTAATTTCAAAATCACCTGAGATCACACGACCTCTACCACCTAAATTAGTTCTCTGGTGTAACAAAATCAAAACAGCAGCCACTGAAAAAACTGGAAAAAGCAAAAGTACAAACATCAGTGGCTGAACTAAACTGAGAGGGCAAAAGCCCCCGGAGGGGACCCTGAAGGCCCCCACAGAGGTGCAGGACAAAATGCAAAAATCAATCACAAAAACAAAAAGAAGAAAATGTCTAATCTGTTAGCAGGAGATGCAGACACGACACAGCAGGCTACAAAGGAAACAGGACTCAAGGATTGAGACCAGAACAATTGATCACCGGCAACCCTGATGGGAAGGCGACTCCCTTATATAAGACCAGTCAGTAACACCTGATTCCCACTCCTCACAATCTTCACTGGACAGTCCAGTACCGCTTGTAACCACCAGAGGGAGCCTCTGCTCAGAACTCATTTCAAGTCCATTCACAACAGGGAGCATTATACACTGGAGAATGATATCTGGGGCCCATCATACACTGGAGCATCATCCATGGAGCCCATCATATACTGGAGCATACTAAATGGGGGACATCAGACACTGGAGCAGCATCTACGGGGCCCATTATACACTGGAGCATTATAAATGGGGCCCATTATATATGGAGCATTATATTGGCCCATCATACACTGGAGCATCATCCATGGGGCCCATCATATACTGGTGCTTTCTAAATGGGGGACATCAGACACTGGAGCAGCATCTACCGGGCCCATTATACACTGGAGCATTCTAAATGGGGCCCATTATATATGGAGCATTATATTGGCCCATCATACACTGGAGCATCATTCATGGGGCCCATCATATACTGGAGCATTGTAAATTGGGGACATCAGACACTGGAGCAGCATCTACGGGGCCCATTATACACTGGAGCATTATAAATGGGGCTCATTATATATGGAGCATTATATTGGCCCATCATACACTGGAACATCATCCATGAGGCCCATCATATACTGGAGCATACTTAATGGGGGACATCAGACACTGGAGCAGCATCTACCGGGCCCATTATACACTGGAGCATTCTAAATGGGGCCCATTATATATGGAGCAATATATTGTCCCATCATACACTGGAGCATCATTCATTTGGCCCATCAAATACTGGAGCATCATATGGGGTTCATAACTTATGGGGCATAATATAGGGTATTGAGCATCATATGGAGCACATATGGGGCCTATTCTGTATGGAGCATTATATGAAGCCCATTCTGTATGGAGCAATATATGGGGCCTATCATATACTGTATGGAGCTTTATTTGCGACTCATTATACTGTATGGAGCAATATGTGGGGCTCATTCTACTCTATGAGGACCGTCCTATACTGTATGGCACATTAAATGGGGACCATCATATACTGTAGTATTATGTGGAGCTCATCATATACTGTATGGAACATTATATGGGACCAATTATTCTGTATGGAGCAATATATGGGGCTCATTATTCTGTATACTGTATGGAGTAATATACTGTCTGTTTTTTGAGCTGTTGTAGAATTTAAAATAGATATCAATCATGTAATGTAAGAAGTGAAGTATTTGTCATTGTACTATACCTATATTTCTGTGCCGTATCAGAGCATCATTAATTGTGGTATGTGTTAAAGGGGCCCACTGACACTCTTTCGCCCGGGGCACACGAAAACCTGGAGCCAGCCCTACCCCCCCACAACTTTAGCCAAATAACCCCCAGTTTTCAATGCGTAACTATTATTATAAAGTAAATGAAGGTTGCCAAGCTTAAGTTATAAGAATTGATGTCATTGGCATTGAAATGGGCACTGTAGGTGTGTTTACTGTCCTCCACTCACTGCCAACTTTTTGACTTGCATTGGGATTGGGTCGGGTTTCAGTCAGAACTCCGACTTTTCCTGATAGTCGGCCGATTTAGTTCGACTCGACTTTTGAGATAGTCGGGTTTCATGAAACCCGACTCGAACCTAAAAAAGGCAAAGTCGCTCATCTCTAATCAGCACAATTTTGGAACTAAAATTATTTTTGCTAGGAAGTTATAATGGTTAAAAGTTGATGAGTGATTTTTCATTTTTCAAACAAAATGTACAAAACCATTTTTTTAAAGATCACATCACATTTGAAGTCACTTTGAGGGGTCTATATGACAGAAAATACCCCAAAGTTACACCATTCTACAAACTGCACCCCTCAAGATGCTCAAAACCACATTAAACTAGTTTATTAACCCTTCAGAAGCTTCACAGGAATTTTTGGAATATGGAAAAAAATGAACATTTAATTTTTTTGCCAAAAAAATACTTCAGATCTAAGTTTTTTTATTTTGACAAATGTAACAGGAAAAAATGGACCCCAAAATTTGTTTTGTAATTTCTCCTAAGCATGCCAATACCCCATAAGAGGGAGAAAACCACTGTTAGGGCACACTGCAGAGCTCGGAAGGGAAGGAGCGCCATTTGACTTATTTTAAATGCAAAATTTGCTGGTACAATTGGTGGACACATATCATATTTGGAGAGCCTCTGATGTGCCTAAACAGTGAAAATCCCCCATAATTGACTCCATTTTGGAACTTAGAACCCTCAAGGAATGTATTTAGATGTGTTGTGAGCACCTTAAAACCCCAGGTGTTTCACAGAAGTTTATAACATTGAGCCGTGAAAATAAAAAAAATCACATGTTCTCCACAAATATGTTTTAGCCCCAAATGTTGCATTTTCATAAGCGTAACAGGAGAAATTGCACCATACAATTTTTAGTGCAATTTCTCCTGAGTACGTCAATACCCCATATGAGTGAAAAAAACTACTGTTTGGGTTTACGGCAGGGCTCGGAAGGGAAGGAGTGTCATTTGACTTTTTGAATGTCAAATTTCCTGGAATCATTAGCGGACGTCATGTCCCGTTTGGAGAGCCTCTGATGTGCCTAAACATGGGAAACCCCTAACAAGTGACCCCATTTTGGAAACTAGACCCCCTAAGGAACTTATCTAGATCTGTGGTGAGCAATTTGAACCCCCAAGTACTTCACACAAGTTTATAACGTAGAGCCGTAAAATTAAAAAATCATATTTTTTCCCACAATTGACCCCATTTTGAAGACTATTCACCTCAAGGAATGTATTTAGACGTGTGATGAGCATTTTGAACTCCCAGGTGCTTCACAGAAGTTTATAACGTTGATCCGTGGAAATAAGGAAATCACATTTTCCCCACAAAAATGTTATTTTGGCCCCAAATTTAGCATTTTCATATGGGTAACAGGAGAAATTACACCATACATTTTCTGGTGCAATTTCTCCTGAGTATGCCCATAGTGCAAAGCTCAGAATGGAAAAGGCGCCATATTGGAGTTCAGATTTTGCTGGAATAGTTTTGCCATGTCACATTGGCAGAGCCCCTGAGGTGCCAGAGCAACAGAAACCCCCTATATGTGAACTCATTTTACAAACTACACTCGCCAATTAATTCATGTAGGGGTGCAGTGATCATATTGACATCACATGTGACTAATAGAATTTTATATCATTGAGCGGTGAAAAAAGAATAAATTACATTTTTACCACTAAAATGTTGTTTTGACCCAAGTTTTAATTTTTCTTAAGGCTAATAGGAAATTTTTTTACAACAAGCTGAGGTCCATTTTTTCCTGAGTGCGCCAATACCCTACATGTAATCGAGAAATATTTTTCAGGCAGAGTGCAAAGCTCAGAGGGCAAGGAGCGCCAGATTTTACTGTTATGGTTTGCGGGTGCCATGACCCATTGGGACAGCCCATGAGGTGCCAGAACAGCAGAAAACCCCTTATGTGACCACATTTTACAAACTACACCTCTCAGTGAATTCATCTAGAAGTGCAGTGATCATATTGACACCACGTGTGTGTCACCGAATTTTCTTCTATTGGGCAGTGAAGAAAAAATAACTGCATTTTTACCAACAAAATTTAGTTTTAGCCCCAGAGTTTACATTTTCACACAAAAAGTGGGTACAAATGTCACCATAATTTGTCCCAAAATTTCTACTGAATGTGGCAATACCCCATATGTGGCTGTACAGTACTAGTTAGCCATACAGAGAGACTCAGGCGAAACGGAGCGCTCCTGGAGCTAAGATTTTCCTAGAACAGTTTGTGGACTCTATGTGGACTCCATCTACAATCCCTAATTGCTAGAAGAGCAGATTTCCTCCTCAAGTGACCCCATTTTGGAAAGTATACCCCTTTGGGAATTTATCTACAGGTGTAGTGATGACTTTGACTCCATGTTCTTTTTCCAGAAACAAGCAATGAATGTTGCAGAGTAAAAATTGCAAACTGCCATGTGTAGTAACCAGAACGTTGCAGTCACCAGTTCATTATGCCGAGCCCGTGCTTCTGGAGACATGCACCCATAAGTTAGATGGACTCTTATCACTTCAGAAATGGCAAATATATGGACGCTATATGTAGTTTAGGTACACTGTGGGGTTCAGAAGGGAGGGAGCATTTGGATTTGGGAGCGTATAATTTGCTGAATTTCTTTTGAAGCATGAGGAGCCATTTCGCTTTTAAAGAGCCTTTGCACTACCAGTAACATGGAAGTCTCCTTTTTTCTTCTGCAACAGATGACAGACCTGAGTGGGGACTTGCTTTTTAGTGTGAATTGAGCTGAAGCTTTTAATGGGTACATTTTGCATAACGTCTGGGATCACATTTATCCGGAACTCTATACTTAGTAGAGATGAGCAAATATGTTCGGAAAATGATCGCCAAACATAAATTCAGCACAAATATGGTACATTCGGATTCGTGACAGGTAACACAAGCATTTTTCTTAAAACTGGAAAAAGTCAGTAACATTTGGTAAAAGTGCAGGAAAATAACTACGTTGCCTCTAAAGTATTTTAAAGTAGATGATAGATAGATAGTAGATAGATAGATAGATAGATAGATAGATAGATAGATAGATAGATAGATAGATAGAAAGAATAAAAGCCATCATGTGAACTGCTAGTCCCTGTATGAGGGCACCGCGAGCATGAGAAAGTTCTCCTGCTCACGGTGCCGACAGACAGGTCCTGCGAGTTCACAGCCAATGAACTCACTTCACCTTGTGATGTCGGCACTCGCATGATCGGAATTTCCCACTGCGATCGCGCTGACATCACATAGACAGGGAATAGCAGTTTACAGGCAGACACTGATCACACAGTGTTCAGTGTCTACTGAATGAAAGGCTGCTTGATCGCATCATGCAACCATGCAGCCTGCCATCTAGATGTAGCAGAGCTAGACCTGTCGTGGGACAAATGGATTAAAAGTATCTCTGTGGAAAAGTGAGGAATATTGTTGGTTTTTCTACTCTCTTTTGCAGATGACGAGGGCATCGGGGGAATGGGCAAGGTCGTAAGTATGATTTAATTAAGATTATTAAAGGAGTCTGTGTCTTTCAATTAAAGGACTTTTTCTGGGTGTCTGTGTTTTCATACAATGTGACTATGGGGTTAGTAATGGGGGTGTCTTATTGACGCCTCTCCATTATTAACCTAGGGGCTTGATGTCACCTGACAATACAAAGGTGACATCAATCCCTCAACTATCATCCCACTTGCCATCGCTACAGAGCAATTGGGAAAAGCGAGGCTAAGTGCCAGAATTGGCGCATCTTAGAGATGCACCTTTTCTGGGGCGACTGAGAGCTGATGTTTTTAGCCTGAGGGCCAGTGTCCATGGCTGCATCATAGGCTATTGTCAGCCCACAGCTGTCTGCATAGCCTTTGCTGGTTATTAATTATAGGGGGACACTACATAATTTTTTGTTAGGGGTCCCCCATTTTAATAGCTAGTAAAGGCTATGTACACAGCTGTGAGCTGATATTAATAGCCTGGGAAGCTCCATGGGTTTTGTGTCGACCCGCCACCACAATTGTGGGTTACCAGGGCAATGGGGTACTCAGAGCCGAGCCCATGGAAGTCTATGGGGTTGTCACAGGTAGCTGTGGCTCGGTCTGTGGCCCTGGCGGTCTGGCGTATGTTGGGGGAATATTTACAGGGGATAGATTTATATACAGTTCGTGACGCCACCTGTAGTCTTCTGGTAATTTATACCAGCGCTGCTGTAGATCTCTGAGGGGATGGTGATGCAGCTAGATGTCAGGTCCCCTACAGGTGGGACTCTTCCCTCAGGTCGGTAGTTAGGTAGGGATTGTGCAGGCATGCAAATAAATAACTCAGTCTCACACCGTCAGCGTCTTTCCATACCTTTACTTGCAAGATGATAAGGCAGGTCCCAGGGAGGCTGATGGGGTTGATGGAGGATGAGCTTTGAGGCAACAGCTAAGCAAGTTAGGGGCCTCCTTTACTGTCCAACACAATGAGTACAACCAGCCTGAAGCGTAGTTCCCTCAATAACTCCAGTTATTCCGAAACTGTTCTGCCCAGTCAGATTTGTGGTGAAGCCTTCCAATTGATGAAACTAGGTTCTTGCTTTTGTCTGCGCTTGACTCAAAGTCCCTATTGCACCTGACTCCGGTTACGTACTGACTATATGGGGCTGTTTGCCGCGACCTAAAGTCCGGTAAATCTCTGGTTTTCTTACCACTATGCTTGTAGCTAATAGTGATCCTTCGGTCCCCAGTGACCGGTAGCAATGTGCAGGACTTTTCCAAGCCAAAAGCACTTTTCCAATAATCTTCCTTCCACTTTGCCCTTCGATTTGCTCGACTCTTAATAGATAGCTCAGTCTGTCTTCCAGTGGGGCACAGCTCTGACTAGGCTGAGGTGAACTAGACCACCTGTACTAGCCTCCACTTTCTGAACTGCTAACAGACTCAAACTGGACACGTCTACTCTGTCCAAGGACAGGAAACTGACTGACTAAATCACTCCCTTCCACACCCCTGCTGGGTGTGTCAGAAGTGTACGTGATGTATGAAGAGCCCTTAACTGTTACCTCTCCACTCATCCTCCTGGTATTGTGTACCAGGGCTACACATTCCCCCATGGTAAACGACAGCACTCCCGGGCTGTAAAATATAAAGAGACATTTTTGTTTATGCATGAAAACATTAAACAATAACATTAATTCGTCCCATCCGGGAGGTGAGGATATCTTGAACGTTGCGAACAATAACATTATAAAGAAATACAAATATTAAATAAACATGTTCATAAAAATAGACAATATACTTGTGAAGGACCCGCACCAAACCTTCAACGTGGGTCCTGGGTGGGCTGCAGGACATCCGAATGCAGACCTCACTCAGTGCCACACCACACGGGTTTTCTGTTCAGAGGTAAGTCAAGGTTTCATGTGAAACCATTAAAAAGGCACCTTAGTGCAACTATTTACAGGATACAGTTTTTGGGCTGGCTCAGTCCTCAGCCTCTGAGTCCATTATAAGACATAATAGGGAAAAAAACACATATATATATATAG
>JARQOD010000002.1:312844171-312881317 GCA_033576555.1 Oophaga sylvatica
TGCCTCCGGTTCTACCACTCCAAGTTCTAGATCCATTGGTAGTCTTCCGGGCCTTGCTCTCATAAGATAGGCTGGAGTGCAGTTAGTTGAGCTTACAGGTATATGGTTATACAAATCAACCAAATCAGGTAGTAAATCCGGCCATCGATTCCTGTCTTCCAACGGTATGGATCTCAACAAGTCAAGGACAATATGGTTCATTTTTTCGCAAAGACCGTTGGTTTGAGGGTGATATGGTGTTGTTCTTATTTTCTTGCACCCGTACATGTGACAGAATTCCTTGAATAAATCAGCTTCGAAAGCAGGTCCCTGATCGGTTAATACTTGCTCCGGATACCCATGCGGTCTGCAGAAGCTTGCTTGAAAGGTTTTCGCGGCCGTCACTGCGGTCTGGTCCTTAACTGGAACAACCACCAGAAATCTGGAGTAATGGTCCACCATGGTCAAGGCGTATGAGTATCCAGATCTACTTGGCGACAATTTGACGTGGTCCAGGGCCACAATCTCCAGAGGACGAGTCGTCCGGATAGGTTGCAGGGGGGCCTTCTGACTACCGTAGTCCTTTCTTCTGAGACCACAGGGTCCACAGTTCCGACACCACCTCTCGATGGAGCTGCGCATCCCTACCCAGTAGAACCGGCATCTCAACAGGGTCTCCAGCTTTCTCCAGCCAAAGTGTCCTGCTTGATCGTGGTATGCTTCCAACACCATTGGGACGTCTGCCTTGGGGACCACGATTTGCCAGACCATCTCATGGGTTCTGGGGTTGACGTATCTCCTGCACAACTTCTCACGGTATAGGAACAACCTGCTTTTCTCGTTCCACAGGAGCTTTGCTGACATAGGTGCATCCTTTTCCAGAGAGGAGCCTTCCTGTTTTAACAACTCCTTGATGCGGCTGACCACTGGATCACTGTCCTGAGTCTCTTTCCAGCTGTGATGGGTAAAGGATTTAATGTTGCACCATACTGCTTTCTGTGGACTCGATGCTCGTGGACTACCCCATTTCGATGAAACGCAGGGAGCTCAATTTCTTCCAGGTCGTCCGATTCTTCTTCCGTATCAGAGTCATGCGGCATTCGGGACAACGCATCAGCATTAGCATTCTTTCGACCTGCCCGGTACTTGATAGTAAACTGGTAATTGGACAACCGAGCCATCCAACGCTGCTCCATGGCGCCCAGCTTGGCGGTTTCCAGGTGCGTTAACGGGTTGTTGTCTGTGTACGCCGTGAACTTATTGGAGGCCAGATAGTGCTTAAATCTTTCAGTAATGGCCCAGACCAGCGCCAGAAACTCCAGCTTGAAGCTGCTATAATTTTCCGGATTCCTTTCAGTTGGCCTGAGTTTTCTGCTGGCATATGCGATGACTTTTTCTTGTCCATTCTGCTTCTGACTGAGAACGGCTCCCAACCCTTCATTACTGGCGTCGGTGTACAACAGGAACGGTTGGCTGTAATCAGGATAGGTTAAGATCTCATCACCTGTAAGGATCTCTTTCATCTTTTGGAATGCTTCAGCCTGTTCTTTACCCCAATTAAAGGGAGGGTTTCTGCTCTTTAAGGATTGTCCTACCAGGAGGTCCTGTAAAGGAGCTGCCTTCTTCGTGTAATCTTTCACGAATCTCCTGTAGTAACCCGTTAGTCCCAGGAACTGTCGCACTTCCTTAAGGTTCTTCGGCTCCGGCCACTTCTGGATGGCAGTGACTTTCTCTGGTCCGGCGCTACTCCTTCCGAACTGACGATGTGCCCAAGTATTGTACCTTCTGTTTGAGTAGATGGCATTTTGAAGGTTTCAACTTCATCCCGTACCTGGACAGGGACTCAAATACTTCTGCCAGGTGCTTCAGATGGTCCTCATATGTCTTGGAATACACGATAACGTCGTCTAGGTATAGCAGCACGGTTTCAAAATTGAGATGTCCCAGACAGTTTTCCATCACTCTCTGAAATGTTCCTGGGGCACTGCTGAGCCCAAACGGCATTCTGTCGAACTCACAGAGCCCCATTGGGGTGGTGAAAGCCGTTTTCTCACGATCCTCCTCAGCCACAGCCACTTGCCAGTAACCACTAGTCAGATCAAGGGTAGAAAAGTAGTTAGCCGTTTTCAGAGCAGCTAATGATTCCTCTATACGTGGGAACGGGTATGCATCCTTGTGTGTTATGCGGTTCACCTGCCTGTAATCCACACACATTCTCATACTACCATCTTTCTTTTTAACCAGAACTAGAGGGGCTGCCCAAGGGCTACAACTATCCCTGATCACCCCGGCTTTCTTCATATCATTTAACATTTCTTTAGCCTTCTGATAATGAGCTGGGGGTATGGGCCTATACCGCTCTTTGATGGGAGATGACTGCCTGTAGGGATATGATGTTGTACTCCCTTAATTATCCCAAAATCAAGTGGATTCTTGCTAAACACTTGGGCGTACTCTTGCACCACCCGTAATACCCCTTGCTTCTGGTGAGCGGGAGTGGTGTCCGTCCCAACATGGAGTTGCTGACACCATTCCGCCACCTGAGTTGCTGGGTCATTGTCCTCCGCTATTTGACAGGAGTCTAAGGACTCAGCCGGGAGAATAGAATTATTGTCGACGGCATGTAGTTTAGCAATGGTTGCATAACGGGGTAAATTTACCTCATCATCTCCCCAATTGAGAAGCCGTACCGGTACTCTTCCATTCACCACTTCTACTACTCCTCTAGCAGTCATAAGTGTAGGTCTATGTTCTGAATGGTGGGGTTCTACTACAGCTTGGTAATTCTGTCCTCTCAGACCTATGGCCGCCCTGCACCAAATGATCATTTCACTCATTGGGGGTATCACAATAGGATCCGAGTCAGTGACCCGTACATTACCAATTTCGCCGTCGGTAAGCTTCGCTTGCTGCTGACACACCAGGGCCCGGATCTCTCTTTGGATTACTCCTCTCTGCCTTGGTCGGGCAATCTCAGCGAGCTGTTGGAGCAAGAACACAACTTCTCCCAAACAATTACCGATAATGTTAGTACCCAAAATTATATTTAGACCGTTCTCCTCATTTACAGTCTTTACTACCAGAAGCCCCTGGTCTTTCAATTCCTCTCTGCCCACTTTTACATCTACACATTTTGTCCCGAGTACTTCTACAGGAAGACCATTAGAAGCATACACGGTAAAGTCAAGGCTCGGGGGTTTAAGACTGTCCATTGACCAGTACTTGGTATATAGGGCATCAGGTATTAGGGTCACCTGCGACCCAGTGTCTAACAATGCTGGAACAGCAATACCATCTAGAATAATAGACAGGTAGGGTCGCCCGCCCACATACCTGCGGTTCCAGTCTAGGGGGCCTGACGGGTATTCTCCTGGGTGTTGGCCCTTGGACCCAGGTTCTGCCCGTTTAAAGGACACTGTGTAGACAGATGACCTTTCCGGTTGCAGCGATAACAGATGATCTCTCGACGAGGAGGGTGTTGATCAGAGGTTGCTCCTGGGGGTGGCGTTGTCCTCCTCCGGGGGGGCGACGTCTTCTTTCTTCTCCGGTGCATCCACGGGACGTCTTCTGGGCAGTCAGCTAACAAGATCTTTCCTTCCTCCTCTTTCCGCAGCTGCAGGGCACTCATTACAGCAGCCAGATTTTTAGTCAGCTGGCGCACCTCTGAGCGCAGACAGTCCAATTCACTAGGAGGTGTCACCTGCGCTTTGGCTTCAGCCACTAGCGGGAAAAGGGGGTTACTGCCGGTTCCAGAGTGACTTCAGCCTGATGATGTTGGGTTGCCACCTCGGTTTGCCCAGGGGCCGCAGCCCTTTTATTGCCATGTCCTTTAGGGCATCAAAGGTAGCATCCGGATGATCTAAGGACCACCAATTTACAGTTCTGCGTTCCTCTTGGGATCTCAATCCCTGTATAAATTGCTCTTTCAACATTTTATTCTCATCGATAGCATTTAAATTGTTAATCTGCTTGAGGGCTCTCAGGGCTCCCTGTAGTCGGCAAGCGTAGTCCCGGATGCTGTCACCTGGCTGTTGTGAACAGTGATAGAAGGCCATCCGGAGATCCGTTTCTGTGCGGTCTTCAAATATGGCATGTAGCTTAAGGAAGATCGCAGGTACCGACTCCTGATCAACGGTATCCCAAGTCTCCACTTCCCTCTCAGCAGCGCCAGTTAGCTGCCCTATTAGCACAGCAGCTTTTTGTCTCTCAGGCATGGAGTACATTTCTAGGATGCTGCATAACTTCCGCTTGAAGCCTGCTAATGTGCCTGGCTCACCGCTGTATTGGGGAAGCCATTTCGCCCCAGGCATATATGGGAGCGTTAGTGGCATGATCGGGACTACCGGACTGGATGCAGGGCCTGCGCCCCCATCTGGCGCTACAATACCAGACGGTGCGGGATTGGGGCCTCCGGCCGGGGCCGCACTGTCAGCCGGTTGTTGTGACATCTTAGCGCCCCCTTGGTTAAACGGAGCCTACCGGTTTCAGACGCTGCTATTTCACAGGCACAGCAGTGGGAACAGGACCTTCGTCGCAGGCGCTCTGATGTCAGAGCGTTCACTTCCTGTTGCAGGACCTGCCGATGAGTCAGAGCCGGGGGCGTGTCCAAGACTCTGCGCGCTCTTTCAGGTACGCCCACCTTCTTCTCCAGCGCCTGAGGGCGCGAATATGGCGACAAAGATGGCGATTTTGGCGCCAAAAGTGCAAACAGTCCTTTTTACAAAAACAATCCACAGGCACACAGGGCTCGCAATGCTGCAAGTTTCGTATCCTGTTCGTGACGCCAAAGTTTTGTGTCGACCCGCCACCACAATTGTGGGTTACCAGGGCAATGGGGTACTCAGAGCCGAGCCCATGGAAGTCTATGGGGTTGTCACAGGTAGCTGTGGCTCGGTCTGTGGCCCTGGCGGTCTGGCGTATGTTGGGGAATATTTACAGGGGATAGATTTATATACAGTTCGTGACGCCACCTGTAGTCTTCTGGTAATTTATACCAGCGCTGCTGTAGATCTCTGAGGGGATGGTGATGCAGCTAGATGTCAGGTCCCCTACAGGTGGGACTCTTCCCTCAGGTCGGTAGTTAGGTAGGGATTGTGCAGGCATGCAAATAAATAACTCAGTCTCACACCGTCAGCGTCTTTCCATACCTTTACTTGCAAGATGATAAGGCAGGTCCCAGGGAGGCTGATGGGGTTGATGGAGGATGAGCTTTGAGGCAACAGCTAAGCAAGTTAGGGGCCTCCTTTACTGTCCAACACAATGAGTACAACCAGCCTGAAGCGTAGTTCCCTCAATAACTCCAGTTATTCCGAAACTGTTCTGCCCAGTCAGATTTGTGGTGAAGCCTTCCAATTGATGAAACTAGGTTCTTGCTTTTGTCTGCGCTTGACTCAAAGTCCCTATTCCACCTGACTCCGGTTACGTACTGACTATATGGGGCTGTTTGCCGCGACCTAAAGTCCGGTAAATCTCTGGTTTTCTTACCACTATGCTTGTAGCTAATAGTGATCCTTCGGTCCCCAGTGACCGGTAGCAATGTGCAGGACTTTTCCAAGCCAAAAGCACTTTTCCAATAATCTTCCTTCCACTTTGCCCTTCGATTTGCTCGACTCTTAATAGATAGCTCAGTCTGTCTTCCAGTGGGGCACAGCTCTGACTAGGCTGAGGTGAACTAGACCACCTGTACTAGCCTCCACTTTCTGAACTGCTAACAGACTCAAACTGGACACGTCTACTCTGTCCAAGGACAGGAAACTGACTGACTAAATCACTCCCTTCCACACCCCTGCTGGGTGTGTCAGAAGTGTACGTGATGTATGAAGAGCCCTTAACTGTTACCTCTCCACTCATCCTCCTGGTATTGTGTACCAGGGCTACACAGTATTACCTCCTTCCCTGACCATAAACATTGGCCCCCAGTTGTCGGCTTTACCTCTGCTGGTTACAAAAATTGCGCAAGAGCCCATGCCATTTTTTTCAGAAAAATTAACTTTTATTAATTAAATACATGTACAGTAAGCTGCACACACTGTACTAATTGTATCTATCACAGACATCTGTATATTTATCTATTCTACATATATTTACTGTATGTAATCCACCTTTTCCATCCTGCGGGCTCCTGCAGTGATTTTACAGTACAGGGCAGATAAATTGCTGGATTTTCTTCTATGTATGTAATATGTGTGTGCCACTGACATATATATATATATATATATATATATATATTCTATGTGTATATATCTACTCTATCTATTCTATTCTAACCTGTCAGTGTGATTTTAATGTACGCGGCACATGAATTGCCAGCTTTTTAAAGGATATTGGTGCGTAAAAATCAGACAGCGCTTGCATGTCCAAGTACTGTGCGATTTTTTTTCTTGCACCAATTGGCTTGCATTGGCGAGTCTCAGTGACAATCACAGCATGCTGCAATTTTACAAGCACGCTGAATACGGCTAAGAAGATAAACGCTGATGTGAGCTGCCTCATAGATTAACGCTGGGCCTAGTGCTATGCGATGTTTTCTCACATAGCACTCGCCCTTATTCTACAGTAGTGTGACGCCGGCCTTCATCAGCCGCACATGCGCTATAAATAAATAACTTAAAACAAACCTGCATGGGTTCCCCTGCATTTTTAATAACCAGCTAGGCAATATTCACAGCTGGTGGCTGCAATCCTCAGCTGTCAGCAGCAAGGCTGGTTATCAAGAATAGAAGGGTCCCCACAGCTGCCCAGAAAAGGCACATCTATTAGATGTGCCAATTCTGGCATTTTGCCCGGCTCTTCCCACTTGCCCTGTAGTGGTGGCAAGTGGGGTTCGTATTTGTGGGGTTGATGTCATCTTTCTATTGTCTGGTGACATAAAGTCCACAGATTCATAATGGAGTGGCGTTTGTAAGACACCTATCCATTGCTAAGACTACAGTCCTTTAAAAGAAATAAGACTAAACACAGTTATCCTTTTTTATTTAAAAATATCAAACACAGCTATACTCACCTAATGCCTAATTCCACCGAAGCCCTCGTTCTCATGGAATAAAACTAAAATAAAAAAAAACAATATTCCTCACCTGTCAGTCGTTCTGTCCCACACCGTAATCAATGTCTGGGGGCTTAACAGTTTTCAGCCTGGACGATGCCAAGATATGACCGTCCACAATGAGAACCACTGGTGACTGGGCTGCTGCGAGTGCAGCATCAGTGAGCAGCGGTGACGTCATCGAGGTTACCTCCAGTCACTGAGGCAGCGTTCCCAGCAGGGCTGAACTGCCGTGACCTCAGCACCATGGGAAAAAGTCAGTGATGAGGTCACTGCAATTCAAGCTCAGTGACTTCACCGCAGATCACCGTGAGAAATCTCACCAAGGTCACAGCAGTTCAGCTTGGCTGGGAACGTAGCCTCAATGACCGGACGTAACCTTGATGACAACACCGTTAGTCACTGAGGCTGCACTCACAGCAGCTCATTCACCAGTGGTTCTCAGCCTGGACAGTCGCATCTTGGCACCGTTCAGGTTGAAAACTATTAATCCCGCAGACATGGATTGCGATGTGGGACAGAAAGGCCAACAGGTTAGGGATATTGTTGTTTTTTATTATAGTTATATTACAGGAGAACAAGGGCTTCGGTTGAATAAGGCGTTAGGTGAATATAACTGCGTTATTTTTAAATAAAATGGAAAACTGTGTTTAGTCTTATTTCTAATAAAGGACTTTATTCTGGCTGTGTCTTTATTTACCATATACAGTGGGTATGGAAAGTATTCAGACCCTTTTAAATTTTTCATTATTTGTTTCATTGCAGCCATTTGGTAAATTCAAAAAAAAAAATTCTCATTAATGTACACTCTGCACCACATCTTGACTGAAAACAACATAAATGTAGAAATTTTTGCAAATTTATTAAAAAATAAAAATTGAAATATCACATGTTCATAAGTATTCAGACCGTTTGCTCAGTATTGAGTAGAAGCACCCCTTTGAGCTAGTACAGCCATGAGTCTTCTTGGGAATGATGAAAAAAGTTTTTCACACCTGGATTTGGGCATCCTCTGCCATTCTTTCTTGCAAATCCTCTCCAGTTCCGTCAGGTTGGATGGTGAAAGTTGGTGGATAGTCATTTTCACGTCTCTCCAGAGATGCTCAATTGGGTTTACGTCAGGGCTCTGGCTGGGCCAGTCTAGAATGGTCACAGAGTTGTTCTGAAGCCATTCCTTTGTTATTTTAGCTGTGTGCTTAGGGTCATTGTCTTTTTCTAAGGTGAACCTTCAGCCAAGTCTGAGGTCCAGAGCACTTTCATCCAGGATATCTCTGTACTTGGCCGCATTCTAGTTTACTTCAATTGCAACCAGTCGTCCTGTCCCTGCAGCTGAAAAACACTCCCATAGCATGATGTTGCCACCACCATGTTTCACTGTTGGGATTGTATTGGGCAGGTGATAAGCAGTGTCTGGTTTTCTTCACACATACCGCTTAGAATTATCACCAAAAAGTCCTATCTTGGTCTCATCAGACCAGAGAATCTTATTTCTCATAGTCTGGGAGTCCTTCATGTGTTTTTTTTAGCAAACTCTATGCGGGCTTTTATAAGTCTGGCACTGAGGAGAGGCTTTCATCTTGCCACTCTGCCATAAAGGCCCAACTGGTGTAGGGCTTCAGTGATAGTTATCTTTGTGGAACTTTCTCCCATCTCCCTACTGCATCTGTGGAGCTCAGCTACAGTGATCTTGGGGTTCTAATTTACCTCTCTCACCAAGCTCTTCTCCCACGATTGCTTAGTTTGGCTGGACGGCCAGGTCTAGGAAGACTTCTGGTGGTCACAAACTTCTACCATTTAAGGATTATGGAGGCCACTTTGCTCTTAGGAATTTTGAGTACAGCAGAAATTCTTTTGTAACCTTTGCCAGATCTGTGCTTTGCCACAATTCTGTCTTTGAGCTTCTGGGCCAGTTCCTTTGACCTCATGATTCTCATTTGGTCTGACATGCACTGTGAGCTGTATGACCTTGTATAGACAGGTGTGAGCCTTTGCAAATCAAGTCCTATTAGTTAAATTAAACACAGCTGGACTCCAATGAAGGAGTAGAACCATCTCAAGGAAGATCACAAGGAAATGGACAGCAAGTGACTTAAATATGAGTGTCTGAGCAAAGAGTCTGAATACTTATGACCATGTGATATTTCAGTTTTCCTTTTTTAATACATTTGCAAAAAATTCTGCATGTCTGTTTTCAGTCAAGATGGGGTGCAGAGTGTACATTAATGAGAAAAAAATGAACTTTTTTGAATTCACCAAATAGCTGCAATGAAACAGAGTGAAAAATTTAAATAGGTCTGAATACTTTCTATGGGATTAATAATGGATAGGTTGAATGAAAAGCTGGGCACACTCGTATGGGTGAGCAAAAAAGGTAATAGTTTAATGCACGTACAGTAGTCACAAAATCAGACGTTTCGGTCTATCTCGACCTTCATCAGTGAACTACAAAGACAGAGTAAAACTAATAGTGATGCATGAAATAAGGTATATACAGTAGGAAGTAATAATGGCGGTCATATATAATAAGCAGTATAACTTTAGGATAACCACAACATCATGCCTCAGCAAAAATAACAAAGAAGAGAATCTTTTATGATATAAAGAAATTCAGGACATATGTGGACATACCTAGGTGAAGGTGACAGGCATCTTAGGTCTTATAATGGTTAGAAACTGATTGTTTGTAATCTGGAAAGCATAAATGTAGTGCTCTCATAATCAGCAAAAGGTTTGTGCACAGTGCTAAAGAGATATAATTACCAGATAAAACATACCACAAATATGAGATGGTGAAAGCGTGGTTATGCTGTGGTGTATAATTGAAAGTAGAGGATTAGTGTAAAGTATACACCCCCAAACCATCACGTTTTAAAAGAAATGTAACGTACCGGAGTGCAGGTCACTTGTTGTAAAATAATAGTAAGGCAGTTTTGTGCTGTGAAGACAATATAGTGGCCTAATCATCACTGTGAATGAAGACACCTTCAGAGCAACTAATTGGTGCGGACGCAATCGGGCTTACCGATACCGGAAGTAAGGAGGCTGTGTGCTGTGCGGCTCCAGACGCGGCATCCACCGCTAGTCAAGAGGGGCCGCTGGTATGCAGCGTGCATCTATATATAGGGAGTATCGTGTGTTAGGGTCAAAGCAGTGCATGGCGATACCGGAAGTGCCGTAAACCGGAAGTGGAGTAAGCGTTCCACGAGAGTGGGCGTGGTGCGTTCCACAGGTGGGAGTGTCGCTGATTTGCGTTCCATAAGGATATGCTTGCGTGTCACAGGCGACATATTGATCAGAGGGTGAAGATAATGCTCAGTGATGAAAACAAAGCTGTGTGAGATAGTCAATGAGGATGATTCTGTAAGGTAAAGGAATAATATTAGTAATATTTACGAATACAAAATGTGAGTACATTGACAAAGATAAGTAGAATAAATTGAGTAACATTGGTAAAATATAGCACTGTCACCTTCATGATTCACAGAAAAGCACAAAGATCATAATCTTTATTGAGTCCCTTGGGATGCAAAGTGTCTAATTCATGTATCCAATAAGCCTCTCTACGCTTAAGTAAAGTAATACGGTCACCTCCTCGTCGTGGCATAGGTACATGTTCCAGTACCTGAAAACGCAATTGGGATATGTTATGGCTTTTGGAGATGAAATGCTGTGGAATGGGTAGGAATAAATCCTTGCAACGGATAGTCGATTTGTGCTTTGAAATCCTATTTTTAATGCTCTGGGTAGTCTCCCCAACGTATAAGAGACCACACGGGCACTTGATCAAGTATACAACGAAGTTCGAGTTGCAGGTGAAATACTGGTCAATGTTGTAGCGTTTACCCGTGTGTGGATGGTAGATTGCATTACCCCTGAGAATATTATTGCATTGATTGCAATTAAGACAGGGAAATGTACCCATTTTTGGGGTTGACAGGAATCTTTGTATGGTAGTCGGTTTTTTTTGAGCCCAGGTCAGCACGGACCAATTTGTCACGTATATTGCGTGCTCTTTTGAAACATGGTAGAAAAGGCTTTTTGAAGGCTTCAATAGTTGGATAAGCCGTTTGTAGGATGTGCCAGTATTTACGTATGCTTGTGTGTATTTTGTACGCTGCAGGATGGAACTCATGTACAAAAGGGATGCGTATACTGGTGTCGTTACCAGTGATCCTAGTATGTGGGGGGTTACACCTTACGGTGTGTGGTGGGTAGCCCCTATTAAGGAACTTGGACTGCATCTCTTGTACACGAAGAGAACGGGTATCCAAATCTGAGACTATTCTTGTCACACGTTGTATCTGTGATTGTGGAATGGATTCCTTCATCTTTTGTGGATGGAAACTGGAGAAGTGTAATAGGCTATTTCTATCCGTTGGCTTAGAGTAAAGATCAGTAGATAGATTGCCAAGGGAATCTTTAAGTACCAAGGTGTCCAGAAAACTAAGTCGATGTAGGTCGTGGGTCATAGTAAAATCAAGACCTGGCCATGAGGTTTTTAGAAAATTGAAGAAGATATCCAGGGAGGTCAAATTGCCATTCCACACGCAAAAGATATCATCTATGTATCTCCTCCACACCAAGATGTTGGTGCGGAAGAGATCATGATGATAGATGAGGGTATCCTCGAAGTGGGCCATATAAGCATTGGCATAGGGAGGCGCCACATTCGAGCCCATGGCTGTGCCTTTGATTTGCAAATAATAATCATCCTCAAATAGGAAAAAAAATTTTGTCAGTACTACAGTCAGTAGTTCACAGCACAAATTAATCTGATCAGGAAGTAAGTTGGAATTTGATAGTAAGTGTCTTGTGGAGGCTATTCCTTCGGTGTGTGGGATGGAGGTGTAAAGGTCTCTTACATCGAAGGAGACTAATATGGCCTCTGGTGGTATGGGGGTAATAGATTGAATCATACAAAGGAAGGAGCCAGTGTCAAGGAGAAAAGAGGCGGTATTTTTGATTAAAGGGATAATAATTTTCTCCAGATAGATGGAAAGAGGAGAAAGGACGGAGTCAGTGGAAGCGACTATTGGGCGGCCCGGGGGGTTCCATAGGTTTTTGTGGATCTTTGGCAGGGTATAGAAGACGGGCGTGATAGGATGTTTTTTAACGAGAAATTCGCTCGTCTTCTGATCCAAAAAACCTATTGTAATGAAATGATCCAAAATCTTTTGGATGTCGTTTTGAATTTGTGCAGTCGGATCTCCTGATAGTTTCCTATATGTGGTAGTATCGCCTAGCTGGCGATGTACCTCGTTAATGTATAGGGATTTGTCCATAATAACGATGGCCCCTCCCTTATCAGCTGGTTTGATTATAATGTCTTTAGATTGTTGTAAGCATTTTAATGCCTGTCTATCCAGGGGAGATAAATTGGCAGGATAATATATACGGCCTCGATTCGTATCTTGGCGAAGTTGTTGGAAAGATGTGTCAACAAACTTGACAAAGGTTTCCAAAGCATGGGACCCGGGAGGTGGTTTAAAGTTGCTTTTAGAGCGTAAGCCTAGGCTATCGGCAGTAATACAGTCTGGTGTTGGTAAAGATGGGTCAGGGGTATTTACTTGATTGGCAAAGAATACTTTCAATCGTAAACGTCTATAGAAGCGTTGGAGGTCCATATCAAGATTAAATGTACTGTTCTTATAGCTAGGACAAAAAGACAGTCCTTTCTGTAGGACTGAATGTTCAGCTATGCCTAGTGATTTGGAAGAGATATTTACCACCAACGAGTTGTTGCCTGGTAGCGCGTCACCCGGGTCGAGTCCATGTTTCTTGGACCTTCTATTCCCCCGCCTGGGCCTCTTCTTCTTTGTGAACGTCTTGGTCGGCCTAAAAAACGGTCTTGATAGGTATTTCTGTCTGATCTCTCCAGATCTGAACCGGAGGTGGATGCTTCTGGTGAGGAACGATAAGTGAGTCTTGTTGAGGATTTTTTGGAGAAGGGTCTGTCCCGCCATTTGTAGACCCTATCTAATTCATAATCCTCTTGGTCACGCTGGAACTTCAGACGTTTCCGTTGTTCTATATCACGTCGGTGTTGGGTGATGTTATCTTCAACCTTCTTTTTAAGCGTGCTGAAGTCTTCTGCAGAGGTAGTTGCAAGGAGCTGGCTTTCAAGGTTTTTGATCTTTTCTTCGCTGGCGATGATCTCTTTATGGAGGTGCTCCAATGTCAGGACCATGAGATCAAAAGAACATTTGTTTAATATAAGTTCAAATTTGGAACAAAAATCTGCAGAGTCACTAAAGAGTGTGGGGCGAAGTGCTACCCGGAGACCCCGTGGAATGCGTTGGGCTTTAAGATACTCAGTAAGGGTTGCCCCATGTAGTTCCAAACCCGTGTGGTGCCGAAGTTCCCGTTCCCAGTCACGACCTCTGGTTTCGCTGGGGGGGATTTTAAGAAAGTCGCTTGATACTTTCGATAAGGCAATGATATTGGAGGTCTCCTCTGGGTTATAGGAGAAAGTAAATGAGGACATGGCCAAGAAAGGGCGTGCTTGGTGTAAGGGTAAACTGTAGATTAATAAACACCAGCACAGCCCTGTAATGGAGGTGCACCAGTAGGTTCCCAGGCCGTAATAATTTGAATGAAAAGCTGGGCACACTCGTATGGGTGAGCAAAAAAGGTAATAGTTTAATGCACGTACAGTAGTCACAAAATCAGACGTTTCGGTCTATCTCGACCTTCATCAGTGAACTACAAAGACAGAGTAAAACTAATAGTGATGCATGAAATAAGGTATATACAGTAGGAAGTAATAATGGCGGTCATATATAATAAGCAGTATAACTTTAGGATAACCACAACATCATGCCTCAGCAAAAATAACAAAGAAGAGAATCTTTTATGATATAAAGAAATTCAGGACATATGTGGACATACCTAGGTGAAGGTGACAGGCATCTTAGGTCTTATAATGGTTAGAAACTGATTGTTTGTAATCTGGAAAGCATAAATGTAGTGCTCTCATAATCAGCAAAAGGTTTGTGCACAGTGCTAAAGAGATATAATTACCAGATAAAACATACCACAAATATAAGATGGTGAAAGCGTGGTTATGCTGTGGTGTATAATTGAAAGTAGAGGATTAGTGTAAAGTATACACCCCCAAACCATCACGTTTTAAAAGAAATGTAACGTACCGGAGTGCAGGTCACTTGTTGTAAAATAATAGTAAGGCAGTTTTGTGCTGTGAAGACAATATAGTGGCCTAATCATCACTGTGAATGAAGACACCTTCAGAGCAACTAATTGGTGCGGACGCAATCGGGCTTACCGATACCGGAAGTAAGGAGGCTGTGTGCTGTGCGGCTCCAGACGCGGCATCCACCGCTAGTCAAGAGGGCGCGCTGGTATGCAGCGTGCATCTATATATAGGGAGTATCGTGTGTTAGGGTCAAAGCAGTGCATGGCGATACCGGAAGTGCCGTAAACCGGAAGTGGAGTAAGCGTTCCACGAGAGTGGGCGTGGTGCGTTCCACAGGTGGGAGTGTCGCTGATTTGCGTTCCATAAGGATATGCTTGCGTGTCACAGGCGACATATTGATCAGAGGGTGAAGATAATGCTCAGTGATGAAAACAAAGCTGTGTGAGATAGTCAATGAGGATGATTCTGTAAGGTAAAGGAATAATATTAGTAATATTTACGAATACAAAATGTGAGTACATTGACAAAGATAAGCAGAATAAATTGAGTAACATTGGTAAAATATAGCACTGTCACCTTCATGATTCATAGAAAAGCACAAAGATCATAATCTTTATTGAGTCCCTTGGGATGCAAAGTGTCTAATTCATGTATCCAATAAGCCTCTCTACGCTTAAGTAAAGTAATACGGTCACCTCCTCAACGTGGCATAGGTACATGTTCCAGTACCTGAAAACGCAATTGGGATATGTTATGGCTTTTGGAGATGAAATGCTGTGGAATGGGTAGGAATAAATCCTTGCAACGGATAGTCGATTTGTGCTTTGAAATCCTATTTTTAATGCTCTGGGTAGTCTCCCCAACGTATAAGAGACCACACGGGCACTTGATCAAGTATACAACAAAGTTCGAGTTGCAGGTGAAATACTGGTCAATGTTGTAGCGTTTACCCGTGTGTGGATGGTAGATTGCATTACCCCTGAGAATATTATTGCATTGATTGCAATAAAGACATCCACACACGGGTAAACGCTACAACATTGACCAGTATTTCACCTGCAACTCGAACTTCGTTGTATACTTGATCAAGTGCCCGTGTGGTCTCTTATATGTTGGGGAGACAACCCAGAGCATTAAAAATAGGATTTCAAAGCACAAATCGACTATCCGTTGCAAGGATTTATTCCTACCCATTCCACAGCATTTCATCTCCAAAAGCCATAACATATCCCAATTGCGTTTTCAGGTACTGGAACATGTACCTATGCCACGACGAGGAGGTGACCGTATTACTTTACTTAAGCGTAGAGAGGCTTATTGGATACATGAATTAGACACTTTGCATCCCAAGGGACTCAATAAAGATTATGATCTTTGTGCTTTTCTGTGAATCATGAAGGTGACAGTGCTATATTTTACCAATGCTACTCAATTTATTCTGCTTATCTTTGTCAATGTACTCACATTTTGTATTCGTAAATATTACTAATATTATTCCTTTACCTTACAGAATCATCCTCATTGACTATCTCACACAGCTTTGTTTTCATCACTGAGCATTATCTTCACCCTCTGATCAATATGTCGCCTGTGACACGCAAGCATATCCTTATGGAACGCAAATCAGCGACACTCCCACCTGTGGAACGCACCACGCCCACTCTCGTGGAACGCTTACTCCACTTCCGGTTTACGGCACTTCCGGTATCGCCATGCACTGCTTTGACCCTAACACACGATACTCCCTATATATAGATGCACGCTGCATACCAGCGGCCCCTCTTGACTAGCGGTGGATGCCGCGTCTGGAGCCGCACAGCACACAGCCTCCTTACTTCCGGTATCGGTAAGCCCGATTGCGTCCGCACCAATTAGTTGCTCTGAAGGTGTCTTCATTCACAGTGATGATTAGGCCACTATATTGTCTTCACAGCACAAAACTGCCTTACTATTATTTTACAACAAGTGACCTGCACTCCGGTACGTTACATTTCTTTTAAACGTGATGGTTTGGGGGTGTATACTTTACACTAATCCTCTACTTTCAATTATACACCACAGCATAACCACGCTTTCACCATCTTATATTTGTGGTATGTTTTATCTGGTAATTATATCTCTTTAGCACTGTGCACAAACCTTTTGCTGATTATGAGAGCACTACATTTATGCTTTCCAGATTACAAACAATCAGTTTCTAACCATTATAAGACCTAAGATGCCTGTCACCTTCACCTAGGTATGTCCACATATGTCCTGAATTTCTTTATATCATAAAAGATTCTCTTCTTTGTTATTTTTGCTGAGGCATGATGTTGTGGTTATCCTAAAGTTATACTGCTTATTATATATGACCGCCATTATTACTTCCTACTGTATTTACCTTATTTCATGCATCACTATTAGTTTTACTCTGTCTTTGTAGTTCACTGATGAAGGTCGAGATAGACTGAAACGTCTGATTTTGTGACTACTGTACGTGCATTAAACTATTACCTTTTTTGCTCACCCATACGAGTGTGCCCAGCTTTTCATTCAAATTATTACGGCCTGGGAACCTACTGGTGCACCTCCATTACAGGGCTGTGCTGGTGTTTATTAATCTAATAATGGATAGGTGTCTTATAGAGCCTCTCCATTAGTAATCCGTAGGCTTGATGTCACCTGACAATACTAAGGTGACATCAACCCCACAAATATGAGCCCCACTTGCTACCGCTACAAGGCAAGTGGGAAGAGCCTTGCAAAGTGCCAGAATTGGCATATCTAATAGATGTGCCTTTTCTGGCTAGCTGCTGGCTGCTATTTTTAGGTAGAGGGGCCAATATCCGTGACCACTTACCAGCCTGAGAATACCAGCCCCCAGCTGTGAGCTTTAGTAAGGTTGGTTGTCAAAAATGGGGGGACTTCATGCCATTTTTTCAAAATTATTTATTTAAATAATTAAAAAATACTGCGTGGGGACCACTCTATTCTTAATAACCAGCCTTGCTGAAGCTGACAGCTGAGGGTGGCAGCCCCCAGCTATGCGTTTTGCCTGGCTGGTTATCAAAAATACAGGAGAACCCACTTAGAGTTTTTTTAATTATTTATTTACAGCGCAAGAGCTACTGATGAATACTCCCATCCGCCTCTCCTGCTCTCACTGTTAGCGGCAGCAAGTGTTAGCTGAAGGGAGCTGTAGTCCCATCAGCAGACACCAGTGACCACAGTAAACTTTTTACCTCCAATCACAGCTGAGCGTTCACTCTGTCTTTTGACAGTGTGGGAACCATGGCTCTCTGACCGGCGAGGATGATTTCACCGCCGATCAGAAGCGATACGCTGTTCAAAACAGCTGACTTGGGCCGGGAAAGATGTGGGCTCCGGCGCTGAGCCCACATCTTTCCCGGCCCAAGTCAGCTGTTTAGGTATCGCCACGTCCGTAAAAATCCCATCTATAAAAGCGTAACCCTAGTTAACCCCTTCAGTGAAAGCCGTAAAAAAAAAACACAAAAAAGTAGTAAATTATACTTTTTCCAAGCGGTATCATTATACCGCTTGGAAAAAGTGCAATAACACGCAATCAAAAAGTCAGATATAAATAATCATGGTACCGCTGAAAACGTCATCTTGTCCCGCAAAAAACAAGCCGCTATACAACATCATCAGCAAAAAAATAAAAAAGTTATAGCTCGCGGAATAAACTGATGCAAAAATAATTATTTTTTCTATAAAATTTTTTATTGTGTAAAAACGCCAAAACATAAAAAAATATATATAAATGAGGAATCGCCGTAACCGTAGTGACCCGAAGAATAAAGCTGCTTTATCAATTTTACCACACACGGAACGGAGGAAAAAAAAAAAAAAAAAAACAATTCCTGAATTGCTGTTTTTTGTTCATTCTGATTCCACAAAAATCGGAATAGGAAACGATCAAAAAACGTTATGTGCCTGAATATGGTACCAATAAAAACGTCAGCTCGTCCCGCAAAAAATAAGCCCACAGATAACTCTGTCGGCCAAAATATGGAAAAATTATAGCTCTCAAAATACGGCGATGCAAAAATTTCTTACAAAAAATTATTCCAAGAAAAAGCATCTTTTAGTGTGTGACAGAAGCTAAACATGAAAAAAGGGTGTAAATCTGGTATCGCTGTAATCGCACCGATCGAGGAATAAAGTCGCCTAATCACTAATACCGCACGAGGAACGGCGTAAAAAAGAAAACCAATTCTTCACCTTTTGTGGATTTGTTCATTGTGCCTCCCAAAGATCGCAGTAAGGCGATCACAGTGGTTCCCCCCCACATATGGGGTATCAGCGTACTCAGGACAAAATGCACAATAGCTTTTGGGGTCCTATTTCTCCTGTTACCCTTATAAAAATAAAAATTTGGGGCAAAAAGGTAATTTTTGTGGAAAAAAATATGATTTTTTTATTTTCACGGCTCTGCATTATAAACTTCTGTGAAGCCCTTGGGGGTTCAAAGTGCTGACCACACATCTAGATAAGTTCCTTGGGGGGTCTAGTTTGCAAAATGGGGTCATTTGTGGGGGGTTTCTACTGTTTAGGCACATCAGGGGCTCTCCAAGCGCGACATGACACCCGCAGACCATTCCATCAAAGTCTGCATTTAAAAACGGTGCTCCTTCTCTTCCGAGCTCTGCCATGCGTCAAAATAGTGGTTCCCCCCCACATATGGGATATCAGCGTACTCAGGACAAATTGCACAATAGCTTTTGGGGTCCTACTTCTCCTGTTACCCTTAGAAAAATAAAATTTGGGGCAAAAAGGTAATTTTTGTGGAAAAAAATATGATTTTTTTATTTTCACGGCTCTACATTATAAACTTCTGTGAAGCCCTTGGGGGTTCAAAGTGCTGACCACACATCTAGATAAGTTCCTTGGGGGGTCTAGTTTGCAAAATGGGGTCATTTGTGGGGGGTTTCTACTGTTTAGGCACATCAGGGGCTCTCCAAGCGCGACATGACACCCGTAGACCATTCCATCAAAGTCTGCATTTAAAAACGGTGCTCCTTCCCTTCCGAGCTCTGCCATGCGTCAAAATAGTGGTTCCCCCCCACATATGGGATATCAGCGTACTCAGGACAAATTGCACAATAGCTTTTGGGGTCCTATTTCTCCTGTTACCCTTATAAAAATAAAAATTTGGGGGCAAAAAGATTATTTTTGTGGAAAAAAATATGATATTTTTATTTTCACGGCTCTACGTTATAAACTTCTGTGAAGCACTTGGGGGTTCAAAGTGCTCACCACACATCTAGATAAGTTCCTTGGGGGTCTAGTTTCCAAAATGGAGTCACTTGTGGGGGGTTTCTACTGTTTAGGCACATCAGGGGCTCTCCAAATGTGACATGACACCCGCAGACCATTCCATCAAAATCTGCATTTGAAAAAGGCGCTCATTCCCTTTCCAGCTCTGCCATGCGTCAAAATAGTGGTTTACCCCCACATATGGGTATCAGCATACTCAGGACAAATTGCACAATAACTTTTGGGGTCCTGTTACCCTTTGGAAAATAACAATTGGGGGTGGAAAGATCATTTTTGTGGAAAAGATATGATTTTTTAATTTTACTGCTCTACGTTATAACCTTCTGTGAAGCCCTTGGGGGTTCAAAGCTTTCACCACACATCTAGATAAGTTCCTTGGGGGGTCTAGTTTCCAAAATGGGGTCACTTGTGGGGGTTTCCACTGTTTAGGCACACAGGGACTCTCCAAATGCGACATGGCGTCCAATCTCAATTCCAGCCAAAAAAGTCAAATGGCGCTGCTTCCCTTCCAAGCTCTGCCATGCGCCCAAATAGTGGTTTACCCCCACATATGGGGTATCAGCGTACTCAGGACAAATTGCACAATAACTTTTGGGGTCCTTTTACCCTTTGGGAAATAAAAATTGGGGGTGGAAAGATCATTTTAGTGGAAAAGATATGATTTTTTAATTTTACAGCTCTACGTTATAACCTTCTGTGAAGCCCTTGGGGTTCAAAGCTCTCACCACACATCTAGATAAGTTCCTTGGGGGGTCTAGTTTCCAAAATGGGGTTACTTGTGGGGGGTATCCACTGTTTAGGCACACAGGGGCTCTCCAAATACAACATGGCGTCCAATCTCAATTCCAGCCAAAAAAGTCAAATGGCGCTGCTTCCCTTCCGAGCTCTGCCATGCACCCAAATAGTGGTTTACCCTCACATATAGGGTATCAGCTTACTCAGGACTAATTGCACAATAACTTTTGGGGTCCTTTTATCCTTTGGAAAATAAAAATTGGGATGAAAAGATCATTTTTGTGGAAAAAACATGATTTTTTAATTTTACGGCTCTACGTTATAACCTTCTGTGAAGCCCTTGGGGGTTCAAAGCTCTCACTACACATTTAGATAAGTTACTTGGGGGGTCTAGTTTCCAAAATGGGGTCACTTGTGGGGGTTTCCACTGTTTAGGCACACAGGGACTCTCCAAATGCGACATGGCGTCCAATCTCAATTCCAGCCAAAAAAGTCAAATGGCGCTGCTTCCCTTCCGAGCTCTGCCATGCATCCAAATAGTGGTTTACCCCCACATATGGGGTATCAGCGTACTCAGTACTAATTGCAAAATAACTTTTGGGGTCCTTTTATCCTTTGGAAAATAAAAATTGGGATGAAAAGATAATTTTTGTGGAAAAAACATGATTTTTTAATTTTACGGCTCTACGTTATAACCTTCTGTGAAGCCCTTGGGGGTTAAAAGCTCTCACAACACATTTAGATAAGTTACTTGGGGGGTCTAGTTTCCAAAATGGGGTCACTTGTGGGGGGTTTCCACTGTTTAGGCACACAGGGACTCTCCAAATGCGACATGGCGTCCAATCTCAATTCCAGCCAAAAAAGTCAAATGGCGCTGCTTCCCTTCCGAGCTCTGCCATGCGCCCAAATAGTGGTTTACCCCCACACATGGGGTATCGATGTACTCAGGAGAAATTGTACAACAAATATTGTGGTTCATTTTCTACTGATACCCTTGACAAAATTTTAAAAAATTGTGTCGAAAGAAAAATTTTGGGAAAAAAAGTTAAATGTTAATTTTTTCCTTCCACATTTCTTCAATTCTTGTGAAGTACCTAAAGGGTTAATAAACTTCTTGAATGTGGCTTTGAACACGTTGAGGGTGCAGTTTTTAGAATGGTGTCACTTTTGGGTATTTTCTGTCATATTGACCCCTCAAATTCATTTCAAATGTGAGGTGGCCCCTAAAAAAAATGATTTTGTAAATTTTGTTGGAAAAATTAGAAATTGCTGGTCAACTTTTAACACTTATAACTTCCTAACAAAAAAAAATTTTGGTTCCAAAATTGTGCTGATGTAAAGTAGACATGTGGGAAATGTTATTTATTAACTAATTTTTGTGACATATCTCTCTGATTTAATGGCATAAAAATTAAAAGTTTGAAAATTGCAAAATTTTCAAAATTTTTGCCATATTTCCGTTTTTTTCATAAATAAACGCAAGTTATATTGAAGAAATTTTACCACTATCATGAAGTACAATATGTCTCGAGAAAACAATCTCAGAATCGCCAAGATCCGTTGAAGCGTTCCAGAGTTATAACCTCATAAAGAGACAGTGGTCAGAAATGTAAAAATTGGCCTGGTCTTTAACCTACAAAATGGCTTGGTCGTTAAGGGGTTAAATAGGACCTGTCTGACAAAGTGAAGTAAACCAAAAGGTCCTCAAAAGCTAAACGTCATACCGCAATCCAAAGAAATTCTGGAACAAATGAGAAACAAAGTAATTAAGATTTATAAGTCTGGAAAAGGTTATAAAGCCCTTTCTAAAGCTTTGGAACTCCAGCGAACCACAGTGAGAGCTATTATCCATAAATGGCGAAAACATGAAACAGTGGTGAACTTTTCCAGGAGTGGCCGACTAACCCAAAGCACAGCAACAACTTATCCAAGAGGTCGCAAAAGGCCCCACAACAACATCCAAAGAACTACAGACCTCACTTTCCTTAGTTAAGGTCAATGTTCATGACTCCACCATATAAAAGAGACGGGGCAAAAATGGCCTGCATGGCAGAGTTCCAAGACGAAAACCACTGCTGAGCAATAAAAACATAAAGGATCATCTCAGTTTTGCCAGAGATCATCTTGATGATATCCAAAACTTTTGGGAGGATGCTCTGTGGACTGACAAGAGAAAAGTTGAACTTTATGGAAGGTGTCTTGTTACATGTGGCGTAGAAGTAGCACAGCATTTCAGCAAAGGAACATCATACCAACAGTAAAATATAGTGGTGGTGGTAGGGTGAATGTCTCTGGTGGTCGTTTTGCTTCTTCAAGACCTGGAAGATTTGCAGTGGTAAATGGAACCATGAATTCTGCTGTCTACCAAAAAATCCTGAAGGAGAATGTCCAGCCATCTGTTTATAACATCAAGCTGAAGCGTACTTGGGTTATACAGCAGGACAATGATAAAAAATACACCAGCAAGTCAACCTCCAAATGGCTTAAGAAAAACAAAATTAAGACTTTGGAGTGGACACTTCAAAGTCCTGAACTTTAACCCCTTCATGACCCAGCCTATTTTGACCTTAAAGACCTTGCTATTTTTTGCAATTCTGACCAGTGTCCCTTTATGAGGTAATAACTCAGGAACGCTTCAACGGATCCTAGCGATTCTGAGACTGTTTTTTCGTGACATATTGGGCTTCATGTTAGTGGTAAATTTAGGTCGATAATTTGTGCTTTTATTTGTGAAAAAAATGGAAATTTGGCGAAAATTTTGAAAATTTTGTAATTTTCAAATTTTTAATTTTATTCTGTTAAACCAGAGAGTTATGTGACACAAAATAGTTAATAAATAACATTTCCCACATGTCTACTTTACATCAGCACAATTTTGGGAACAACATTTTTTTTGTTAGGAAGTTATAAGGGTTAAAAGTTGACCAGCGATTTCTCATTTTTACAGCAAAATTTACAAAACCAATTTTTTTAGGGACCACCTCACATTTGAAGTCACTTTGAGGGGTCAATATGGCAGAAAATACCCAAAAGTGACACCTATATAAAAACTGCACCCCTCAAGCTACTCAAAACTACATTCAAGAAGATTATTAACCCTTCAGGTGCTTCACAGGAACTAAAGCAACGTGGAAGGAAAAAATGGACATTTTAATTTTTCCAACAAAAATTTTCTTTTAGCATCAATTTTTTCATTTTTACATGGGCAACAGGATAAAATGGATCCTAAAATTTGTTGGGCAATTTCTCCTGAGTACACAGATACCTCATATGTGGTCATAAACCACTGTTTGGGCACACGGCAGGGCTCAGAAGGGAAGGAGCGCCATTTGACTTTTTGAATGGACGTTTTGAAATGCCCACTTGATGGAATGGTCTGCAGGCGTCATGTTACGTTTGCAGAGTCCCTGATGTGCCTAAACAGTAGAAACTCCCCACAAGTGACCCCATTTTGGAAACTAGATCCCTCAAGGAACTCCTGTAGATGTGTGGTAAGCTCTTTGAATCTCCAAGTCCTTCACAGAAGTTTATAACGCAGAGCCGTGAAAATATAAAATCATTTTTTTTCCACAAAAATAATTTTTTAGTCCCCAATTTTTTTCCCAATGTTAACAGGAGAAATTAGAACCCCCAAAGTTGTTGTGCAATTTTTCCCGAGTATGCTGATACCCCATATATGGGGGTAAACCACTGTTTGGGCATACGTCGGGGCTTGGAATAAAGGGAGCACTGTTTGACTTTTTGAACGCAAAATTTGCAGGAATCAATGGTGGCGCCATGTCGCGTATGGAGACCCCCTGATGTGCCTAAATAGTGGAAACCCCTCAATTCTAACTCCAACCCTAACCCCAACACACCCCTAACCCCAACCCCTACACACACCTAACCCTAATACAAACCCTAACCATAACTCTAACCCCAACACACCCCTAACCCTAATCCCAACTCTAACCATAAACCTAACCACAACCCTAACCTTAATTCCAACCCTAACCCTAATTCCAACCCTAACCCAAATTCCAACCCTAACCCAAATTCCAACCCTAACCCTAATTCTAACCCTAACCCTAATTCTAAGCCTAATGCTAACCCTAACCCTAGTTCTAACCCTAAGGCTGGGTTCATATTGCGTTTTACCAGCCCGTTCAACACGTAGCGTTGACCGGCTGGTAACAGTATAGCATAACGTGATCGCGTTATGCTATACCCGCTAGCGCAGATGAATCAGCAGATGATTCATCTGTGCTAGCGGTGACGGAGCCCAGATGCTGCAGCCCGTGTCCGAGGCTCCGTCACTGAATGACGACACATCGCGAATGCATGCCGCTTTACGGCATGCGTTGCGATGCGCACACAAAGGGGGTGAATGGCAGCGTTAACGGACTGCGTTACACCGCGTTATACCGCGGTGAAACGCAGTCCATCTAACGGACTGCCATAATGCAATATGAACCCAGCCTAACCCTAACCCTGAGGCCCCGTGCACACGTTGCGGATTCACTTGCGGATTTTTCTTAAATCCGCAGGTAAAATGACCTGCGTTTTACCTGCGAATTTAGCGAGGATTTGCTGCGTTTTTTTCCCTGCGGTTTTACACCTATAATGGAATAGGTGTAAAACCGCTGCGGAATCCGCACAAAGAATTGACATGCTGTGGATTTAAAATCGCAGCAAATCCGCATGTGCACAGCATTTTTTTAATCATTTATTTGCATTGTACTGTACATGGTTTCTGGATCTGCTGTGGATCCGCAGCGCCAAATCCGCTGCGGATCCCCAGCAAAATCCGCTGCGGATCAGCAGCAAAATCCGCTGCGGATCAGCAGCAAAATTCGCTGCGGATCGCAGCAAAATCCGCTGCGGATCGGCAAGCAAAATCCGCTGCGGATCGGCAGCAAAATCCGCTGCGGATCGGCAGCAAAATCCGCTGCGGATCGGCAGCAAAATCAGCTGCGGATCGGCAGCAAAATCCGCAGCAAAATCCGCTGCGGATCAGCAGCAAAATCCGCTGCAGATCAGCAGCAAAATCAGCTGCGGATCAGCAGCAAAATCCACTGTGGATCAGCAGCAAAATCCGCTGCAGATCAGCAGCAAAATCCGCTGCGGATCAGCAGCAAAATCCGCTAGGAAAAAAAAACAAATTCTTTATTTTATTATTTGTCCCTACCTATGACAGGGGGGGTTCATTTACTTTTTTTTTTATTTTGATCACTGTGACAGTTTATCACAGTGATCAAAATACATTTTTGGACACTGGAGGGCGCACTGCGCATGCGCCCGCCATTTTCCAAGATGGCGGCGCCCATGAAGAATCCGGGCAGCCGCCGGGACGGATCCAGGGACATCGGTGGACCGGGAGAGGTGAGTAGGGGGGGTCGGAAGGTGAGGGGGGGATCGGAAGGTGGGGGCAGCGGATCCCAGGAGCAGGGGAGCAGATAGTGACGGCGGTGACCGATCACCGCCATCTTTCGGTGGCGGCGGCCGATCGCCGCCGTGACTCGATGTGGGGGGGGTCAGATCGCGGTCTCCAGCCATGGCCGATGCTATTGCAGCATCGGCCATGGCTGGATTGTAATATTTCACCAGTTTCATTGGTGAAATATTACAAATCGCTCTGATTGGCTGTTTCACTTTTAACAGCCAATCAGAGCGATCGTGGCCACGGGGGGGTTAAGCTAACCCCCCTGTGGTGATGCACTAAGGGTCCTGTGCCTGCGGGTCGGGTGACCTTTCAGTGACCCCGGTCACCCGACCCGCAGGAACATGATTTATAGCATGACGCCTACGTTTGCGTCATGGGTCGGGATGGCACAGGTTTTCATGACGCCGACATCGGCGTCATGGGTCGGGAAGGGGTTAATCAGATTGAGATGATGTAGCATGACCTTAAAAAGGCAGTTCATGCTCGGAAATCCTCCAATGTGGCTGAATTGCAACAATTTTGCAAAGATGAGTGGGCCAAAATTCCTCCAGAGCATTGTAAAAGACTTATTGCCAGTTATCACAATCGCTTGATTGCAGTTGTTGCTGCTTAGGATTCCCCAACCAGTTATTAGATTTAGGGCAATCACTTTTTCAGACAGGGCCCTGTAGGTTTGGATTTTTTCCCCTTAATAATGTAGACCTTCATTTAAAAACTGCATTTTGTGTTTACTGCTGTTATCTTTGTCTAATATTTAAATTTGTTTGGTGATCTGAAATATTTAAGTGTGACAAACATGCAAAAGAATAGTAAATCAGGAAGGGGGCAAAACAATTTTTCACAACAAGGTAGGCCTGTGCAAATCCTTCTGTCTCTTCATACAAACCCAGACAAACTCAGTGATGTTGATATCAAGACTTTGATGTTTTTTTGAAAACAAAGCATGATCACACTAAATATTGATTTGATTTACATTTTCTTTTGTTTATTTACTTTGATAATTGATAAAAAATAAACTACCATATTTTGCGACCTACAAGATGCACTTTTTTACCCCCAAAATTTTGGAGAGAAGTGGGGGTTGCGTCTTTATAATACGGATGTACCTTATAGTCTGGCTGTGAGGGGAATGGCAGCGGCGAAGGAGTGGGTCAAAGGAAGCAGAAGTCCGCGGCTGCAGCTACTACTTGTGTTCACTGTGGAAGAAAATAAATATTCACTGATCCCCACGCCCATGGTCCCTTCTACCTCTGTGCACTGAAGCCGACTCCCTAGAAGTGGGGGGACTATGGGTCTGGAGAGCAGTGAATTTTCTTTCTCTTCAATAGTGGGCACATGTGTAGCTGCAGCCAACAGCTTCATGCAGCTCCTGGGTGATCACGTGTGCCCGCTATTCAGGAATATTAAAATTTACTAGTGATGGACGAGCACTAAAATGCTTGGGTGCTCATTGCTCGGGTCAAGCAAATTGGAATATTCGGGTACTCGGACAGAACAACGAGCCCAATGTAAGTCTATAAGAGACCCGAGCATTTTTACCGCGATCCCCCCAGGGGTCCTTTTAAGGTCTAAAAACAATGGAAACACTGCTCAAATGACACGGGAAAACATCATGGGAATAGCACCAGGAAGCATTCCTGACTCCTAGTTCACAGCTATAAACAATGTTGTCAGAGTTTCATGCCATTTTTACCTGTGCACCAAAAACTTACTAAAACAAAACCAAAACGGATATTGCTGGAAAATATGTTAAGGCAGGGTTCCCCAAGTCCAGTCCTCAAGGCCCACCAACAGGTCATGTTTTCTGGATTTCCTTAGTATTGCCCAGGTGATAATTGCATCACCTGGGCAACACAAAGGAAATCCTGAAAACATGACCTGTTGGTGGGCCTTGAGGACTGGAGTTGGGGAACCCTGTGTTAAGGTACATCCTTTCCAGATTAATGACTTGTATATAAGGCAAAATAAATAACCCCAGACCAAAATGTTCCTCCACCACTTGGGCTATGTTCAGACGCAGCATTTTTTAAGCCTTTTTCAACTTTAACTTTGTTTTCAACCAAAACAAATGCATTCACTGGGAAATGTCATTGTAACATTTACCAACCCTAGCTGGCCATGTGGTGTGTGACACATAAGCAGACATATCTTGTTTCATTTATGAAGGAGGGACTCAAAGTCACAGAGCCTATTTTTACAGGGGCATCAGGCAGCATTAATCTGCTAAAGGGCCATTATTAAACAATGGGTCTCCGAAACTGTTATAGCCTATGCAGTGGTGGATGGGCTGCCAAGAATTACGATGCACCCCAATACCCATTTCATGAGATGTCCAGGATGCCCTCCATGAAAAATGTTGCATTGAATGCAAGGCCTGCCCTGTTACCAAGTCATATGCATCCCAATACATATCAAAAAACTGACCGGCACATCCAAACATAGATTCAGTGTGAACAGGTGCTAAACCTAGAGTCACCAACTCATATACATACAAGAGAAAAAGGTAGCACACTGTAGCGCTATAGCTTGCAAACACGAAATATGAAAAATATGAAAAATGAATTGCATCATTACCTTAGAAATATGAAAAATTGAGAAGTCTTAGCGCATAAGATGGCCAAATTATGTGAGCCTGATAGCCACGTCAAGGCTCTTCTCGTATATCAGGTCCTAACTAATGCCTATCCTCGCTTAGAAAAGTCTGTCTGCATGGGAACGTATGAATCCTCTCTTCAGACTAAAATCTACATCTCTGTGGAGGGGTGATGAACCTGTTGTAATTAAAAAGCCTGTGACCACTGTGTAGTTTTTTAGTCTGCACAGAGATGAGATTACTGTCATACGTTCCCATGCAGACAGACTTTTCTAAGCGAGGATAGGCATTAGTTAGGACCTGATATACGAGAAGAGCCTTGACGTGGCTATCAGGCTCACATAATTTGGCCATCTTATGCGCTAAGACTTCTCAATTTTTCATATTTCTAAGGTAATGATGCAATTCATTTTTCATATTTTTCATATTTCGTGTTTGCAAGCTATAGCGCTACAGTGTGCTACCTTTTTCTCTTATATGCATCCCAATAAGCCTTTGAACGCAGGTACTGAATGGGCCCAGGAAAATTCACTTCACATTACTCATTTTGTACTCCCATTCTGTTTTCTTATGCATTGACTGCAAGGCCTGCCCTGCTACCAAGTCATATGCACCTCAATAACTCCAATCCCCTGTTGGAAGAAACAGGGGGCAGGGCATCTTACCAAAAAATGTCCCATTAAAAAGGAGCGGGTCTCCTAGATTTGGAATGCCCATACACTTAGTGTATGGGCTGTCAAACATTTCCCCTGTGGGGTACACCTTAACCTTTTTCAGAGCAAATCTTTTACGCACAGCCTAACCACCCACTCTTGTTAATAATGCGACACTGGCTGTAGCTGCACGGCAGTGGATGATCAGACATGGAGGAAGGCCTGATTAAAAGGACGTGTTACTGTCACGGGTGTGTCGCGGCGGAGATCGTCGCGATTGCACACCCTGACTTCGCACAGCTGAGTTTCTGGTGCTGGGTGTTTTTCGGCACTGAGGGAGTTAATTCTTTCTCTCTCGGTGCTGGACTGACCAGCCTCGCCCAGCTGCGATTGATGTTTTGTTAATTAGCTTCCTTCATATACCTGCTGGTCTGCTGGGGAAGTTGCCGGTGAAAGCATTCATTCAGACCAGCAGAGCGGATCGTTTCTGAGAAGACTTAAGCTAAGAGTGCCTGTTGTGGTTTTTCCTCTCCTCGCTTATTGTTTATCTCCTTTACCTTTTGTGTTCCTCTGTTGTGGAAGTTTTGTATGCAAGACAGTGTTTTCTTTACCCCTAGTCTGTTTCGTTTGTCTTAAGGGTATGCCACACTAAACAACACCGCTAACGGGATCGCTAAAAAAAGTCACTATTTAGCGATCCCGTTAGCGATGTTGTTGTGTGCGGCATCTGTCAGCGACGAGCTCCCTGCTGAGATCCTGCTGTGATCTCGCTCGTCGCTGGAATCGTTCCGGACCCTATTTTATCGTCGGCGCTCCCGCTGGGTAAGTATTATCGCTGAGTGTGGCACCTTTTCTTAGCGATTTAGCGGTACTTTTGTACCGCTAAAGTCGTTAAGGAGATCGCTAACCGCGATAGCGTCCTTAACGATATCGCTAAGTTAAGCCGCACTCAGCGATATATAAACAATCCCGCTAGCGATCGCATTAGTATGCGTCGATATCGTGATCGCTAGGGGATTGTTTAGTGTGGCAGTACCTTTAGACTGTGTGTAAGCTGTGACCTGCCCATTCCCTGTGGTGGTAATCAGGGTCCTTCTCAGGACTAGATTACAGTGGTCAGGGATCTACAGGAGACAGGGTTACGCTGGCGGCCTGGACCTCTGTACCATTAACAGTACCTCCAGGTAGAGGGACTAGTCAGGACCCCAGTTCAGGGTCAGCATAGACCCCGGTCCACCTCTATCCTGAGACAGCATGACACGTACACAGTATAGACCCACAATTCATAGGATATTATGTCAGGTAAGACATTGCTGGCAGATATTATGTATACATGTTGATATTTTCTATTATATGTAATATAGAATGTTGTCACATTAGATATAGGTTACTATCTTAGAATATATCTGTTATACGTCGTGACATTTTCACCGGCCACTCTAAAAGATTCTCCCCAGCTACCATGGATCCAGTAGCCCAGTTAGCTCAGCAGTTACAGAGTTTGTGCATGGAGCTGACGGACGTTAAGTCCAAGGTTTTGTACCCCGGGAGCAAACCAGATCTGAACCTAAAGTAGCTCTCCCGGACAGGTTCACTGGTGGGCGGGACAAATTTTTTAACTTCCGGGAGGCATGTAAATTAAATTTTCGGCTACGGCCTCGGTCTTCGGGGAGTGAAGATCAGAGGGTGGGAATTGTCATCTCGCTCTTACAAGGGGACCCTCAATCCTGGGCGTTCTCTCTTCCTCCGGACTCCCCGGCTCTCCAGTCAGTAGATCGATTTTTTACAGCCCTGGGTCTGGTATATGATGATCCGGATCGGGTCTCCCTTGCTAAAATGAAGTTACGTAAGATACAGCAGGGAGATCGTCCGGCGGAGAAATTTTCTTCTGAGTTCCGTAGATGGGCCACAGATACTCAGTGGAATGACCAGCTCTTAGGAGCCAGTTTTGTCAAGGATTATCTGACAAATTAAAAGATGTGTTGGCTCAGTATGATTCTCCCCCGTCACTGGAGGCCGCTATGGCCCTTGCTATTCGCATTGATAGACGGCTTCGGGAGAGGTGCGAGGTAACTCCGCCCTCTGTGATGACTCCACCTCCTTCTAAAGTCCCTAATATTGAGGTTCCCCTGGTTTGTTCTGAGGAGCCTATGCAGTTAGGAGGGACATCGTTTCGAGGGAGGGGATCGGCCCTGCGCCGCAAGACAGGAAAGTGTCACTTCTGCGGGAGAAAGGGACATTTTGTTGGGGGGTGTCCATCCCGTACTTTGCTGAGCAAGGAGTCGCCGGAAAACTGTTGATCCCAGGTTGTGTGGTGGACGACAATCTGGGAGTATGTATTTCGTCCCCAAGTCCGTCTCAGTTTCTCGTACCAGCGGAGGTGGTGGTAGGTACGAGAACTGAGAGGATTTCTGTTCTTCTGGATAGTGGGGCCGCGGCTAATCTGGTGGACGCTCGGTTTGCCCAGGTGCAAGGTATGCAACTGAGTGTATTGGCCAAACCTATCCCTATATTCTCTATTGACGCCAGGCCTCTCGGTCAAGGTAGCTTTGTTCAAGCCGTGCATAACCTAGACCTTCGAGTGGGGGCAATACATAAAGAACTATTGTCTTGTTATGTGTTGGAGGGCCTTCCCACTCCTATTGTGTTGGGACTTCCTTGGTTAACTAAACATAACCCAGTTATTAATTGGCAATCCAGAGAGATAAGCCAGAATTTTGATAATAATAAGAATAATAAGAATAAGATAATAAGATAATAAGAATAAGATAATAAGATAATAAGATAAAAAGAATAAGATAATAAGAATTTTGCAATAGTAACTGCATGAACACGGTCATCGGTGCGGTCGTGCCTAGAACCTTACCTCCTTTTCTGGAGGACTTTGAGGATGTGTTTTCAGAGGAAGGGTGTCAAGAATTACCTCCTCATCGCGCATATGACTGTGCTATAAAATTGCTTCCTGATGCTAAGTTACCAAAATCTAGGTTATATAACCTTTCTGGTCCTGAGAGGCAAGCTATGAAGGATTATATTTCGGAAAGTCTGGCCAAGGGGCATATTAGACCTTCATCTTCTCCAGTGGCCGCGGGGTTCTTCTTTGTGAAGAAAAAAGATGGAGGCCTACGCCCTTGCCTGGATTTCCGTGAGCTTAATCGGATTACGGTCCGAGATCCGTATCTGCTCCCACTTATTCCTGATCTCTTCAATCAGATTGTGGGCGCCAAATGGTTCTCTAAGTTGGATCTCAGGGGGGCGTATAATCTGATTAGGATAAAGGAGGGGATGAGTGGAAGATGGCGTTTAACACTCCGGAGGGACATTATGAGAACCTTGTCATGCCTTTCGGTCTGACTACTGCCCCGGCGGTGTTTCAACATTTTGTTAATGACATCTTTCGCCACCTAGTGGGACAGTTTGTTGTCATTTATCTAGATGACATCTTAATTTACTCGCTGGATCTTGTGTCTCATCAGGAGCATGTGAGACAAGTGTTGCAGATCTTGCGAGACAATAAACTGTACGCAAAATGGGAGAAGTGTGTATTCGCCGTACAAGAACTTCAGTTTTTAGGATTCCTGGTGTCAGCTTCCGGTTTCTGTTTGGACCCTGGGAAAGTGAAGGCTGTGCTTGAATGGGATCGGCCAGAGGATCTTAAAGCACTGCAGCGTTTCCTGGGGTTTGCTAACTACTACCGGAAATTTATTCGTAATTTCTCATCCGTTGTCAAACCTCTCACTGACATGACAAAAAAAGGGACGGATTTTTCTAGGTGGTCTGACAAAGCTTGTCAAGCATTTTCCTCCTTGAAAAAATGTTTTGCTTCAGCACCCATACTCATCCAACCTGATGCATCACAACCGTTCATTGTGGAGGTAGACGCATCTGACGTAGGAGTGGGTGCGGTATTATCTCAAGGTCCGTCCCCTGGTAAATGGCATCCGTGCGCTTTCTTCTCTAAAAAATTGTCGTCCGCCGAGAGGAATTATGATGTCGGCAATAGGGAACTCTTGGCCATTAAGTTGGCTTTTGGTGAGTGGCGTCACTTTTTGGAGGGGGCAGTCCACCCGGTCACCGTCATTACTGATCACAAGAACTTGCTGTATTTAGAGTCTGCAAAACGTCTGAATTCCAGACAAGCTAGATGGTCGTTGTTTTTTACCAGGTTTAATTTTGTCGTCACATATCGTCCTGGGTCAAAAAATGTAAAGGCTGATGCCTTATCTCGTAGTTTCCCGGGGGCCGGGAAGACGGATGACCCGGTTCCTATTCTTCAGGAGGGAGTTGTGGTGTCGGCGGTTTGCTCTGAGCTTGAGGAGGAGGTATTGGAGGCTCAGGGGGACGCCCCTGTAGGACCTCCAGGGAGACTGTTTGTTCCAGATCAATTAAGACAAAAGGTTATCGAGGCACATCATAATTCTGCTTTGGCAGGACACCCAGGGAGTAAAGCAACTGTAGATCTCGTTTCTCGCCGGTTTTGGTGGCCTAACTTAAATAAAGAGGTGGTAACTTTTGTCGCGTCCTGTGGGGTATGTGCGCGCTCTAAGACCCCACATACCCGTCCGTCTGGGGCCCTTTTACCGTTGAAAATCCATGGACCCATCTGTCTATGGACTTCATTACGGACCTTCCTCCGTCTTCAGGTAAAACTGTCATACTAGTTGTAGTTGACAGGTTCAGCAAAATGGCACATTTTATTGCTCTTCCTGCTCTTCCTAATGCTAAAACTCTGGCGCAGGTGTTCATTGGGGAGATTGTGAGACTTCACGGGTTGCCTTCCGATGTGGTGTCGGATCGGGGTTCTCAGTTTGTGTCCAAATTCTGGAAGGCATTTTGTTCTCGTCGGGGGATGCAGTTGTCATTTTCTTCGGCTTTTCATCCGCAGACCAATGGTCAGACAGAGCGTCTGAATCAGAGCTTAGAGACATATCTCCGGTGTTTTGTCTCAGAGAACCAAGAGGACTGGTCTTCTTTCTTGCCTCTGGCAGAGTTCGCTCTTAACAATAGGCGGAGCGAGTCCACTGGTAAGTCCCCGTTTTTTGGGGAATATGGTTTTCACCCCCAGTTTTGTACTTTCAATGGGGGGGGGCTCTTCTGGGGTTCCTGAGGAGGAACGATTTTCGTCGTCACTTGCTTCAGTGTGGAGAGGAGTGCTTAATAATCTGAGCACTATGGGGAACCGATACAAACGTATGGCTGATAGGAGGAGAGTGTCTGGTCCGGACCTAAGTGTGAACGATCTGGTATGGTTGTCTACCAAGAATATAAAACTTAAGGTTCCCTCCTGGAAACTCGGTCCCAGATTCATCGGGCCATACAGGAGCAGTTCAATAATTAATCCGGTGGCTTTCCGTCTTGACCTCCCTCCTACGTTTAAAATCCACAATGTGTTCCACAAATCGTTGCTTAAGAGGTAAGTGGCACCAGTTATACCGTCACCTCTACCTCCTCCTCCAGTGGTGGTCAATGGTAATTTGGAGTTTCAGGTATCGAAGATCATTGACTAACGTCGGAATCGCCGGTCCCTTCAGTACCTTGTTCATTGGAGGGGGTATGGTCCTGAGGAGAGGATGTGGGTTTCTGCGTCGGATATTAACGCAGACCGATTGGTTCGGGCCTTCCACACTACTCACCCAGATAGACCAGGCCCTGAGGGTCCAGAGGCCCCTCGTAGAAGGGGGGGTACTGTCACGGGTGTGTCGCGGCGGAGATCGTCGCGATTGCACACCCTGACTTCGCACAGCTGAGTTTCTGGTGCTGGGTGTTTTTCGGCACTGAGGGAGTTAATTCTTTCTCTCTCGGTGCTGGACTGACCAGCCTCGCCCAGCTGCGATTGATGTTTTGTTAATTAGCTTCCTTCATATACCTGCTGGTCTGCTGGGGAAGTTGCCGGTGAAAGCATTCATTCAGACCAGCAGAGTGGATCATTTCTGAGAAGACTTAAGCTAAGAGTGCCTGTTGTGGTTTTTCCTCTCCTCGCTTATTGTTTATCTCCTTTACCTTTTGTGTTCCTCTGTAGTGGAAGTTTTGTATGCAAGACAGTGTTTTCTTTACCCCTTGTCTGTTTTGTTTGTCTTAGACTGTGTGTAAGCTGTGACCTGCCCATTCCCTGTGGTGGTAATCAGGGTCCTTCTCAGGACTAGATTACAGTGGTCAGGGATCTACAGGAGACAGGGTTACGCTGGCGGCCTGGACCTCTGTACCATTAACAGTACCTCCAGGTAGAGGGACTAGTCAGGACCCCAGTTCAGGGTCAGCATAGACCCCGGTCCACCTCTATCCTGAGACAGCATGACACGTACACAGTATAGACCCACAATTCATAGGATATTATGTCAGGTAAGACATTGCAGGCAGATACTATGTATACATGTTGATATTTTCTATTATATGTAATATAGAATGTTGTCACATTAGATATAGGTTACTATCATAGAATATATCTGTTATACGTCGTGACAGTTACATCCCAAGGTCCGACTGGGTCCTGGCTTCAACTATGTTAACCCAGTGTGCAGTCAGCGAGATGTACTGTCCCTGGCCACAAGCACTTGTCCACATGTCCGTGGTTAGGTGTACTTTCCCAGTAACTGCATTGTTGACGGCACAGGTAATGTTGTGGGACACGTGCTTGTGTAAAGCCGGGAGGGCACAGCGGGAGAAATAGTGGCGGCTGGGGACCTTGGTACGGCCACCGCCATCAGGTTGCGGAAAGCTTCAGTCTCCACGAGCCTAAAAGGCAACATTACGACCGCAAGCAGATGAGAAATATGAGAATTCAGTACTGTGGCCTGTGGGGCGTTGACTGCGTATTTCCTCTTACGTTCCAATGACTGGGGTATAGACAACTGAAGGCTGCGCTGGGAAGAGGATGTGGACGTGCTTGATGATGGTGCTATTTGACTGTGGGCAAACGGCAGGCGCAATGCAGGAGGCATCTTCACCTGCACCGTGAACAGGATATTAGCTTGCAGACACTGTTCCTGGAGCCTGGGGTTGGGCCCACAAAGTCGGGTGCTTTGCTGCCATGTGCCTGATCATGCTGATGGTGGTAAGGCTGGTAGTTTTGCTACCTGATGATGCTGGCATGACAGATGTTGCAAATGGCCTGTTTTGGGGTTATCGGCAGAGTTTTTAAAAATAACCAGACTCGGGAAGACCTAACAGTTGGACTGGCAACTTCCGTCAGGTTGGTGTTACGGGGAACGGTTTCCCGCCTTCTGTCTGCGGCCACCACACTGCTTCTTCCTGCCTGAAGTGGTGTGACACCTACCTCCTCCTGTGTGCTGCTGTCCTCGCTCTGCATGTCCTCCTGCCAGGCTGGGTCTGTTACTACATCATCCACCATCTCATCTTCCACTTCCGCACCCTGGTCGCCCTCCTCACTTTCCAGCAATTGTGTCTCATCATCGTCCACTTCTTGTGACCATGGCTGCTCAAAGATTTGTGTATCGCTACATGGAATATCATCTCACCCCGCTTCTAGTGGACCGGGTGAGAAGCACGAATTTTCCAAATGGAAAACTTAACAGCTCTTCGGAGAGTCCGAGTGTGGAATCAGTTGTCTCAGGGCACTCAGCATGGTGGGAGGAAGGAGGATCAGGGTAAGGAATACGTGGTCCAGATTCACGGCTACTGTGACTTGACTCTGTTGAAAACAGGGTGCTGGTGGTGGTGGTTAAGTAACTGGAAGTATTGTCCGCTATCCAACCAACAACCTTTTCACACTGCTCGGGCTTCAATAGTGCTGTCTTGCCGCGGTCCCTGAGGACTTTGGACACTGAGGTCCAGCGAGAAGATGTGGGTATTTTCAGTGGGCCAGTTTCAGCTTGCCCACGGCCTCGGCCTGCACCATCACCATCACGTCCACTTCCCCGTCCCTTGCCAAGCGCCTTGCCCATTGTAAATGGAATAGAATATTATACACATTAACTACAAAAGGGTGATTAGGGAGTAAACTTGTATGTGATACGTGTGCTTGAAAACCACACTTTTACCTATCTGGACTTTAGGTAAAAATGTTTTTGGCCTTAGCAGATTTAATAATTACGTTAACAGACTGCAAAAAAATACAATGTTTTTGCCTAAACTGGCCAACCTTTGAGCATGCACAGATATCAGCTGGCACGGCGATACCACTACGACAAATGTGTGCCCTGTTTTTTTGTTATTTTGGGGCTAACTGGTGCTGTATATCATTACTGTGACACCCAGGCCAAAAAAGGAAAACCGGCCTAAACTGGCCAAACTTTGAGGACGCACAGATATCAGCTGCCACGGCGATAC